>CAMZMU010000043.1:37197227-37666257 GCA_947311845.1 Poa pratensis
GTGAGAACATGCAGGTTGCCGTTTGGCATAAACAAGCATTGACGGCAGTGCAAAGTAAATAATCGTACAGCCTTCACTACTGTCCGTTGAAGGCAAGAAATTGAACCCAGAATGTCTCCTAGCATGCTCTGGTATCAACCTGTGACGAGCTCTGGTGAAGCATTTGCTACCTGCAGATGAATAAGCAAACAAAACTTATTAGTCCCTTCACCTCTAGAAACACACTTGCTAACCCAGGCTTGCTAGATAGATAGAACATAGAAGTAACAAGGTATATCTAAATAACTTACTTCCTGTTTGAAGTTGAAAAGTGGAGGGAATGGGCGTCCATTTGGCAACTTTGCATGGGGCTCTCGTAATTCATCAAAGAAGGATGTGTGCATGCTTCGAGCTGCAATAATTATAAGTATAGCAATGAACTCAACATACATTGGCAGTTGAACAATGACCATACACATTAAACTTTTTAAGAGCAGAGGGCGACAACAACATACGAATCACAAAAATATGACACCCGCAGCTAAAAATACAACCATTCAAAGTGAAAGTATTATACATGCCAAGGCAAAACTGACCGACAGTTCTTTAATTTATTTTTCTTTTGTCAATCAAGTCCAGACCATTCTAAGAGAAGCTCATAGAGTTGTTATTCTTTTATGGGATGTAGGGAAAAACATATCTTCCCTTTGTAAGGACATTGGGCAATATATTATATTCCCTTTTGTGAGGATATAATGTGAAACAGTGTATGCCTTAAGTAAATATCAGACCTAAACATAAATGTGCTGTCTAATTTAAATGCAATCGTCGGCACTTGCTTTATGCAATAGAACATGTGTGGTTGAATAAAATAATAACAAATCATGCTGGCTAACAAAAATAGAAAGCAACACATAGAACATGACTGATCAAGTTGAGAGAAATCATCAATGCAATTATTAGACTGGGCAATCATTAATGGGTAGTTGGCTTCTTTAGTTGACTTGAACAAGTCAAACTGAAGATGAGAAACTCACAGCAGTGCATCGTAGATTGGTAATACTGAAGTAGACGTGATGCCAGGTCTATTGCTTCTGGCGGCATTCGTTTATGGAAAATCTGCAAATAGATATTACAAGTTAGTTGTGATGTGTCATAACGCAAATTAATGAAATATTGTGGTAAATAAAGAAAACATACCTTGTGCCATGGATGAGCTTTTATCTGAGGAAATCTAAATTCTGTGTAGTTGGGATTCATACAGCGGATTTCCTCACGTGTTGGAGTACCAAGAACCTGCAAGCAAAGCGATCTCATTCAGCTCATGAAAATACTAGCAGCCAGTGAGAATATTTCTTAATAATAAAATTAGTGCAGCATAGACAAAATAAAGTACCTTAATTATCTCAACAGTTGGTCCACAGCACTTTCCAGGAAACAGAGGCTGAGTAAATTGGATAAAATAGGTTTAGTCGTAAGTTTGCCACTCGAGTGGATACAAACCAGAAAGTTCAGAAAGGTAATCCAACAAAACAGAAGCAACCTGGCCAAGAAGCAACTCAGCAAGAACACATCCAGCTGACCATATATCAATTGATGTTGTGTACTCGGTTGCCCCAATATCAGCTCAGGAGACGGTAATAACGTGAGCATATGTACGATATGTTTGCTTCGCCTTTAACCTGATGAACAGGTGAAAATTAGATTTGCATTACACGTTGAAAAACAAAGCATAATGCCCTTTTCTCTAAATAAAAGTACTCCCTCCGATCCATATTAGTGGGCATAGCTTGTCTAAATTCATATGTATCTAGTTAAGTATTTAGACTAGATACATGTGTATCTAGACAATTGTGCCCACTAATATGGATCGCGAGGTAGTAACTAAAACTCAAAAATCTAAAGAATCTGAAAATAAAAAAACAGTGTTAAAAATCCCCTAAATTGCTAATATTTTTCAAGCAATCCTAAAGGAGAAAAGATACCACGGCCAAAAAAGGATTTATCTGAAATGCATCATAGCAAGTTTAAGTAGTCCACAATAAAGCAGCAATAGAAAGAATGTAGCTTCTTAATCTTAGCCACTTAGCTTTTTTCTTTACTTCTACAATCAAAACCATGCAAACAATTAACAAACTTTTAAATTACATCATATTGCAATCCATAAATACCACTCTTAATGTACACTAAAAATGCTACGGGATCAACCAGTGTGTTCACTTACCAACATTTTGGCACTCCCAAAATCACAAATTTTGCTTTGGTGAGAGTCAGAGGATCCACCTATCAACACCAATTATGTAGAGTCAGCACATATTCAGAAGTGTTAAAAAGGTCAAGCATAGAATATTAGTGTACATTAATTGACATTACTGTGGAAATGACAATTAATCAGTCATTTAACCCCTGACCCGCCTATCAACACCAAAAGTGATTAAAAAGGTCAAGCATAGCAAATATACCAAGAGATCTGAGGCTTGACATCCCTGTGGCAAACTCCAGGCACGCTGTGAATGTAAGCTAAACCCCGAAATATCTGCATAAGAAGACCAAAATATCAATATCAGAACATGACACTATTGAAACTCTATCAGAAAACTAATATTGACAACTTTTTACCTGGTACACATACAGTTTGACGTATATAAGTGGCATCCTTTGGTTCATATTGCTATAATGCTTCAGAACACGATACAACGACTCGGGTACGAACTCCATAACCAAGATTGAGGAAAAAGTTCATCTCTGCTTGTGGTAGAGAAGAAGCAATGCTTCAAACAGACAACATTGCAATGGTCCATTGATCGCATAATTTGCAGCTCTCTGTTCTTGTAACGCTTGTCCTGTAAAACCTTCTTGATGGCAACGGTCTCGCCTGTCTCCAGACATTTTGCCTAAATGCATACACAAAACACAGATGTAAAATAAGAGGCAAAATTAACTAAGGAAACTTACAATGAAGCAACTAGATTGTACCTGGAAGACAATTCCAAATGATCCAGTTCCGACAACTCGCTCTGCCATGTAGCTAATTGTCTAAGAAACACAAATAACAATCCAAGTGAGGAAAACTATCACATAATTCAACAATGCATTGTGACTTGTGTTTGTGTGTCTATGCAAAATTACCCTTTTAGGCTCTCCATTCTTCCCTCCAATCGTTGTGGAGATTATGTGACCAGTGACTGGATCATCCCTTGGATAATAGCAGCACCATGCTGTCATGTGGTGAAAATACATAAGGCAAATCAGCACTTTAACGAGGCAAACAAACACGCCGAAAGAAGCATGAATCAACAACCTAAAGATTCAAATGTCTAAAATGGCTGCAAGATGTTAGAAGTACTAATTAAGTGCAATACTATGGCTAACTCTCCTAATCCATAAAACATAAGTCAGGATATCCTTATCATAAGTCAGAGTCCCAGCTACAAGACTACAAGATGACTATTAACCTTGCTAACCAACCGAACACCGTAGGAAGGTTTTATTCAACGGCCTCACGAAGCCGTAAATAACCGATTTAATTGTCTCCATGTATGTAGAAACACATCTAAGCCATAATAGTTAACTAGTACTAGTACTAGAAGAAACTCCCAAAGACACACACAGGCGACTCCTTGAGCCAAGCAACTTAGCAGCAGGAGATGGGATGCTTGCATAGCGCAGACGCAAGACCAGCCCCAAAGCAAAGTAGCGCATTTCCTGACAGCCAGCAAAGCTACGCTCCTCGGCCCCTAATCAGGTGCCAATCCACTCCCAAAACGGAGCAAAAGCCTGGGGGAATCCCGCAGATCTACGAGTGGATCAACAAACGCGGAACTACCAGACGACAAGCAGAAGCAGGAGAGGAACGACGAGGCGGCAGAAGCAACAGGGGGCAGATCTGGGGTTAGGAAACGCTGCGGCAGGCCGCTGGGCCGCCGGGGATCCGGGCGTGGGACGGGTCGCTCACCTTCTCGGCCACGGCGCCGCGGCGGCGTGCGGCTCGTCGACCTGCATCGGGTCAGCTGCCGCGCCGGCGGGGTGGGCCCCGCCCGGCAGCGTCGCCATGTGGGGAGGAGGCCGGACGGGGTGCCGAGAATGGAGCTCCTCTTCTCTCTCCTTGCTTCTGCTCGGCCTCTCTCTCTCCTCCTCCTTCTTCTCTTCTGCTTGGTGAGAGGATTGGGGCTGCTGGCTAGGCTAGAGGGAAGGGAACCGTGAGTCGGCCTCCTTGCTTTTTTTTCCGCTTATAGTTTATTCTCTTCTGCTTCCACCCACTACAGGGAGAAGCGTTGATTTGCACAATGGATGACTTCGGATTAGCCGGCGGGTTGTGACTTGTGACCTCTCCATAGGATTTTTACACCTAGCTCCTTTGGATTCTGTGATTATGCTCGGGAAGGACGTGGTCAATTTGTCAGCCTGCCTAGCCCTCGGAAGTCTGGAATGGAATCTCCCTTGTCCAATACTCCCTCCGTCCGAAAAAGGATGTCTTGGATTTGTCTACATTCGGGATATATGTAAGACATCCTTTTCCAAACGAGGAAGTACGTTTTTTCCTTTTGCACTTTCTCTGCTACGGAACAATAACTCGAGGACATACTCCTCTTTCCTAAAAGTAGTAGACTTATAAAATTGATCTGGCTATTAAAAAATTCAAACTTTATTTCACGAGGAATACAACGATATATTGATCTAATATTGCAGGTGCTCATATTTTTCTCCGTAAATGGTCTCAGATGTAGAAAAACTGACTGGAAATAAAAATTTATGTCGTTTACTATTATTTTTCAAAAGGAGGGAGTGTTTCATAAAACCTTTTCATGTTTGGTTTGTTTAGATACCTCTAGTTCTATGTAATACTCCATAAGTTTCCCACATGTTTAGTTAACCATATTGTTTTTTGAGCTCTCTGTCTTTTCAAAGTAGAATTATTGACACTTACTATCTATGCTTTTAAATAAATGTACGTTTTTGTATTGTCCTAAGTCGACCTATTCTAATTTTGACCAACTTTATAGAAAAAATAGCAATAAGTATGACATAAAATTAACATATTATGAAACTATATTTCAAGATGAATCTAAAGATATTAATTTGATTTTGTAGTTGTTGCTATTTTTCTATAAAGTTGATCAAATTTTAAAATATTTTACTAAAAACAAAGCTAGAAGTGTACTTATTTCGAGAGTAGGGAGTACTTATAGTTGCATAGGGTGTGATTGTCGCGACCTTCGCTCTATCTTGAGTCGGCTGGAATTCGAGCTAACCGGACTCAAATCGACTCCTGGAGTATCTTAAGATAGTCAATTAGCACGGCTTGGCTCGTTAAAATAAAGAGTTCAAAACGAAATCGGACCGACTCGTGTAACTCACGAGTTATCTTGTTTAAATCGCTAAGCTCATTGTAAATTTGAACGAGTTAGCATATGTATGGAATAAATTATGTGAGCGTTCATAAATTTATAATTTGGTTGCATAGGGAATAAATAAAGACATACAATTACACCATAATCTTCATTACACAGCCATCAAAAAAATAATTATAACAACATACTAGAATCGTATTGTTTGGGGACGCTAATTAACTAATTTTAACAAGTTGAGCAACTAACTTGTTAACTCAAATTGTTAATCTTGTCATGGACAAGGAGTATAGAGATATTTCTCGGTGGTATATAGGAATGAAACACAAGACCAACTTCACAAAAAAAAACATATGGCAAAGAAAAAGATTTAAAAGGCCATGCTTAGATAGATATTCTTGATAGTTTCAATATTCACGCGATCATGCAAGCAGCAACTACAAAGAGTAGCTTGAAGCGATCGGTTTCCCAAAAAAGATATATGCGAACAAATTTGGGGAAAGCCATACCAAGAACATTCAACACAAATAAGATCCAAAAGAGTGATTAAAAAATTATTTTAGCAAATATGGAACTTGTTTGAGCAACATGCCACATAGGAATAAGATAATAAAGAATATCAATTCTAGGTGGCAATACCTCACATGTTCACATTTTCTAGTTTGTAATATGCACATAGCTTATTACTCCCCCATAATGTGATAATCCAGTTTTCTTAGCAAGAGGCAAGCAAAATCAACCAGAGATAATTAATGGACATTATAAAATTTGAATTTCTCATGAGAGTGACATACCACATAGAGAATGGATAATATTGAAATATCAACACCAAGTGGTATTCCTCATGTATACACATTTTTAGGATTGTGAAGTGCACGAAGTACATCACTCCCCCAAAATGGGATAGTCCATTAATCTCTCAAAAGAGCGCCAACAAGATAAGATATCAAATAAAAGCAATAAGGCTCTGTCGCAACAGTGAACATGGGGTTCCCCTAGTACTGCCAAAGTGGGTCCACCCCATGTGGGCCCAAGTTGAAGATGGACAAGACCAAGACTCAAGTCAAGCTGGCGGGTTCACCGTCAAGACACGCAAGGCCTGCATCGACTAAGGGCTCCGGTCCTGGGGACCTTCCGGGTCCCCGAATCAAGCAAGAAGGCCAGGAAGGACCCGAGAGCCCGAGTTCCCGGCAGGAGGCCAGGCTCCCTCCCGGGTACCTCCTACGTTCCTGTGGATAAGCACTCCACCTCACCACGGAAGACTTGGGAAGCAAGGCGAAGGCAGCGCGGGTGGGAAGCACGCCCCGTGGTGGTGTCAGCTCCTGTCCACCCCCAAGGCGGACGCTCCCACCTAACCCAAGGGAGACGCTAGGCTGAGGAGAGGCCACGTCTCCCCCTAAACTAGATGAGGAGGGTCCTTCACCCCGAAGGACCCTCACGCCCCTCACGTGACCCTGTGGCAACCCCTTAGCCTATAAAAGGAGGACCAAGGCACGGAGGAGGAGGGGAGGTCGACCAAGGACGAAGACAAGCTAGAACCAGAGCAAGACTAGACTAGGGCTGCGGAGGTAGAGAGGAAGGTGATCTCCTCCGGGTCAGGATCTGTCCTTCTTCTACCTCGGCCAAAACCCTTCCGGGTACCCTGCCGGGAGGTTCCATTGTAAGCCACACTATGAAGAACTCATCAATCCAGACATGCAGGAGTAGGGCTTTTAGCCTCCGGGCGGCCTGAACCTGGGTAGCTCCTTGTGTCCCTTTGGTTGCATGCTTTGATCGTGGAGAGGAGAGCTTGATCTAGACTCCGCCCAAGAAGACGATTCTCAGCCTCCTTCGCGCCCCGTGCCGAACCTAAAAGGGGGTATCCTATACTCCCGGTGTCCGTGCAACGAGACACGACATCTGGCGCGCCAGGTAGGGGGCGCAAGTGCTGGATTCGTCTTCTTCTTCATCATCAAGTTCATCGTCAAGTTCATCGTCAAGTTCGGCGTCAAGCTTTCAGTCCGTGTCAAGATCTGCTCCAGCGCCTTCGGAACGGCGCTAGTTTCGGCTCTCGTGAAGAGAGATACCGAATCCGACATTCAAGATGACAAAGAAGAGAAAGGGAAAGGCAGCCTTTGAGTTCCTGCGGTACCCCGGCCTCGGCTTCGTTCTTGACGAATCCTCACCGGCACCTGCCGCTAAAGATCGCGCCTTTGGAGTCCACTTCGTCCCTCCAGCCGCTTATGTCAGCTCTCTGGTCAGCACGGGAAGACCTGAGGAAGGTGCCACGAACATTGATGTCCCTCTTTCCCCATGGACGCATGGAGCGAAGGAGGAACTCTGTTCCGACGCGCCGACCACAGTGCCGCTTCCGGAGGAGGAAAACCTCGACCAAGACACAAAAAGCGAGCCTCGGCAAGAAGATCCTCTCATCTACGTGCCCCAAGAACTCCAGATTCCTCTGCGCAAAGACGGCCAGCCTGGAGTGTGGTGCATGTACCACAGATCTGACCGGCACAGTCTGGAAGATTGCCGACAGTTCAACGACATCCAGATACGCCAGAAGAACGGTGATTGCTATTCGTGGGAACCAGGGCACATCAGTCGAGATTGCCCCCTCAACAAGAAGTCCAAGAAAGCCAAGAGAGTGCCACAGCTGGGGTTCCTCAGAAGGGAAGATCTTTCCGGACCTTTGCCAATGCATCCACCCAGACTGAAGAACTCCCGGAACCTTGCTACTACCGGCGCCCCCACAGATACAAAGCAGTCAAGGGCAAGCTGCAGCTAGCTGGGATCAAACCTTCATTTGCGGAGACGTGGCCCACGGAGAATGGGATCTCCCGGGTCACATCGTCACGATTCAGCCTGGACCAAGTGGACCCCCTCAGAAGTACCGGATCGCTAAGTGGCTAGCATCAGGATCCCGCGAGTAAAGCAAGCTTCAGGGTCTCCGGACCGGCATGAGCCAGCCAGATTGTCGGTCACCAACAAGGAACATCCGGGTCCAGAAACTAAGACAACCTGGGGTCTCCGGACCGGCGTCTCTGATACGCCAGCAAGCCGCCGGATCACCAGTTGGGTGGTCTCCGGGTAACTCGAGCAAGTAACACAATGGTCTCCGGACCGGCGCAAGCCAGCCAGTCATGCCCTTAGTCGGCATTGGAGGCTATCTCGGTTGGAAGCCTTGTCCCCGCCAAGAATTGCTGGGCAAGGCAGAATTATGTCTGAAACACGGCATAGAAGACCCGCCTTGGCGGCAGCGCGACAGAACGATTACCGAGGTAGCCAGAAGGAGTCAAAACGCGAGCTAAGTATAAACGTGCTTGCACGGGCTTGTTCCCGGGTACATCTGTTTTATGTGCTTTGGCTAAGGCGAAAGCGGGCGTTCTCCTGGGGCAGCGCCTTCGCGATGACACTGTCAGTTTCCCTCGGGCAGTGGAGTCGTGGGCTGAGGTCCGTGCGGTCAGGAAACGGTGGGTCCTTTGGGGGGTTGCGCCCTGTGTCCGCACTTCAGATCAGTCTGAGTGCCCACGGCTGGTTAGCGCTCACACCTTTGGATCCTTCCCGAGAGCGTAAAGCCCCCACGAGTACGATAAAACTTATATACTTTGGGAAGAAGTTATTTACATTCAAAAGCATGAGTTCATAAGCCAGTTGGCAATATCAGTACAAAAGCATGGTTCACGGCCCCTGGTATTGTCCTTTTCAGGACTTCACAGGTTCACGGGTCATCTTCTCGGGAAAGGTGCTTCAAGATCTCCTCCACCTGGCGGGTCACGTCTGGAGGAAGCGGCGTCCCGGGTTCAGGCGCCTCCAGCTCGGACAGCAAGGAGAGCTGCGGTGTCGCTGGCGAAGCGCTGTGACGAATCGGGTCGTCACCTGCCTCACTGCCTGTTCCCCAGCAAGGCGAGTGGCTCTGCTAACCTGCTCCTTGATACTCTTGATGAGCGAGGCCACGTACTTCAAGAACCCGGGATAGCGGGCGAAGGAAGTGGAGTGATCGGCCATGAGGACGGGCGGAGAAGGCACTCCCAAATTCGTGAACTCCTGCACGATGTCCAAGGACCCGTGGTTCATCTGGAGCAAGACGTTGTGATCATCGCGGCGGTGTGAGCAAATCGCCGTCGCTCTTTCTCAAGTGCATCCTTCGCCTCCGCCAGCTCGCCTGCACTCCCGTCAGCTGGTTGGATACCTGCTCATGTTGGTGCCACGCAATCTGAGCTTGGGATTTGGACGCTTCCATGCCGCACGCCCATCAGCCAGCTCCTTTGTTTCCTTCTTGCGAAGGACAGTCATGCGCGCATCTTTGTCCTTCCAGAAGTCAATTGCGCCCAGTTCCCGGATCTTCCTTTCCATGCGACGCGGCCAGCCGTAGCATCTTGCTTAAACTTCTCAGCTGTTTTGAGGGCCTGCTTCTGCGCCTCAATCGTGGCCGTCATGCCTCAGCCCGGGCGGACAAGCTATCTCTTCGCCCCTGGCTCTTTGGAAATCCGAGTAGGCTGTTCCCGCTTCCCTCTCGCTCTTGAGCTCGCTCTGGAGTTTAGAGACCTGCTTGCTTAGCGACGAGGCGGCTCTGCTTTTGGCTCGAAGATCATTTTCAACCTCGCTGCGAGCCCAGCCAGCCACGTTTCCAGGCCTTGTTCGAAGCGGTCCTCGTCCCGCTCCATCTTGATCTGGAGCTCCTCAATGGTGCCAAGGTAGTGGCGCTCTTCATCTTCCAGCTCGGCCTCTCGTCGCTCCAGCTCTTTCTCGCGGCTGGCCACTCGCTGTTCCCAAGCATAGAGCAGCTCTTCGTCCGCCGCCAGCTTCAGTTCACGGGCGCTACGAGCTTCCTCCCCGGAGGGAAGCCGCAGCTCGCGAGCCTGCGAGTGCTCCCCGCTGTCGGAGGTCGGGGGCAGAAGACAAGAACTCCGAGACGCTGGAGAACGTCTTGGAGAACCCGGGGCCTTCCTCGACTCTCCCGGGTTCAGGGCAGGGGTCAGCGTTCCCGGGGCGGAGCCCCCGGGGATGTACCCGCCTGCTGCGAGTCCTCGCGGTCCGAGGGTCGCCTGGGGATCCACGTCGCGCCTCTCCCCAGGGCCTTTCGCGCCGACAGCCTCCGCCTCGTCTGCGACGACCGGAGCCACCCCCTGGTCCTTGGGGCGGACTGGGGGCTCGGGGGCTCGGAGTTGCCTCCGTCGGAGGTGCCGGTGGAGCTCGACGCTTCGACGTCCTCGCCTCTCCGGGGTCGCTTGCTTGGCCACTCCGGGGTCGGGCTCCTGTGCAAGAAATGAAGTCAGAAGTCAGGACGGCGGCAGAAGAAAAACGACTCCGCTTTCAAAGACAAGATGCCATCAAAACTTACCGGCGGGCTCTCTTCGATCCGGAGAAGCTCCACCTCTTCTGCACCAAGTCGTCAAAGAGGTCCGGCAAGGACAGGCTCTCCTCCCCTACCTCCATGTCAGCAAGGGGAGGAGGGATGGCCTCCGACTGATCAGACTCCTGCAACGACGGCGAGCTCGGCGGCACAGGCTGCTCTGGGAGTTCGTCACCCGGCGGGTCGTCGCCGCCCCGGAAGGAGCGCCGGGGCCTCCACGCCCGCAGGTACTCCCGGAGGAGTCACTTCGTCGCCTTCGTCATCCGAAGTCCCAGGTTCTTCAGGGGAAACGTCCCCGTGGGCAAGGCCTTGCTCCCTTGGCCTACCTCCTTGAAGACTGCGTGTTTTGGGTGCCGGCGGGGGCTCGATCTTGGTAGTACCCGCCACCCCGTACTCATTACACTCTGGCATCGAAGATCGGATACCGTCGGCGGCCGGATCTTCGAACAGCGGCAAGGTCTCGTCCTGGAACTCGAAGGGTACCCATGGCAATATGTAGCCCATGGACAGAGCCCAGGTGGTCTCGTCAAGTGGAATAGATCGTGGAAGGCTGCTGCCCACCTGATTGAGTTCCCAGAGCGGGCGGCTCCGGAACTGCAGAGGGGCAATCCCCCTGTGAAGAAAGTCTGCCAGGATCATGGCACCCGTCACTCCCCTTGCGCGGAGCGCAGCCAACCTGTTGATGACTGGAGCCAGTGCTTCCCCTTGAGAGCTTCTCTCCTTCGAGTGTGCCAGTCGCTCCGCTGGATAATATGGAGTCATCAGATGGGGATTGGTCCCGTCAGCTTCGACAAAATACCAGTTGTGCCTCCATTCTCCAACCGAGGCCTTGGTGAATGTTTCCGGGTACTGGTGCGCCGCATCTCTCCGGAGGCAGAAAGAGACACCGCCGCGATCCACTTGGACTTCCCCAGGCGTGGAACGAAGAAATGGCGGAACAGGGCCACCGAGGGCATGACACCCGAATGCCTCGCAGGCATAGGCAAAAGTAGCAAGCATCATCACAGCATTGGGGTGCAAGTGCAGCATATGCAATCCGTAAGCCTCCAGGATTGCTGCGAAGAACTCGGAGAACGGAGGAAGAAGGCCGACGACGGAGAAATCATGGAAAGTAATCACCTCCCCTTCTCGTTGAGGACCGCTCCCAGGGCGCACCACCACTCCCTCAGTACCGCGGAAGCTCGCGGCCAGGGATTGGCGGACGCGTTGGATGGTTTCTCCGACGCATACTCGCTGGGGAAAAGAGGGCCTGAGTCACCCTCATCGGGGCGGCGCTTCGGCCAGGGAAGCCTCCATCGCCATCTTCTCGGCGGCAGATTGCGACATCTTCCTCACTCCCGTCCTATCTCGCTTAGGCGGCATGGGCTGGGGGCTAGAACAAGGAACGGCGGCGGCCAAAGGAGGAGGCGGCGATTGGCGAAGTCAGGGAGAAGGAGTCTCCTGGGCGGCGATTTGGGGATTTCGGCGAATATGGAGAGGTAACGGCTACAGTGGAAGCCAGTCGTGGCTTATAAGGCATCCCACACGTCACGTCGCGGCCCCATTACTCCGACGGACGTGGGGATCGAGGGGGCGTGCCGATTTCTGCGCGTTTCGCCCATTGGATTCCAGGATAAGCACGAGTTCGGATGAATCGCAACGTTCGCCGTGATTCAGTCAACTGGACCCGGGGGCTCGTCTCTACCTCGCCTCGGCGGGTCCCCAACGGAGCTGAGAAGACCAGGTACCCGGGACCCACTTTGACCTATCTTTAGGCCATGGCCCCGGCAGCTGAAGTAAGAGCCACCGGGACCATGCCCGGGGGCTACTGTCGCAACAGTGGAACATGGGGTTCCCCTAGTACTGCCAAAGTGGGTCCACCCCATGTGGGCCCAAGTTGAAGATGGACAAGACCAAGACTCAAGTCAAGCTGGCGGGTTCACCGTCAAGACACGCAAGGCCTGCATCGACTAAGGGCTCCGGTCCTGGGGACCTTCCGGGTCCCCGAATCAAGCAAGAAGGCCAGGAAGGACCCGAGAGCCCGAGTTCCCGGCAGGAGGCCAGGCTCCCTCCCGGGTACCTCTTACGTATCTGTGGATAAGCACTCCACCTCACCACGGAAGACTTGGGAAGCAAGGCGAAGGCACGCGGGTGGGAAGCACCCCGTGGTGGTGTCAGCTCCTGTCCACCCCCAAGGCGGACGCTCCCACCTAACCCAAGGGAGACGCTAGGCTGAGGAGAGGCCACGTCTCCCCCTAAACTAGATGAGGAGGGTCCTTCACCCCGAAGGACCCTCACGCCCCTCACGTGACCCTGTGGCAACCCCTTAGCCTATAAAAGGAGGACCAAGGCACGGAGGAGAGAGGGAGGTCGGACCAAGGACAAAGACAAGCTAGAACCAGAGCAAGACTAGACTAGGGCTGCGGAGGTAGAGAGGAAGGTGATCTCCTCTAGGTCAGGATCTGTCCTTCTTCTACCTCGGGCCAAAACCCTTCCGGGTACCCTGCCCGGGAGGTTCCATTGTACACCATACTATGAAGAACTCATCAATCCAGACATGCAGGATTAGGGCTTTTAGCCTCCGGGCGGCCTGAACCTGGGTAGCTCCTTGTGTCCCTTTGGTTGCATGCTTTGATCATGGAGAGGAGAGTTTGATCTAGACTCCGTCCAAGAAGACGATTCTCAGCCTCCTTCGCGCCCCGTGCCGAACCTAAAAGGGGGTATCCTATACTCCCGGTGTCCGTGCAACGAGACACGACAGGCTCAAAACAAGTAAATGGTGTGCAAACCAACATACACATACTTGATTACTCAAGATAAGTAAGTAGAGAGCACAACATAAACAAACACTAGCAAGGTACAAAATCTAACACATACAAGGGTGCAAGCAACTTTCACTATTGCTGTTACTTTATTACTGCTGCTATCATATTATCGTTGCCACTGATAAATTGTGCCGAGCAAGATTACTTTCAGGTGTGGTTGAACTGATAATTCAGCTGCTAAGGCTTGTAAATATTCTTTGGCTCTCCTTGTGTCGAATCTATAAATTTGGGTTTTACTTCCCTCGAAGACTGTTGCGATCCCCTATACTTGTGGGACATCAGGACTCTATTTCCTTTTTGGTTACGTCTTTCCTTCTAAGCCCTAGGTCTGGCCACCTATATAAACCGGCCTACGGGGAAGGCTTAGGGCTACGCTCTCATTGTAACCTTGTACGGACATTGCCTATAGTGAGTTATAGTATCACGTAGGGTTCCTCCACCGTCGTGGAACCCGAAAACTGGTAAACTTGTGTGTAATCGTGTCCCGTACTACGTCCGGCCCAACCCCACAGTCTACCCTCGGCATATGGCACCTTGGATCGTGCTTGCAATACCGATACCACAACACAATCCCTGTGAACTGATTGTTGCTGCATTTAGTTTATATACTCGTAGAGTTTGTCCATAGGCAATGGTTAAACTTTATATGTTGGATTCAAGGTTAGATGCCATGAAGATAATGATATGAATTGACGAGCATTAAGATAATTGATTTGAATGGATATATTTTATGTGAATAAGAAGCTTAAAGTGATGACCAAGGTGTTGTTCAAGGAGATATCGAAGAATGGTCATGAGAGTGTTGAGCATATATAGAAAGTCTGTATTGAAGAATAAGATAATGTGAGCTTTCATGTTTACCTTCAAGATATGATATAATGAAAAAAAATATACAAGGTTCATCAAGACAAGTTGCAAAGAATGGAGTCAAGTCGATCGACAATTCGACACACAAAGCTAGATGATATACCGTGTGGGATCAAATGATATCATGGTATGGTGGCCATATAGCTTGTCTAGCTTTGTGAACTAAACCATGATATGTGTGTATGGTATCTCTATGTGCGATTAAATATCTTTCCATGGGCTTGCATCAAAATGAAGACTTCATATAGCCCATGAGTGGATGACGTCAAGAGTAGATCGTCATCAAGGTTGAATTGTGCAAGTTCAAGAGGAGAATCTCAAAGATATCATGTGCTTGAAGCTAACCATCCATTTGAAGATAATGACCAAGTGAAGATGTGCCTAATAGAGGCTCTCCCATATTGGAGCATGGAGGAGCAATTTGCAAGTCTTCACCAAGTAGGCGCAATCAAGAAAAGGTGATCCAACTTGAGGATGTCAAAATCATCATCATTATCAAGTGGAATGCACAGGGCAAAGGTATAAACTTGATAGGTTTTCTATTTTACCGTCTCATGATGTTAGTTGGGAGATCGGATTATAGGATAGATAGATGTACTATCAAAGGAGGGCTCTCGAGTGAGTAACTTGATCATATCATTCGTAGAGAGCTAAAATCTTTACATCTTGGGCATTATATTTCTTAGTTCTTATTTGGATTTTATCTATGTGAAGTTTTAGATATTGTAATGATCTTCAAGACAAGCTCAAGTTTATCAAAAATGGATTCAGTATGAAAAACTTATTGTGTTTTTATATTGGAGGTTTAGATATTGCTGGGTTTGATCTTATGCAAGATCCACTATTAACTGCTGTTAGTTCCTAGCTACATTAACTGATAAATTTAATACTTCGCTTGATCTTAGCTAAAGATTGGTGTTATCTAGCTCGCTCCTGGTACATGCTAGTGATCATCAGCTCAAGTATTGTGATCTTGAGCTTGGGTATTATCTCTTTTCCTCTTACTTCTACTTTTAATGATAAGAACAGATACTCTTCTTCTTCTTCTATGCTCTTCTTCCTTGTACCTTATAAGAATGGATGCACTTATTTCTCCTTGTTTCCTACATGGTGATCTTTTAGAGCTTGTTCTTTAGGTTTCTGATAGACATGCGTGTCGTGGACAACCTACTCGTCCTAAATGCTTCAATTAATATTGATTGGTTGTTTTTATGTGATTGTGATCTGGTGGTGGTTTCCCGACTTGCTGGTGAAAGTGCATGTTTCCCCATGTGTGGTTTTGATAATTAGTGATAATCCTTATGGACTAATGTTTGCATTGAGATATCCTTATAGATCTTGTCCATGGGAAAAGATTGAAGTTCATGTGTTGGACTCTAGAAGCTTACATGATGACCAATGTTCTAATGAAGGGTTTTATGAAGAATGGACATGTGTAGTGTTGAGCATCATCAAGGTTGTGTTGTGCAAGTTCAAGATGAGCATCTAGAAGATATCATATGCTTGAATCTTGCCACCCATATGGAGAAATGGACAAGTGAAGGTGTTCCTAAAAGAGACTCTCCCATAGTGGAGTATGGGGGAGCAATTTGCAAGTCTTCACCAAACAGAACATGTGCTAGCATGCATGATCAAGAAAGGTGTTCCAACGTGAGGGAGTCAAGATCGTCATCATCTAGCTCAAGTGGAATGCGCAAGGCAAAGGTATGATCTTGATAGGGTTTCTATTTTACCGGTCTCATGGTGTTAGTGGGAGACCGGGTTATAGGATAGACGCCGTACTATCAAGAGGGGCTCTCAAGTGAGTAACTTGATCACATCTTTGTGGAGAGCTCAAACCTTTGCATACTTGGCATATCATCTCTTGGTTCTTATTTGGCTTTTATCCATGTGAGAATTTAGAGCTTGTGTTCATCTCCATACCAAGCTCTAGTTCATCAAAAACGGATTTCATATGCATATCTTGTCGCGTTTTTGATGTTGGAGGTTTTACCGGTTTGTCTTTTCTAAGAGAGGTCAAACTCTCTCCTTGTGGCTTCCACCTCACATGATGGACTATGATGTTTCTCTGCATGATCTTGAAGAGCTCTTTGTTGCGATTCCAACGAGCCCAAGATCATTGAAATCGGAGTCCGGATGAAAAAGTTATTGTCGTTTTCGTTTTGCTATTTCTGCAGTTTTTTGGGGGGCCGGAAATTCCGGTCCTTAGGCCGGAAATTTCCGGCTATATTTCCGGCCAGAGTTCAGAACTGAATTGTTAAGTGACTTACTCGTTTTTCTGCAGTCCGGTAATTTCCGGTACTTGCACCGGAAATTTCCGGTCCCTGTTTTCCTGCAAACGGCTCTTTTTCGTGGGGACCTATAAAAGGCCCCCTTCTTCCCCAACGGTTTTTAGAGCTCTTGAGCATGTTTTTCCTCTCTCTCTCCTTCATTGTTGACCTTGGAAAAGCTTGCATTCCTCCCAATCCCTCCCATGATTCTTGCATATCTTTGAGAGAAAAGTGAGAGGAGATCTAGATCTACATTTCCATCAACCCATCTCTCCTCTAAGTGAGGGGAACCCTTTGGATCTAGATCTTGGAGTTCATTTGTTGAGTTCTTCTTTCTTCTTCCTCTCCTTTTCCCCCATAAGCATTAGTTGCTTTTGGTGGGATTTGGGAGTGAAGGACTTGAGCACTTCTTGTGTTCTTGTCATTACATTTGGTGCATCGGTTTGCTCTCTCCACGAGAATTCGTGGAAGTGAAAATTTGTGAGCTTGTTACTCTTGGGTCGTTGGACCCTAGACGGTGTGTGGTGATCTTGGGAGCCTCCAATCCAGTTGTGGATGCATGCCCCAAGTTGGTGACTCGGGAGGCTCCAATCTAGTTGTGGATGCGTGTGCCTCGGGATTGCTGAAAAGGTGCCGGTTTCTGCCTTGAAGGTTACCGATAGTGGAAGGTGAACCGAGCCCCGAGCTTTTGGGCAAGGTTCATCGGAGAATAGGGTGATGCCATTTGTGGCGTTGAGTATTGAAACTCACACCCCTCCAACGAGACGTACTCACCTAAAAAGAGGAATTCGGGAATACATCTTCGTCTTCGTGTGCCTCGATTATTTCTATACCCGAGCTGTTTACTTATGCACTTTACATTGTGATAAACTTCGTGTTTGAAGTCTTTTATCTTGCTATCACCTTGTTGCTTGTCTTGCTTAGCATAAGTTATTGGTGCACATAGGTGAGCCTAGTATATTTAGGTTGCATATTTGTAATTAAATTAAAACGCCTAGTTTTATTCCGCATTTATCAAGACTAAACCGGAAAAGTTTTAATCGCCTATTCACCCTCCCTCTAGGCGACATCCTTGTCCTTTCAGCTCGTACGGGTGTATCCTAGATATATTGATGTGGTTGTTTCTCTATGTCGACACACAAGCTAGTGACTCTTGTAGTCACTTTTTGGTTGTCCTCCCCTTTGCTACGAGTTAATTACCAAGTCTAAGGTTGTTCTCCCCTGCACAAGATTGCGTCTGTTTTGGATATAAGTTAGGTTTCTACTTTGTTTCGGGCTACAAATTGTGTTACACGTGGGGTTTGACATAGTGGGCTTTGGTTATCGGTAGTGGGCTTTTAATTGGGCTACTAGATGTTTTATTTTGTCATATACATGAATCAACTTGAATTTGATCAAATGACCAGCTGTGGATTTGAATTCATGTGGGATTTTGGTCACATTGACCACTTATGTCAATGTAGATCATATTTGAATTTGTGGTCTACTTAATGTGTCAAGCTATAAGAATTAGAGGGAATCAGTTTTGGCTTTGCTTGATTATGATAATCTCATGTTTCCTCGGTGGCCTCCTCAACTATGGATTAATACTTGTTGTCGTGTGCCCTATTGCCTCTTATGTTGCCTTAAGACCCAATTCTCCATTTGTCCCTTCTTTTGAGATCATCAAGGCATTGGAAATAAATCCCTCTAAAATCCGTCTGAGAACTAAGACATGTTCTTAGTTTCCAAATAGCTAGATACTACATAAAAAATGCCACATCACATGAGGAAAGCAAACATTTTAACTTTCATCAAAGTGTTCGTTTTGCAGGTTCAAGATCAAGATCTAATTAGTTTAGGTATTTCGCTTTTGATTTTTCCCTCGTACCGCCGTGCAGGATCATTAAATGCACGCGGTTTTCATCCAACGTCCAAATCGGAAGGAGCAACATGCCGCCTCTTCCAACAGAAGTGAAGAATGCACCGCGTCATCGAAAATGGGCTGTCAGAGTACTGTTGTACACTGATGACTGATGCCACCATGCTTCCAGTTTAGAGTCTGCTTGCCCATCTCATCACGTTACGCGGCCGGATCCCCAACACTAAAAAACCTCCATCCAGACATATATGATAACACATGTTTAATATTCATCCATAGTAAGATTTTCCAACATGATTATATGATAAAATACAGATACCACTAAGTGTGTCATTTTGGAGGACTTGTTTTAGGCCTTTTTAACAAAAATAATAAAAAATGGTACTTATAAGTTCCAAAATATTCTGAAAAAAATCCTAAATTTAGAAATGATGACTTCTACTAGTGTGCAAAAAATAATAATTTGGAATATTTTATCTTTTGGCATATGTAAAAATGACAAATTTTTGAATCTGAGGTAGCGAAAAGTGCAAGTTTTGAAAAAGCTTCAGATTTGTCAGGATTTATCATATTTTTTAGCTTTGAATAAAAACTATATCACGTTGAGATTTTTCATGACTGTAGAATAAGTCATTGTCAACATCTAGGATTTTTTTATTTTTTTGAAACTTCTTTTGATTTCAAAAATAAAAAGGGCTACATGGACCTTGTCCTCCAAAACTACTTTTATGGATACCTTCCTATCTACATTATTAAAAAGGTTTGGAGAAAATTATATTTTCCCTTGCAAAGAAGTATATATGAAATTATAATAGCATTCCCAATGATCCAAAGCTTTTGACTCACTTTATAAGTAAAGCAATCAACCATATCCATATAAGAGGTTCACTAAAAAAAGGTCTGCTGGGCAACATCACAAACATGGCCAACTAGAAAAGAAAAGCGATACAACTCCAAACGAGAACAAAGCTCAACAGCTAGTTAGCGAGGATAGGTGATGTGCTGCCTCCAGAAGAGCATCAAGCATGCCGTCTAGCCGGTTTCTGTCCCGCTGCCGACATAGTGGGCGACACTGCTGTATAAATGTCGTAAATCTAAACACATAGTCAATGGCGTGGCAAAGGAAACCCCACTTGATAACCATTTTATTTTGATTAGTTCAAAGGGTCAAGATCATCGTGGTGAACACAAGTTAGAAAAGATGTCTCCTTCTCCCGGTTGGGTTTGTCTGAGCTTTCAAGAACTCGCCAAGATCTTGTCCCTACTGCTCAGGTCCTAGAGCCTCATGGACAATGTTCCTATGAAAGTGGGAAGCAGGACAAGGGGAAAGGATGAGGGTCCCCTACCAGGGAATCCCATAGGGGGCACATGCCATCCCCGGGCACGTGTCGCTTCATCATATCGACACCCGAAGGACGATGGAGCAGTTGTTCTACAAAGATTTTGATCTCCAGAGGCAACAGAGCTTTCCACAGAGGGGAGGTCCATGACAAGTCCAGCCCACATAAGTGACCACGATAAGCGGACCTAAGAGAGAAGATCCTAAAAGGGGATAGGTGAAAAGTTAACACCCTCCTCCAGGGCCCCCGAGAGAGACTCCCGTAGAACCGTCCAAAGCTCGTTCCAAGCTAACGTTTCCTTCGTCCCAAACATCGTTTGATCAAGATGTTCTTCGACAATTTTTATTGAAGGTCATATGTGATGTTGCTCTCAAGTAGACTTAATGGAGGAATCTGATATGAAGATGTTGCGCAGCCTCTAAACAGACTTCCGGAAAACATGTATTCAAACACTTCTGGCTTTGTCTAACAACAACGTAGTATGAGGATGTAATTAAATTGTTGATGTTTTGTTAGGTCCTTCTGGTGGAACCAACCACCTAGGTACAAGGCTTGATACATGTGTTCGTATTTTTCTGAAGTTCTAGAGATTCATATATTTGGCTTGATACGTGTGTTATTATTTCAATGCACCGTAGATGGCGTCTCCATCAAAAGCTAGGCGTTTGTGCTGAATATATGTATCCAAATTGTGTCAGGTCATACTCTTAGAGGTGCTCGTAGGGTGAAGTGTATTCGTGTTTGTGAGCGTCTACATATGTATCGTGTTTCTCATAAAAAAATATTGAGTCAAAATAGAGTTGTGATAGGTTTTCGTGTTTTTTTTTCTTGGCTTGAGGTTTTCGTGATATTTGTTTTCATAATATCGCTTTTACTGCTGTCTAATACTCCCTCTATTTCAAATTATAAGATGAAAAGGCTACAAAGGCTTATACTTACAAATAGAGGGAGTAACATATGTATGCAAAAAAGTTACGGTCTTACTACAGCAATAAAAGTGAAAAGGCGAAAGAGATTTATCGCTTATAAGCTTTGTACCGCTCGTATCATATGTCACATGGGTGAGTTCCTTTAAGGAACTGCCTTAGTTTGATTTCTTAAAAAAAAGAAAAGAAAATTGGCATCACGTAAAATATATCCATAAGAATTGTATTCACATGCTCGATGCATATTATACTGCTAGTATTATCTAACCTAACCTGTGTCTCATTGCACATTTCTCTTGTTGCTCGACATGCATGTATCAGTGTGATTCTTGTATCCTTAATTTTGCTAGTTGGGCTTCCGGCAGTTGATCCTGACCTCCACCGGCGTCCCGGGCGCCGGCTCGAGGCTTCCCATCTTCACCATCGCCCTGGCGAAGTCGTTTGCAAACATGCCCGCGTTGCCAGCATACTTGCGCACCAGCGCGTCCTGCGAGCCGCCGCCGCTGAAGAGCTCCTGGTCAGAGTGGAGCAGCCCGCGCTGCTGCGCGAGGCCACGGAAGTACCCATTGTCGAACGCGTCCGGCGTCTCCGCGTCCAGCGGCGCCAGGCCGCTGTCCCCGACGCCATTGGCGGCCGGGCACCCTTGCTGGAGCTGCGCCGCGAACGTGGCATTGACGTTGGCGTCCCCGCCGTTGACGCGGCCGCGGAACGTCTGGCACCGCGCGCGGCCGACGGTGTGCGCGCCGGCCAGCGCCGTCATGTCCCGCGCCGAGAGACCCTTGGCCGCGAACGAGGCCAGCTGCGAGGCTAGGCTGGATCCGGGACCTGGGAGGTTGGCGTTGGCAGCGGCCTGGCTCGCCGTGCGCGCATCCTTGCGCCCGAGCTTCACGGTCCAGGTCGGCCCGCCGAGGAGGCTCACGGCGTCACGAGAGGCGAGCGCGAGGACGTCCGCACAGGACACGGTGGCGTTGCACGCCGCCTCGACCCGCGCCTTGACCGCGTCGACGACCTCGAAGCCTCGCAAGGAGTTGAGGTTCGGGCCGGCGCCCTTCTCGCCCGTGGCGTCGTCCAGGAGGACGGAGCCGTCGCAGCCGTTGACGAAGCAGTCGTGGAAGAAGAGGCGGAGGACGGAGGCGCCCATGCGCGGCTCCGCGGCGACCGCCTGCGCCATCGCGGACCGCACCACGGGCTGCAGGCCGGGGCACGTCTTGTCGTAGTACTTGGTCGACAGCACCGCGACGCAGCCGGCGGGGCAAGAAACGACGACGAGGAGGAGAGCGGCGGCGACTGCTGCGAGCGAGAAGATCCTCGTCCTCGCGGGAAATATGGCTGCCATGGTTGAACTTGAACCAGGCTCCCGCTTCTTGATCTGTAGCTTCGGCGACGGTACGGTACCGACGGAGATGGCTGTGGTGTGGACTGAGGAGTTCTCAAGTGGCGGCAAGGTGGTACTATTTGTAGTGCTTGGACGTTAATGGCAAACAGGAGGCGGTGTAGCTGGCCTGGCTGGCTGTTGTCGGTTGACTGCTTCCACGCGGAATGGGCTGCGTTGTGGGCTGAACTGATCACGTATATCTTATCTGGCGGCCGACAGACACGAGCCAGCTGACGGTTCTCTGGCCTTCTAGGGAGGCAGTGGAGAGCAGAGCAAACGAAAAGGAGTTGCTTTGCTTCTACACCATGAATAGATCTTCCATCCGGCCGTGTGCGGTGTGCTCTGCTTCGCTTCTCGTCCAAGGACGAGCACTCAACGATCGATGGGTGCTTTTCACCGCAGGTTTTGCGTGCTAGTAGTGGCTCTACTCTACACTCTACAGTACCTGCCGATGCAAGAACCGGCATGCGGGTGGGCGAGCTACTGCTGCCGTAATGCCGTCCGCTTGGAAGCTTCGTGCGCTCGCAATGGGGGAATGGAACGGGAACCGGACATGTGCGCGCGCACATGATCGGACAGAATTCAATGCCTGAATTGGCGAGCAGCGATCGCACTCGCGCGCGGACGGACTCGGCCGACGGATGGCTAGAAGCCTAGCACAGTAGTGCGCTGCCGCGGAAGCAGTGGAAGGGAGAGCTACGGCTACTGCTAACCAAAACTGTGTTAGCAATTTGCAGCGGGATCACGGTTTTTACTGAAAATGGTACTATTAGGATGACTTCAACGGGGCGACGCAAACGGACACGCGTTTGGTCCGTTTGCGTCGCCAAAAAGACAGGCCCAGTCCGGTCCTGTCCGCCCTTGGTGCTAGTGCCCCCAACGGGGCGACGCATCAAGTCCGCCCTGTACTATTTTTTGCAACTAAGTAGGTCCTATATGGGCCTTTTTCATTGATAGTTAGGGGAGATAGGCCACAAACGGGCTGTTTACATAATATTTTCAAAATAAAAATATTAGCCTAAATTTTTTGCCCTTCGCGGGTTTCTACTTCTTCTTCTTGTCCTCCTCATCATCATCATCGAGGATGATGTACGGCGGCTCCTGCCACAGGTGCGCCGGCGGCCCTCCTCGCTGCGGGCCGGCGGCCGGCGGCTCATGCGCCTCCTGTGCGACCTCTCAGTCGTGGCCGTTGAAGACCCACCGCTGCGGGATCATCCCCTGCGGCAGCGGAGGCGGCAGTTCCACCTCCATGTCCTCGTACCACTGCTCC
The DNA here is from genome assembly GCA_947311845.1 of Poa pratensis. Classification (NCBI taxonomy): domain Eukaryota; kingdom Viridiplantae; phylum Streptophyta; class Magnoliopsida; order Poales; family Poaceae; genus Poa; species Poa pratensis. The sequence goes on from CAMZMU010000043.1 coordinate 37,220,603, forward strand.
TGGGGCTCGAGGACAGCCGCCTGCTGCGCCTCCGCCGCCGCCTGCTGCTCTTCGGCGACTTGGGCGAGGACCAGCGCCCAGCGCCGCTCCTCGTCCTCCGCCATTGTCCTGAGGGAGTCCAGCCTGATGGCCTCCAACTGCTCCTCCTCCGTGAGCTCCGGCTCCGTCTTCACGGGCGCAGGGGGCGGTGGCGGAGACCCGATCCGCATCTGGCGGCGCGGCACCGGCGGCGCGTCGCGGCGCAGTGTGTGCGGTGACGGAGACCACCGCCCAGATGGCGGCGTCGGCGCCCTCGTGTACAGCGCCTGCCGCCGCAGGTTGTGCTCGTCGCGGAACCACTCCGTCCAGTTGCGGGACGTGGCCGCGAACGCGGGGTCGTTCCGGAGTTCGCGGGGGAGGCGGTGGCGGCGCTCGATCTCCTCTTCCCGTGCCCGGTCGCTCATCGGTATCGGGGGCACCGGGATGCGCTGCGGGTTCAGATGCCAATGCTCTGGGAGCTTGGCATCTGGCCACGGCAACGGGACTGCGTGGTCCCAGTACCACTGGCAGTCCTCCTTGCGCACGTAGACGCGGTCGCGCACTGCCGCGCCCGGCGGCGCGAGCTGGAACACGGCGGGGAAGGGCGCACGCTCAGGGGATGGCGTCGGGGTGGGCGTGCGCATGCGGCGACGGCGGCATGATGACGATGAGGCCTCGTGGTCGTTCTTGGTCTTGCCCCACCACCGGCGCGGCATCGCGGCGAGCTGGGCGGCGGGAGGGCTAGGGTTTGGGAGGGGTTTGGTCGCCGGAGAGGGAGCGGTGGTGGAGTGAAGTGAGTGGGTGGGGGTAGGTGGGGGCTGCCCGTCCCTATCCCCTGCCATTAAAAAGGACTGGGCCAGGGCCAGGGGAGGCTGACCGGCGCGGGGTCGCTGCCAGGTGGGGATGGGGCGGACACGAGGCGTCACCGCGCGGACGCGTTTTTGATCCGCCGCGCGTCCGCCCTGCGTCGGGGCGGACGCGCGGCGGATCAAAATGCGACGCGCGGTCCGTTTGCGTCGCCCCGTTGGGCCGTCTTTTTGGCCCTCGCGGACAGGAACGGACCGACGCGGACTCGATGCGTCGCCCCGTTGGAGTCATCCTTACCGGACTAACATTCGCATCAACCTATGAACGCCAAAACATTTTGCACCCAGCCTATATGTAAGTAGAATCCACACAGCCGCAAGAACAAAGCTCATACAGTAAAAAAGTAAAATGCAAGCTCATGCATGAATGACTGCAAATGTAAAAGAAAACAAGTTTCGGTTGCAAAGGTGTTAGTGGAAAATACTCTAAATATATAATTTACAAGGAATTTAACTGAAAACAAATGGACACGCTACCTTCATCTTGTTCAACGGCCCGATGTTTTCGTTTGACGTCTTACTACATCCGGGTCTTTATTGTGAAATCCATGTATTTTGATTATATGAATCATAATAATTGATTCCTATGAAAATATATTTGGAAGATTAAGGCAACTCTAAAATAAAGATTTTTATGTGATTCTTATATAGGGAAGTTCTGTTAAACAAGTATAATTTGACTAAAAGAAGGCGGACCGGTAAAAGGAAGTGTTGTTTTTGCGATCAAGATTAAACAATACATCATTTTTTCATTTTTGTCCTTTCGCTAAGATTGTGTGTCAAATTAATTTATGATGTTCAACTTACAATCACCAGCTAGTATAACGAATTTAATGGGTAATTGCCTAATTGGCTGAACGGGATTGATAAGAATAGCAAAGTTCAAATCCGGGTGGGAGTCTATGCGCTGCTATGGACTGTATGGGCGTAATAATTGTCCTTAACAGGAAATAAAACCCTTCTATTTTGCAAGTTATTCCTTGGGCTATTCAATCGATCCTCTTGTGCGTTATGTTCTCCGGTGGGAGGAGAAGCGTGGGGAGATGGGGTCTGGGTGCAGTCAGTGGAACGATTTTTTTAGTCCGGGCATATCTTTACTTTCTAGGAGAATTACATGCCGATGTTCTGCTTCGCCATGAAGATTGTTTTTCTTTGGATGATTTATGAGTTTCCAAAAAATGGTACTATTATCAGCCTCAAACATTCGAATCAAACCGATAAAAGCCAAAACATTTTGCACCCAGCCTATATGTACGTAGAATGCACACAGCTGCAAGAACAAAGCTCGTGAAGTAAAAAAGTAAAATGCAAGCTCATGCATGAATGACTGCAAATGTAAAATAAAACAAGTTTCGGTTGCAAAGGTGTTAGTGGAAAATACTAAATATAGAATTTAGAAGGAATTTAACTGAAAACAAATGGACACGCTACCTTCATCTTGTTCAACGGCCCGATGTTTTCGTTTGGCGTCTTACTACGTCCGGGTCTTTACTGTCAATCCATGTATTTGTATTATATGAATCATCATAATACGTGCTTTCTACCCAAATATATTAGGAAGATTCAGGTAACTCTAAAAATAAAGATTTTTATGTGAGAATATAGGGAAGTACTGTTAACCAAGTATAATTTGGACAAAAGAAATTGGACCGGTAAAATGAAACATTGTTTTTGCGATAAAGATTAAACAATACATCATCTTCTCATTTTTTTTCTTTCGCTAATATTGTGTCTGAAATTTATGACGTTCAACTTACAGTCACCAGCTAATATAACGAATTTGCTACTGAAGGATTGATAAGAATAGCAAAATTCAGATCCGTGTGAGAGTTTGTGCGCTGCTATGGACTGTATGGGCGTAATGATTTTGTCTTTAACAGGAAAAGAAACCCTTCTATTTTGCAGGCTATTCCTTTGGCTATTCACTCAATCCGCTTGTGGTCTGTTTTGCCTAGTGGGAGGACAAGCGTGGGGAGATGGAGTCTGGGTGCTGGCACGGGATTTTTTTAGTCCGGGTATATATTCGTTATCTAGGAGAATTGCGTCCATGTTCTGCTTCGCCATGAAGCTTATTTTTTGTTGGATGATTCACGTTTCGACTTAAAGTGATACATAAATTATAACTCTTTTGAGCACTCTGCAGTAATTTAATAAGTAGGTTGTATGCATCATTTTGATGTAAAGGTCGAGGTAAACCAATTTTGAAAAAATGAACGCGTGACTCATATAATGCCCAAGACCTTAAAGGATCAATCCAAAGAGTATGCCGCCATCCATATGGGGTATAGATATCCCTGACACCTGCTCCAATTGTGTACACACTGTTGTAAAGTGCTCGCGATGCTCCTAAAACTTAAGAGTTGACCGATTTGACCATGAATTGAGACTGTGCGTACAATAGTTAATAACTGGCAAATGAATGAAATTTTCACAATTAAAAACTTTATCATTTTTACGTAGCCATATCGACCATATCATATCAACAATACTGCTTGCACCCCAAAGAGGATGAATTTGTGATCAATGTCACACAACACCCGCTAAAAATATTTGCAACACTACAACGACGGTTCAACTTCGAATCCACCTGGATGACTCACCATACAGAAGTTCCAAACTTGGACCAGAATAAAATGTGTTTAATAATCTTTTCACTGTGACAAAAGAACCACGTAAGCTTACTTATACAATAGTTACACTTCGTAAGGTTCCTTAACAAGGATGATACTTTCGTGAAGGTAACACGTAAATATTGCTAAAAAAATTCATTGTTGTTAACTGGCACATCTAATTGTACAGGCACTCAGTATATGGAAGCCACCAAGAATTTGTCACAAACGTGTAGATCCCAACAAAATTATTCATTCCCTTCCGACAATTGGATCACTGCGAACCGCGTACGAAGGACAATCCAACCGCAAGACAAAGGCTCAACTAAATAATGACTGAAAGTTATATTAGGTGGGATGTTCTAAACACCTCAGTGATAGCATCACTTTTATGAACTTTTGGACGAGAAATATAGTACCGAGTATGTATTCGTCTCAAAGAGTGGTGTTATCTACCACTTATCTTGTGAGAAACTAATCTACATAGCGTCCTTGATAATAAATGATCCGAAGTGGAAGAAATGTTTCTTCGTTGTCATTAGACTTGCCAAAAAAGTGATATCCCCGATTTCAAATAAACCTGTGAGACGGGCTTTGAGCCAATGCACTCTCTCCTCAGGAGGTTTTGCTAGACCACATCCTCCGTAAAAGCTTGTAAACCATTTAATAAGAAAGATTATGCTTTACCGGAAGTTCATGAATATCAAGACCACCCTAATCCTTGGAACGGCAAACGATGTTCCATTTGTCCGATCTATATTTCATTTTTCTTGCCACTATCCGCTTGACAAAAAATCTAGATCGAATGTTACCCATCTTTGAAGAACACCCCTTGGAATCTGGAAATAATGATTGCATATACCGTACAATACTACTTAGTACCAAATTTATAAGATCCAATGTTTGTCAGAGAAGATAGGAGTTTGCCTTTCCAACTGATTTGTTTCTTTACTTCACATTCATCAACTTGTTTCATTGGGCATTGAACAGCCAAAAAATCTAATTTCAAATTGACCAACTCGTAGTAAAAAATTTCAGCTTATTGAGCAGCCACATATTGACCTTCACCAAAACAAAACGATCACTCCTATGGCAAATTAGTTTTCAGACCCAAAAGTTGATACAAGGCTGAAATTATTAGCTTCAGATCCATAGCTTTTCCGAGGTCATTTTCCATAAGGATAATTGTATTATCGGCATATTATATGATAGATATTCCACCATCCCCTAGGTGAACTACTCCCATAATTTGATCGTTATTTTTTGCACACTCAAACATGACGGAAAACATATTTGCCACGGTTTTAAATAACATGCATGGCTGATAAGGGATCGCCTCGACGTATTTTTCTTTTCTTTTGAAAGTAATGATCCATATCATCATGAACTTTTGTGGCCACACAAGCTCCATAGACGAAAATGTGGATCCAATAGCGCCATTTTTAGAGAAGCCCTTCATTTGTAGCCGACTGGAGAAATTTTAATTTGATTTTGTCATACTCCTTTTCAAAGTATAATTTAAAAATCACAGCGGTCATCATTTGGCGGTGGATTTACTGAACCATCTCACCACGGAATACCAACCATTTAGGATGTTCCTTCCTTGCATACAATTTTATTTTGTTGGTCGGACCATGACATCATCCAACAAACTGTGCTTTATAGTAGCGGTCTTAGTGAATATTTTGAAGATGACATTTAGAAGATAGATCGGTCGAGTGACGTGGTTAGATAGAGGTTAGTAGGGGTGTACGTAGGACTTATGTCGAAGGTCACCATACAGTATGCGATAGTTGACACAACAGTGTTTTTGTCATGGGTTGGGTCGCCTCATTGGAGCGCGGTTTAATCCTACGTTAGGAGGGCGTCAAAATGGTTTGAGCATGGATCCCCGGGCCAAATGAGGCTTCCCCGGGCCAAAGTAAAGGTACCACAAAACACCGATCTGAGTCGAACGATCTTCCTCGGATCCGAGATTAGAGCTCCCTAAACAAAGCTTGAACCTCTAGCCCACTCTCCGTTTTATATTGAATGAGTGAGTGAGACCTCTAGCCCCCTTTGGGGGTTTGTATACGAAGGGGTCATTGAAAATTTACCAAATATACCCTTCATGGTGGTAGGTGGTAGGGGTATCTACACCTCTTGTAAAGTAAAACCCAACTACAGGTCATTTCTGATTTTTCTATCTCAACATGCAAGCTATCCACATCACCCACTACTTTAGATTTTTAGCCAATAATTTGTCCATGTCATCCCACTATCATCAATTAATGATAGTCTTTTTTTGCACACAACCAATCCACATCATCTTCTTTATCCATACAATTTTCATCTTCTCATTTTTTTCCTTTTGCTAAGATTGTCGGTCAAATTCATGACGTTCAACTTACAGCCACCAGCTAACATAACGAATTTGCTCGGTAATTGGAAAGGGATTGATAAGAATAGCAAAGTTCAGATCTGGGTGAGAGTTTGTGCGCTGCTATGGACTCTATGGGCGTAATGATTTTGTCTTTAACAGGAAAAGAAACCCTTCTATTTTGCAGGCTATTCCTTTGGCTATTCAAATGATCTGCTTGTGGTCTGTTCTCTAATGGGAGGAGAAGCGCGGGGAGATGCAGTCTGAGTGCAGTCACTGGCCCGGGATTTTTTTAGTCCGGGCACATATTCGTTTTCTAGGAGAATTACATGTCGATGTTCTGCTTCGCCATGAAGCTTATTTTTGGTTGGATGATTCATGTTTCGACTTTGTGTGTGTCGTGTCTCGGATGACGGACACCGGGAGTATATGGTACCCCCTTTTTAGGTTCGGCACGGGGCGCGAAGGAGGCTGGAAGACGCCTTACCCGGGATCAAGGTCGTCAAGTTCTTCGTCGGGGGGCGAGGGCAAACAACACAGAAAGTCACATGGAGTTACCTAGGTTCAGGCCGCCCGGAGGCTAAAAGCCCTACTCCTGCATGTCTGTATTGCGATGTTCATCATGGTGTAGTGTACAAGGGTATTCTGGGGTGAACCCGGCAGAGTTTCGGCCGGAGGTAGACGAAGAGCAGATCCTGCCCTGAGGAGATCACCTCTCTCTCTCTACCCTCCGAACCCTAGTTTAGTCTTGCCTGAGCTCTATGTTTCTTCTCCCATTCCCTCCGGTGCCATGGTCCTCCTTTTATAGGCTAAGGGGATCCGACATGGGCACGCGAGGGGCGTGAAGGGTTTTGGCGGGAAAACCCCTCAGCGGTCTTTGGAGGAGACGTGGCGTCCTCTCCTCCAAGCATTCTCTAGAGGGCGGCGTGGTCGTCCGCCCTTGGAAAAGGTGGGACGGACAAAGCCTGTCCGCCCCACCAACTACGCTCGTGGCAACGTCACCAGGGCGCGGCCTTCATCTTGGCGCCCAAGTCTTCCACCAGCTTCCAGCGAGCTGGCGATCTTATCCTCTCGGCGGTACGCATGGAGGACCCGGGGGCACGCCTGACCTCCTACCGGGCGCACGGACCCGCGGGTATCCCGCCTTGTTCTCCGGGCAAGGGGGTGACCCCGGAAGGTCGCCTGGTCCTTAGCCGCAGAGCCTTGCTGTCAAACTTGTCGGGTTTCCTTGGGGCAGATGGGCTAACCCATCTGCTGTACTTGACTCCTTGCCTTGTCCATCTTCTTGGTGGGCCCCAGTGAAGGACCCACTTTGGCAGCATCAGGGGAACCCCATGTTCCACTGCTGCGACAGTAGCCCTCGGGCATGGTCCCGGCGGCTCTTGCTCCAGCTGCTGCTGGGGCTATGGCCAAAGAGTTGGCCAAAGTGGGTACCCGGCGCCTCGCTTTCCTTGCTTCGGTCCATCAGCCGTCGTGATGGTCTTGGAGTTATTCCGCTTGGGGGAATAACTGTGTTTGCCTCCTCGATCCCCGCTGTGGGGAAGCTGTGAAGACAGCAGGAGAGAGAAAGGCTCTGCACGCTATAAAAGCGGACGAGCACCTCGCAAGTCCCCATCTTCTTCTTCCTTGATCCATCCCTCCCTTCCCAGGCCAACAGCTCCAATGGCGAGAGGAAAGAGAGGAGTGGGATGTCCTCGTGCTTCAGCCCCGACGGAGAAAAGCTCCAGTGGCCGCGGAAGAACCGCCGGTGGAGGTAGAGGGACCGTGAGGCGCGGAAGATCTCCTTCCCCACCCCCACGGGCTGCAGTCCACACGAGCTTCGCGCCTTTCGAGTTCATCCTGGATCTGCGTCGCAAGATCCGTAGCCGGATTGACCTTCTGGGCTCCTTTGTGATGGCGATGGAAAGCAACAAGCCTCCGGCCTTGTGGATGCAGGTGGAAGGCTGTCCCAATGGCCCTTCCTGGATCTCGGTGGAATACACCGTCAACGACTCCATGCTTATTGGTCAGGGGTGGAAGTCATTCGCCCGCTCCCGCCGCCTGACTCGGGGGCAATATCTTGCCTGCAAGTATGACGGAGACGCCACACTCGCCGTGAAGATCTTCCGTGCTGCAGGAGGGCGCGTGGAATGCTGCGCCGAGAGTGAGAGCAGCAGTGGCTCCGGCTCCTGCGACGAGGATGAAGATGAGGAAAGCTCATCCAGCATCAAGGCCGAGGAGAGCTCGCTTTCGTGAGGGCGAGGAGCTTCAAGACGACGGTCCTTAAGATGTCCTTGACCTCCTTCTTGGCCGCCTCGTCGATGTACTTCTGGAAGTAGCGTCTTCCATTGTACGGTGGTGCTCCTCGCTTGCCGGGAGCCAATCTTTTTGTTGTAAAAATTAGCCCCTGTAGATCTTGAAATGAAGAACTTGTTCTCCTTTTTGTCTCTTGCCTTCGTGTCGTACTTGATGTGAATGGGAGCGGTTTTTCGCCAAACGCGCCCCATTAACGCGGCAGCCGTAACGCCAAGGGGTAGGTGGAGCGTGGGAGGTCTATAAAAGGCCCTCCAAACTCCAACTCCCTTGACACATCTTCTCGCCTTGCTCCTTTCTCTTCCCCTCCATAGATCGCAGAGCAATGTCTGGAGAGGAGGAGATGTCCTGTCCGACGTGTCGACGGCGGAATCGGCCTTCCGTGGCGCGGCGGAGGCACCCAAAGGAGCTGGGGCCCGAGCCGCCGAAGAAGGCGAAGCTGTGTCTCGTCCTACCGTTGCTCAGAATCTTGCCCGCCTAGCGGCCGTCTCCGGTCCTGCTGCTCAAGAAGAAGCTAGGGTTAGGGCGATCCGCAGGGCATACCTGTGGTCCGTTCTGAGAGAGAGGACAGCTGGGATCCCGGAGTTGTCCCAACTCGTGGCTGAACTCAAGGCCATAGAGCAGGTGATCACTCTAACTTTTCGTCTTTTCTGTTAATCGAACTTGAGCTTGACTTGGCCTGTCTCCTGCTTCAGGCTGAGAGTCAGTCCATGGGTGAGCTGGCGGACGGGATCTTCCGGGTCTTTGGTCGGGGAGTGCCCGGGTGGGCTGCCAGGGCTCTCGCCCACGAGACGCCTGAAAAAGTCCTGCGCGGGTGCACTCTCTTTCCCCAGGCGTCCCCGGGAATCAAGAGCTCACCGGCAAAGAAAACAAAGCAGAAGACAAGTCTGCACAGCCAGTGACCCTGGACTGGCCTTAGTAGCATAGGCTTATTATGTAATCAAGAAGTTGCACAACTGAATGTAATTCAAATTGTAATTCAGAATTTAAATTCAGATGAATGCAACCTAGCCTCAACTCCCGGGGTCATGTCCCAAATCTTCCTTTGCACTAACGCGCTGTCAAGTTTTCAGAGGAGGTCCCTTAGGTGCCAGATACCCTGACTGTCTGCACACAGTAGTAGTACCCCTAAGAGCGCTATACCTTCCGGGCGCCTGACTCCACTGTCCACAGGTACTTGGCCAGAGGGAAACGGACCGTTCGCTGGGGTGGTAGCATTACCCCCGCAAAGGCTCTCATCAACTATCAAGCATGCGCAGGTCGATGGTATATTGACTCCGAGCGAGATGTTATGCCTAAGTGCAGGATGCTGATGCAAGGACTTAGCTGTTTTTCTGCCGTGTCCTCGATCCATCCTGTCCCTCCCGGGTATCCAACTCCTTAGCCGCTTTCCACCGTCAGTTCCTGTCCCGGGAAGGCGCTGCACACAACAAACTTTCAGTAGGAAAGAATGGACCCTCTTTTCATGTCGAGATAGTGTTTCATCCGGAGCAACCCGCAAGCAAAGTTGAATGTGCATTTCTGTGTTTAGGTTCGTTAAAACACACACTGCCCGTTCACTCCTTTCCGCGGCAGTACGGCACGATCGGGTGGCAGTGCCTACTGATAGGCCACTCGCGCTCGACCCGTCAGCCACCGGCACCATGTCAGCCCCCTGCTTGGGGGTTGTTACGGATAACACACATCTCGACATAAATTGAGGCTCACGGAATTGAAACACTTATCTTTTATTTCTTGGCGATGACTTCTTACACCCTATTACAGAACACTAGCCCCTTGGGCGTGCTTAGCGGATTCGACGTTTGGCGATTCATGTTCGTAATTAGGGGTAGAACTTGCGGAGATTCTCGATGTTCCAGGCGTTGCCTTCCGGCCTGCCTTTCTCGTCTTCCAGATAGACTGCTCCGGGTCTCAGTGTATGAGTAACCCGGTAGGGTCCTTCCCACTTGCTTGACATCTTGTTCAAGCCCTCGAGATTTTGCATCTTGCGGAGAACCAGGTCTCCTGCTGTAATTCCCGGGATCGAACATGACGGCTGTGATACCGGCGCAGCCCTTGCTGGTATCGAGCAGACCGCAATGACGCCCGACAGCGCATTTCCTCCAGGATGTTTATGTCATCAATCCTTTGCTCAGCTTGGGCATCTTCATCATATGCGAGTACCCGGGGGATCCGTGCCTTAGCTCTGTTGGCAGGACAGCTTCAGCTCCATAGACAAGGAAGAAAGGTGTTTCTTTGGTGGCTCGGCTTGGAGTTGTTCTGAGGGACCACAGTACACTGGGTAGGTGATCAATCCAATTTCTCCCCTTGTTCTCCAGCTTGTCAAATGCTTTGGTTTTCAGACCTCTTAGGACCTCCGCATTGGCTCGCTCCACTTGACCGTTGCATCTTGGATAGGACACTGATGCAAAGCACACCTTGATGCCCAATTCTTCACAGAAGTTGAGGAAGGCTCGACTTGTGAACTGAGTGCCATTATCCGTGATGATTCTGTTGGGTACTCCGAAGCGGTAGACAATCCCCTCGATGAACTTGATGGCGGCCTGGGCCGTCTGGCGTGGTACTGGCATTACTTCAACCCACTTCGTGAACTTGTCGACAGCCACAAAGAGGTATTCATGTCCGCCAACTGACTTTGGCAACTTGCCGACGATGTCTAGCCCCCAGACTGCAAACGGCCAGGATATTGGGATTGGTTGCAGTGCTTGAGCTGGCTGATTGATGTTCTTCGCGTAGTATTGGCAAGCTTCGCAGGTCTTGACCATTTGCTCGGCGTCGTGCAGGACTGTTGGCCAGTAGAAACCCTGGCGGAAAACCTTCCCGCCAATGATCTTGATGCAACATGACTTGAACACGTGCCCTCGTGGATGTCTCGTAGAAGTACTTGGCCTTGTTCTTGTGGTATGCAGCGGAGCCTGACTCCGTTGTCGCGTCGCCGGTAGAGCTCGCCGTCGATCAGGACGTAGAGCTTGGCTTGACGAGCCACCCGCTCGGCCTCGTGATCATCCTCCGGAGAGCATGCTCCGTCATGTACTTGACGATGTCCAGGGCCCAGGGTGGGTGGGTTCTTCCACCGGCAACACCATTTGACCAAGGAGAAGCATGGCTTCCCTTGGTCTAGGTCCTGCCGGGTCTTGTGCGCCTTCTGGGCTGGTTTCCCGGGTTGTCGAAGTAGACGGGTCACCAGCCCCCAGTGTCGATGTAGACCTTGTCTTGAGCCTCTCGGGAGACACAGAGGGTTGCCGGAGCACCTCAATGTATATCCCGGGAGGTACTGGTTCTCGCTTGGAAGCCATCTGTGACAGCTCGTCCGCGGACGTGTTGTCATCCCTAGGGACGTACACGGCCCGGAAGCTGTCGAAGCGTCGCTGAAGCTTCCACACCTCCTCGACGTACGGTGCCATCTGTGGGCAGGTACTCCTTGTTCACTTGTTTGATGACTAGCTGAGAGTCACCCTTGACGATGAGCTTGGTGATACCGAGGCCAACGGCAGCACGAAGTCCCGCAAGCAGGCCCTCGTACTCCGTCTCCTTGTACTGCATCTGGACGACGTACTTCAGACGATCTCCTGTGGGGGAGATCAAAACGACTCCAGCGCCTCCCTGGCCCTTGGTGTAGGAGCCGTCGAAGTTCATGGTCCAGGCGTCGGGATCTTCTTTCCCGGGAAGGCTGGATTCCTCCACCGGGTCGTCGAACGCTGTCTCAGTCCACTCCGCCGTGAAATCAGCCAGCGCTTGACTCTTGATGTTCGTGTGCTCGAACTTGAGGCCGAAACCTTGAAGCTCCATGGCCCACCAAGAGACTCGTCCGGTGGCGAGAGGGTTTCCAGCGGACTCCTCAAGGGGTACTTGGAAACCACGGTGATAGGGTGGCTTTCGAAGTAGGGCCTCATCTTGCGAGAGGCGATGAGGATCGCCAGCAACAGCTTCTGCATCATGGGGTACCGCTCCCGGGCGTCGCGCAGCACCGAACTGATGAAGTAGACCGGGTGCTGTATCTTGCGGGTTACCGAGTCCTTGGCGGGCTCGCTGCTTCGAGAGGGAGCGCGTCAGCCCCCAGTGATGCTTCTTCTGCGACGTCGATGGCGGCGTCGGTGGGCATGCCAGGCTCAGGGCCTTCTGGCCCTTTGTCACCTGGCTGCCTCTTCTTGCTTGGTTGCCCCGGGAGGATGTTTCCGGGACGCTTGCCGCCGACCTTGTCCGGAGGAGCGTCACGCTCTACCACAAGAACTGCGCTGATCACCTGATTGGTGGCAGCGATGTACAGTAGTAGGGGCTCCTTTTCTGTTGGTGCCACAAGGATGGGAGGCGAGGCGAGGTAGCACTTGAGGGACTGAAGAGCTTCTTCAGCCTCCGGGGTCCATTTCACGGGACCCGTCTTCTTGAGTAACTTGAAGAAGGGCAGGGCTCGTTCTCCAAGTCTTGAGATGAAGCGCCCGAGTGCGGTGATGCACCCGTTGAGGCGTTGTACGTCCTTGACTCGCCGTGGCGCCTCCATGCGCTCGATGGCCTTGATCTTGTCGGGATTGGCCTCAATCCCCCGGTGGGAGATTAAGAACCCCAGTAGCTTGCCGGACGGGACCCCAAACACGCACTTGTCGGGGTTAAGCTTGAAGTTGACCCGACGAAGGCTGTTGAAGGTCTCGTGCAGATCTTGAATGAGGGAGTCCTTGTACCGAGTCTTGACCACGATGTCGTCGATGTATGCCTCCACGTTGCGGCCCAGCTGGGACCCAAGACATGCTTGCATGGCGCGCTGAAAGGTTGCGCCGGCGTTCCGGAGACCGAAAGGCATCCGGGTGTAGCAGTAGCAGCCCTTGGGTGTGATGAAGGCCGTCTTCTCCTGATCCTCCACTGCCATCATGATCTGGTGGTACCCGGAGAAAGCATCCAGGAAGCACAGGAGCTCGCACCCGGCGGTTGAATCCACGATGAGATCAATCCGGGGTAGTGGGAAAGGATCCTTGGGGCAGGCCTTGTTCAAGTCGGTGAAGTCGATGCAGAGCCGCCACTTGGGTCATGGGCTTTGGCACCACCACAGGGTTGGCCACCCAGTTGGGTGCGGCACCATCCTGATGACGCCAGCTTCTTCCAGTTTGTCAACCTCGGACACGATGAACTCCAGTTTTTCCTTGCTTTGCTTGCGTAGAACTTGTTTTATCGGGCGAGCGTCTGCTGACCGCCAGTTTGTGCTCGATCACCTCCCTTGGTACGCCGGGTAGCCCTGACGCTTCCCATGCGAAGACGTCAGAGTTTTCCCGAAGGAAGGCGACGAGCGCGCTTTCCTATTTGTCGGTGAGGCGGGCGCCGATGGTGATGGAGCGACTCCCGTCACTGGTCAACGCCACTTTCTTGGTCATTTGCGGATCTTCATGAAATGACGCCTTCTTGAAGGAAGTTGATGTCGAGCCTCCGGGTACCCTCCGTCCCCGGAGAATGCACCGACATCGGCTTCCTGTACATCTTGCGGAACGTCCGAGGTCGCCGCCACCGTCTGGTTCAACTTCTGAACGCAAAAGATGGCGTCGTCGACGTCGGCCTTGATCGTGATCACTCCCCAGACCGCGGGGATCTTCATCATGTTGTAGGCGAAGTGCGAGACGGCCATGAACTTGGCTAGAGCCGGCCGGCCAAGTATGCCGTTGTACGGAAGTGGCGTGTCTGCAATGTCGAAGACGATGTCCTCGGTGCGGAAGTTCTCCTGGTCACCGAAGGTGACAGGGAGCGTGATCTTCCCAGCGGCCGAGTGATGCTTCCATTCACGCCTTGGAACACGCCGGTGTCTTGCAGGCGAGAAAAGGATTTGCAGAATAGCCAGCACCTTCGCCGTCAAAGGTTGAGGCTGGAGCCTCCGTCGACCAGCATCTTGGTGACCTTGTAGTTGGATGATGGGCGACACGATCAGAGGAAGCGTTCCCACCCCGGCCACACTGGCAGGATGGTCTTCCGGGTCGAAGGAGATGACCTGCCCAGACCATTCCAGGGGCTTGGGCGGAGCAGAAGCAACCGCGTTAAGCTCCCGGACCAGCCTCTTACACGCGCCGTTGGATGGAGGCAGAGAGGCTCCCCCGTGAATGCACCCGACAACTCCGGTGACTTCCTGGAACCTTCCGCCACCGCCTCCCTGAGGAGCCGGAGCTTCCTTGTTGGAGGCGCCTTCCTTGATTGTTCTGTTCACGACCGCCTTGGCCGCCGCGTCCTCCTCGTCCCCCGTGGCCGCCTCCGCCTTGGCGACCCGTGGGACAGTCACGAGCGACGTGCCCAATGACGCCACAGTTGTAGCAGCCGTCCAGGCTTACCCCGTCGGCCCGACGCTGCTCTCGTATGGCGAGGTTCTTGAGTTGGCGGCAGTCCTTGAGAGGGTGGTTGCCGTCAGGATGAATGTGGCACCATGGGTCGTCTTCTCCCTCAGAGGCCGCCGCAGGCTTGGCCTTCTTAGGAAGGGGTTCGGTGACGAAGATGCGCTTGTCGGGTCCTGAGTCCCGCTTCTTGTTCTTGGCGGGGGCGGTTTTGTCCTCGGGTTCATCCTCCCCGGGGAACTTAGCCCCCTCCTCAGCTCGGGCGCATCGATCCGCCAGCTCCCAGAGCTCGCAGGTGGATTCGACGCGGCGATTGCTCAACTTTCGCGCATCCGGGTATTGCGGACGTTGGCGTGAAAAGAAGCGATCACCAGCTCTTGCTTGATGCAGGGATTGTGTTCATCTTCTGGGTGAAGCGTGGATGAACTTGCGAAGAGTTTCACCCGGAAGTTGCTTGAAGTCGTGGAGGTCGCTGGGAGCCCCCGGGCGCTCGTACCCGCCTTGGAAAGCCCCCAGGAACTGTTCCTTCAGGGTCCTCCAGGAACGGATGGAGCACTTGGGAAGGTTGAGAAGCCATGTCTGGGCATCTCCCTTCAGGGCCAGCGGGAACCAGCTGGTCATCATCATTTCGTCGGCCCCGGCGACTGCCGCAGCTAAGGAGTTGAGCTGCAGGAAGTCCCGGGGGTTCGTGGTGCCGTCGTAGCGGAGGACGTCGATCTTGAATTTCTTAGGCCAGGTGACCTGGCGGAACTCAGGGGCAAGGGCGAGGCACCCTTCAGCGATGTCGTCGTCCCGATCCTCCCGGCGATGGCGCTCGCGACGCCGTTCGATGCGGGTGCGCATATCCTCGGTTCGACGGTTGTTGAGGTCGTGGCGAAGATCTTGGTTGCGCGTGGTAGATGACCCGACGGAGATGGCCTTGCCGCGGTCGCGGTTTAGCCGGTTCGCCATCGGTGGAGCGGTACGAGGAGGCTCCGTCTCGCCTCGGCGCTCGCCACGGGCTGACCCCGCGGTTCACGCGCCTTGTGCCCTCCAGCCTCGGGGCCGTCGACGGTGGGAGCTCGAGTAATGTCGGGCTCAGGGCCACCGTCGGCGAAGTCGAGGAGTGCCTCCACACGGGCTCTCCATTCTTGGTAGACCTTGGGATCGCCGGAGCTCGGAGGGAACTGCATCAGAGCCTTGGCAGCGACAAGAGCGTCGTGGCAAGCTTGCGCGTCCGAGGGCAAGTGCGTAGAGGACTTGCTTTTGGTGCTTCGGGGACCTCCGCTGGCGCGGACGTGGTCTCGCTCCTCCCTGGCGTCATGACCCCTGCCCGCGCCGTTCCCGACGCTTTTCTCTCCAGAGCGTGGGGGCGGCATGGCGGACACTCCGGGGCCGCCGGGTCATTGGGGTTGACGTTCTTGTGGGTGTTGGCCCTCTCCGACGCCACCTTCTCCGCAGGTGGCACCTGCGGAGGAGCAGGCTGACGCGTATCCGCAGCGCGACGCTCAGTGGAAGCCTGAGTGCGCGATGGAGACGCGGCCTTGGAGGTAGTGGCATCGGTATTCCTCTTCGGCGGCATGCTTGACGAAGAACTTGAGGTTGATGAAGAAGAAGACGAATCCAGCGCTTGCACCCCCTACCTGGCGCGCCAGATGTCGTGTCTCGGATGACAGACACCGGGAGTAGATGGTACCCCCTTTTTAGGTTCGGCATGGGGCGCGAAGGACGCTGGAAGACGCCTTACCCGGGAGTAAGGTCGTCAAGTTCTTCGTCGGGGGGCGAGGGCAAACAACACAGAAAGACACACGGAGTTACCCAGGTTCAGGACGCCCGGAGGCTAAAAGCCCTACTCCTGCATGTCTGGATTGAGATGTTCATCATGGTGTAGTGTACAAGGGTATTCTGGGGTGAACCCGGCAGAGTTTCGGCCGGAGGTAGACGAAGAGCAGATCCTGTCCTGGGGAGATCACCTCTCTCTCTACCCTCCGAACTCTAGTCTAGTCTTGCCTGAGCTCTATCTTTCTTCTCCCGTTCCCTGCGGTTCCATGGTCCTCCTTTTATAGGCTAAGGGAATCCGACATGGGCACGCGAGGGGCGTGAAGGGTTTTGGCGGGAAAACCCCTCGGCGGTCTTTGGAGGAGACGTGGCGTCCTCTCCTCCAAGCATTCTCTGGAGGGCGGCGTGGTCGTCCGCCCTTGGAAAAGGTGGGACGGACAAAGCCTGTCCGCCCCACCAACTACGCTCGTGGCAACGTCACCAAGGCGCGGCCTTCATCTTGGCGCCCAAGTCTTCCACCAGCTTCCAGCGAGCTGGCGATCTTATCCTCTCGGCGGTACGGATGGAGGACCCGGGGGCGCGCCTGACCTCCTGCCGGGCGCATGGACCCGCGGGTATCCCGCCTTGTTCTCCGGGCGAGGGGGTGACCCGGAAGGTCGCCTGGTCCTTAGCCGCAGAACCTTACTGTCGAACTTGTCGGGTTTCCTTGGGGCAGATGAGCTAACCCATCTGCTGCATTTGACTCCTTGCCTTGTCCATCTTCTTGGTGGGCCTCAATGGAGGACCCACTTTGGCACTCTGCTGCGACAGTGTGATACATAAATTATAATTCTTTTGAGCACTCTGCAGTAATTTAATAAAGTAGGCTGTATGCATCATTTTGATGTAGAGGTTGAGATAAACCAAGTTCAAAAAAACGAATGCACGACTCATGTAATGCCCATGACGTTGAAGGATCAATCCAAAGAGTATGCTGCCATACATATGAGGTATAGATATCCCTGACACCTGCTCCACTTGTGTACACACTGTTTAAAGTGCTCGCGATGCTCCTAAAGCTTAAGAGTTGACCAGGACTGAGACCGTGCGTACAATAGTTAATAACTTGCAAAGGAATGAAATTTTCACAATTAAAATCTTTATCATTTTTACGTAGCCATAGCGACCATATCATATCAACACTATCGCTCGCACCGTAAAGAGGGTGAATTTGTGATCAATGTCACACAACAACTGCTAAAAATATTTGCAACACTACAACGACGGTTCAACCTCGAATCCACCTGGATGACTCACCATATAACCATTGCATCTATTTGGTTAAATTTTATTTCAGCCAAGCCACCTCCTAGTTTCTCACTATTAACGGTCTAAATCACTTCATTACAAGGGTAATGTGTTTGATGTCTACCATGTACACGGCTACCTCATACAAATTGGCTTCCATCAAATGTGAAAACCTTAAAAAATCATTTCTTTACCGTGTATTACTCTACATCTATTTGACTGTCTCTTGCTAGCGCGCCAACTTGCCGATTTAAACCCTTCATTTGGTGTCCCCATGACCTACGCCGTAGCCTGGTGGGCTCCTGTCAGTCCGCGGCTTGATTTGGTGGCCAGATGTCGGGGCGGCGGCTACGGATGACAATTTCTGATGTTACGATGAAATAGGAGGTGGCTCAGCGCAGACGGAGTGACCAGTGAAGAGAGCTAGTGGCCGGTAACGGCGAGCTGCAAGGTAACCTTGCCTACGTCACACAAGCGGATGCAGGCTCGAAGCGGTGAAATTCCTGCATAACCGCGCTTGTTGCCACCGATGGCGACATTGTCATGCGTTTTGTATTGTATCGTTTTCGACTAATTTTGGTTACAAACCAATCAACTCTCTGCTTTTATATCAATGGAAAGACAAATATTTTACCTCTTTTGAATTTTTCTTTGAAATGTCCACCCTCACCGGAATATGTGGTCTTGAGTCCCGAGTGACCCACCCTATTCTCTAAAGAACTCCCATCTAATAAGTGATAGACTGCGCAACTTATCTGCAGAACGGTGTCCACAAAAACACAACTTAATGCGCTAATACACAAGTCCCTTTAACCATCAAAACAGAATCTTCATCGCCAAGTGCATAATCAGGATGGACCAACATGGATTGCACAAATTCAGCCGGCCATGTACTCGGAACCAATCGGAAAACAGCTATCTGCATTTCCTGGCCCAGCTGGACAACACACGCGCGCCTAGAAGTAGAGACAATTCGGCCGCATTTGCTCGGTGGCATGTACCTTTCAGAGCCGTTCAAGAACCGCATCATGCTCGAGGGCGTCGACTTATGCGTTACTTCTTCGTCGCTCCCGCTCATATATACTGTACATAAAAAATATCCTCCAACAACTGATTTAGAACGCCACAAGCGCGTACTGCATTTTCAGCTATTCTTTTGGTATGTGGCAATGCTTTTGTCGAGTACAATTAACGGGCGATTATTCCCGAATCAGCTGAGCTCGCACAACCAGCGCGTACGGCGGACGCAATGCCGTGATCAAGCGTATCGAGTAGTAAAGATAATCAGAGTCTCTTGGAACAAAGAATTAAGAAAACGACTGCAGGATTGCAGAGGCCAGAGCCACATTGATTCAGAAAAATTACTGGAGTGACCATTTGTATTTGTATAGGGTGCAGAAACTACACATGAACTTCTTCAAAGAAGTTCGAGTTGATTCCTTTCTCTTGCAACATCCGCTGTTGAAAACCCCAAGGAACAGGAAGCCAACACTACGTTTTTCAGGTACCCGACTTTCAAACATTCCAAAATACTGTACAGTGAAATTTCCTTCAAAAATCGTAAAACTGAACACTAATTAGACTAGCCATGAATCGGCGTGCCCGTCCACGTCTCTCGTCGACGCCGACGCCCCAGCTTGCACTGCCGTACCTCGCCGGACCCCGTCCGTGTCCGCGTTGCAGGGATTCATGCTGTCGCGCCGCCCCAGCCCTCGGCGGTGCCCTCGACTGTCCTGTCCCGATCCCGTCCCCGGCGAGGGACGCGGCGGGGATTTTTTTTTGGTGGCAGTCCTTTTCTTTGCCGTGTGCTTGCGCAGGGCACACGGCAAAGAGAAAATGTGGGACCCGCGTGTCAGGAGTGTGCCGTCTCCGTCGGCGGCGTCAAGTTGCGGTGGGACCCACCTGTGGGCTTTGCCGTGTGCCCGATATCTGGCACACGGCTCGCCGTGTGCGGATTGCCGTGTGCGGCACACGTCAAAGACTTCGCCGTGTGTTTTCGGCTCTTTGCCGTGTGCATCGGGCACACGGCAACGTTCCGTTCTCCCCTAGTGTGTATCTTGTGCCGCTTTAACATGTAGTAGCTCTGGAATCAGTACAAACCACAACAGACGTGTGTCCATGGAATAAAATCCCTTTTGCATGCGTGTGTGCAATGCAAGTAGTACTAGCTGAATCAATTGGATCGACTAGGCTAGCTTGGCAATACGTCCGTATCTCGGCAGACTAGAGCTTATACACGTGTGATGTAAAATCTAATCAATTTCTTCTTTTTAATCGATGACAGATTCATACAATACGGAAAACACTCATGCATGCAAGCAATTTGGGATCCAATCTCAAATCATAGATGTGAAGGAGCAAAGAAGAAAAAAGATAGAGATCGGTATGCACGGATGACCAACGAAGAAAAACAAGAAAAATTAAAAAAGCAAAAGAAAACAATTGCAAAAAAATACACACAAGGGAGGAAGAAATATGCAGATTTAGAGCCTGAACAGAAGACAAAAAATGTGCGTGACAAAAGCAGAACTATGCAAATACGCAGCCAGAAAAAAAAAAAGCTAGAATAGAGCAAATTATCGCTAATCGTGAGTTTAGGCGTAACACGCCATGCAAAGAATCAACTGCGATGGTGAACACTGCATATATAGAATCAGAAGAGGAAGATATTACATGTAGATCTTCAATATATACCAAGAGATAAATTTATATCAAGTTATCACAAAGACAAGAATGTATAAACATATATTTATTTCTTTACCCGTCGAGTTATTTTACTGTTGTTAACTTGTGCTCATCTGGGTAAAAAACCAATGTTACTCTACGTGTGTGAATCAATTTTGGGGTAAACTTTGGGTTGTGCCAACGTTTTTTATCAAACATGTTTTCACTCCCGTTGTAAAGAACGAGCATGTTTTGCTAGTATAATATCAACCAGGTATCAATTAGACCTGTCCTTTTCATGAACATAATGATAGGAGGTAGAAGAAACATTAAGAATGCGCACACACCAAGAAATAGTCTTGTCAAATCGATCAAAGACTCGCAACAATACTAGAAAACCACCATCATTGGCACCATCCGGAAAAAAGTTCTTCAACCGTGAGCCGATCTCCGTACAATGCCTTCAACAGGGGGTTTACTAGAAGGTCGGACCTGCGGATTTCATTTCGAAATCCACACTCAGTAACCAAAGAGCGTCAACAAAAACAGGAATTTGAATTGCGTGCTACCGTTTGATTTCAACCGTAATATCCATTCACAACCAAATAACAGAATTTGAATTGGAATCCATTTCCTTTCCATCTTGAAGCCTGCCCCTCGCGTCGCTCCCCCAGGCGACGCCAGGGGAGCAAGTCGCGCCGCCGGAGCTCCCCACCGTCCGGCGCCCCCCCCCCCCCCCCCCCCCCCCAGCCGCTGCCGTCGCCGGATCCGTCCGCGACGGTGGCGGCGCCCCCCGCTGCCAAAAATGGTGGTCGGGGGGAGGTCCGACGCGAGCTAGAGAGGTGGTGGACCGGGCCGTGGTGGCGGCGATGGTCGGGGCTACGGACGCCGAGCCGGCGGGCTCGGGCGGAGTTAGGGGCCGGCGGGGGCTTCGGTCGACGGTGCGGCGCGGTGGGGGCCATTGGCGCCGGGGACCTCGCCGGTGCGGCGCCCGTGCACGGGATCTGGGCCGCGTTGGGCTCGTTTCTGGAGCTGGCGGGTCCGCACGGGCGGCATGGGTGGTGTTGCGGTCGGCTGGCGCGGCGCGGCGGTAGGAGGATGCGCCGTGGCCGGCCGTGGAGGAGGTGGAGCGCCCGATGGGCTTTGGCGGGCTCGATTTGGGCTCGCCGGGCTCAGGCTGGGGCTTGCTGTTGGGCGTCGTTTGTGCAGGGCACAGTGGAGGAGGTGGTTGTTCCGGCGCGGACGCAGGAGCTCCTGCCGACGTGCTCCGGCGCCCGGGCGGCGCGGAAGTCGGGGCGGTGGCCCCGGATTGAAGACTGTTGCGGTGCGGCATGGTGGTTGCAGTCATGGGCGCTGCGGCCGCCATGGTCGGGTGGTCAAGCTCGGTGGATGGCGGCATGGCAGCACTGCCCGGTGTTGCCGCTCCCTCACTTTGCGGTCGGGACGACCTCCGGGCGAAAGCCTTGCTCCGACTTGGTCGGAGTCGGCGACGGTGGCGCTTTTTGGGCGTCATTTTCCCTCTTGGGGGCGTCGTTGTGGAGTGATCGTTCCCGCCCGACGTGGTCGGTGCTAAGATTTCCGGGTGAAAGCCTAAGCTCCTTCGCGAGCAGGCGGCGACGACAGACGTGTCGTTTCCTCGTTGGAGGCGCCGCCTTTGGAGGTTCTTAGCCATCACGGTGTGTTGGGCTCGCGGCGCTCGGGAAGAGCAGTTCTGTTGTCAGGGTAGCGGATGACCGGGGCGGCGGCCCCGGACGGTGGCGGTACGTCGAGACGGCGGTTTCGGGTTCCCTCGCTACGACGGCTCTATGAGGCAAAGCCGTTGTCTAGCGGGGGTCTGGTGGCGACCTGGATGAAAACTGTGTGGGCAGAGGGTTCGTCGACCTGACTGGATCACCTTCGGGCAATGCGAAGGTTGATCTGGTTGTTATGCCGGGGCGGCGGCCCCGGAACATGGTGGTGTGGTGGCAACCTTGATGAAGACTGCACGGGCGGAGGGTTCGTCGACCATGACTGGATCGCTTTCGGGCAACGCGAAGGTCGATCTGGTTGCTACGCCGGGGCGGCGGCTCCGGAGCTGGTGGTGTGTGTTGTGGCGTTTGTTCGACTTGTGTCGTGTGGGCGGCGGGTCGCTTCGTCTGTGTGATTCTTTTGTATAGTTTGTATGGTTTTTGGATCCGATTTTCGTTATAAACTGGGTCAATTCTTTCTATCTATTCGAGCGGTGGTACGACCACTTTGTCCTCAGAAAACGGAATTGCCAATCCAATTCAATTCCAAGCAACCTTTGCTAAATCCAAACACAACATTAATGAACTTCCTTAGTTTGATTTCTCAAAAAAAAAACGAAAATTGGCATCACATAAAATATATCCACAAGAAATGTATTTACATGTTCGACGCGTATTATACTACTGGTATTATCTAACCTAAACTGTGTCTCATTGCACATTTCTCTTGTTGCTTGACATGTTTCAATGTGATTCTTGTATCCTTAATTTTGCATGCATAATTTTGCGCAAGCTGACTAGCTAATTGGGCTTCCGACAGTTGATCCTGACCTCCACCGGCGTCCCGGCCGCCGGCTCGAGGCTTCCCATCTTCACCATGGCCCTGGCGAAGTCGTTTGCAAACATGCCCGCGTTGCCAGCATACTTGCGCACCAGCGCGTCCTGCGAGCCGCCGCCGCTGAAGAGCTCCTGGTCAGAGTGGAGCAGCCCGCGCTGCTGCGCGAGGCCACGGAAGTAGCCATTGTCGAACGCATCCGGCGTCTCAGCGTCCAGCGGCGCCAGGCCGCTGTCCCCGACGCCATTGGCGGCCGGGCACCCTTGCTGGAGCTGCGCCGCGAACGTGGCATTGACGTTGGCGTCCCCGCCGTTGACGCGGCCGCGGAACGTCTGGCACCGCGCGCGCCCGACCGTGTGCGCGCCGGACAGCGCCGTCATGTCCCGCGCCGAGAGACCCTTGGCCGCGAACGAGGCCAGCTGCGAGGCTAGGCTGGATCCGGGACCTGGGAGATTGGCGTTGGCAGCGGCCTGGCTCGCCGTGCGCGCGTCCTTGCGCCCGAGCTTCACGGTCCAGGTCGGCCCGCCGAGGAGGCTCACGGCGTCACGAGAGGCGAGCGCGAGGACGTCCGCGCAGGACACGGTGGCGTTGCACGCCGCCTCGACCCGCGCCTTGACCGCGTCGACGACCTCGAAGCCTCGCAAGGAGTTGAGGTTCGGGCCGGCGCCCTTCTCGCCCGTGGCGTCGTCCAGGAGGACGGAGCCGTCGCAGCCGTTGACGAAGCAGTCGTGGAAGAAGAGGCGGAGGACGGAGGCGCCCATGCGCGGCTCCGCGGCGACCGCCTGCGCCATCGCGGACCGCACCACGGGCTGCAGGCCGGGGCACGTCTTGTCGTAGTACTTGGTCGACAGTACCGCGACGCAGCCGGGGCAAGAAACGACGACGAGGAGGAGAGCGGCGGCGACTGCTGCGCTCGTCCTCGCGGGAAAAATGGCTGCCATGGTTGAACTTGGGCTGTGGTGTGGACTGAGGAGTTCTCAAGTGGCGGCAAGGTGGTACTATTTGTAGTGCTTGGACGTTAATGGCAAACAGGAGGCGGTGTAGCTGGCCTGGCTGGCTGTTGTCGGTTGACTGCTTTCACGCGGAATGGGCTGCGTTGTGGGCTGAACAGATCACCTCTATCTTACCTGGCGGCCGACAGACACTGGCCTTCTAGGGAGGGAGTGGAGAGCAGAGCAAACGAAAAGGAGTTGTTTTGCTTCTACACCATGAATCCATCTTCCATCCGTGTGCTCAGCGATGGGTGCTTTTCACCGCAGGTTTTGCGTCGGCCGGCATGTTCGCTGCCCCGACCCGCGAGTAATGGCGCTACAGCACCTGCCGATGCAAGAACCGGCCGGTATGCGGGTGGGCGAGCTACTGCTGCCGTCCGCTTGGAAGCTTCGTGCGCTCGCAATGGGGAATGGAACCGGACATGTGCGCGCGCACATGATCGGACAGAATTCAATGCCGGAATTGGCGAGGAGCGATCGCACTCGCGCGCGGACGCTGGCCATAGCTGGTCGATCAGTGGCATGGCCGACGGAGTAGCACAGTAGTGCGCTGCCGCGGAAGGCGTGGAAGGGAGAGCTACGGCTACTGCTAACCAAATTCGTGTTTGCTTTCATCAGGAGTCCAGATTGAAAAACCAAAACTGCGTTAGCAATTTGCAGCCGGATCACGGTTTTTACTGAAAATGGTACTATTACCAGCCTCAAACATTCGCATCAACCTATGAAAAGCCGAAACATTTTGCACCCAGCCTATATGTACGTAGAATCCACACAGCCGCAAGAACAGATTTTTTTTTTAAAATAATATTTTTTTAAACAGAAATTCGGAAAATAGCGCGCGTTTTCCAGAAATTTGGAAAATAGCGCGACGTCGGCGTCGCCCGTGCCGAAACCTCGTGTTTCGGTGCTACCCGTGCCGAAAGGAGCCGCGACATGCAGCAGCAGGGGCGGCCCAGCTGCTTTGGCCACTTTTGGCACTGCCCGTGCCGAAAGCAGGGGTTTCGGCACCCCCCGTGCCGAAAGGCGACGGGATAACCTCACTCGCCCGAGCTGCTTCTTCCTCTCTCCTCTCGGCCGGCCTTCTCCTTCCTCTCGCCCGAGCTGCTTCTTCCTCTCTCTCCTTCCCTTTTCCACCCAAAAAAGAGCACCAATCCTTGGTAAAAAAAATTCCCACAAGCCCACATACTCAAGAATAGGGACGAGGAGGGTTAGGGCATCTTCGATCTACTGATGGGATAGTTGTTCGTGGAGGTGTTTGGGGGAGTGGAGGTGGAGCAATGGTGGTCAACAATGGTGGATAGTGGTGGTGTGTGCCGGTGTTGGGGAAGGCAGAGGCGTGGTGCGGCGGTGGTGGTGCTAGATTGAAGCCGGGCAGCGGGAGCTACGCACGCGTCAAGGGTAAACCCTAATCTCTAGATTTTTTAGGTTAAGTGTTAATATAATTTAAGGGTGGATGCATGACATATGTGTGGATTAGTGTAGATATATTTTAGTTAGTGGTCATATTTTAGGTGGTGGTAATATTTTAGTTGGTCGGCATATTTTAGTTGGTCATATTAGTATATGTTGTCGGTTAGATGTTAATATAGTTTGCCGGTGGATGTGTCAGGATTAGTGTATGTTGTCGGTTAGATGTATTGTATATTTTGAGTAGTCTTTATTTTACCGGGGGTCGTCATATTTATTTTCGGCGGTCGTAATATTTAGATATATCCGCTGTGGAGTATTTAATGATTGAATAAATTTGTTTAGGTAATGGAAGTGATCAATGTTGTTGTGCACTACGGTGCCGGTACAGTCCGTACATCTGAGTCAGGGGTTGATCTTAGTGAATTTGAAAATGTGGAGATTCAGTTGACAGAGCCAGAGAAAGTGAAAATCAGCGGTGTCCAGTGGTATTTTACGGTGAATTTTGGGTATGATCCTAATTACTGGACTGTTAGGATTCAGTCGGTATGGACCAAATCCCGGTCAAATATTCGCTGGGAGTTGTTGCCACTTGATCGGACAAATCAGTGGGTTTCTTGGCTAGCATCATGCAAACGTCGAGGGACAAAACCAGAAGTCCCAGTGTCGTTTGTTCTGAAGCAGAATAATTTTGAAATAGGTGGCGGTGCTGTTCAGACTGGAGAGACTAGTGAAGCAACTAGTTCGCATTGTGCCCAAATGCCTGGTCATTATGAACCATCACTGTCTGCAGGACATGCTCAAATTCCTGTTGGCTATGAACCATCACCGTCAGCAGGACATGCTCAAATTCCTGTTGGCTATGTACCATCACTGTCAGAAATTCCTCTTCATTATGAACCAGCACTGTCAGCAGGACCTGCCCAAATTGGGGAGGCTGATGCGGATGAGCACGAAGGTACAGTACAGGCTGAGATATTGGCGGAAGACGAGGAGGATGGCGTCGCAGAAGATATTGATTCTGATGATTCTGATGAAAACAATGATGAAGATGTGCCTATTCCCAATTACTGGAATCAGGACAACTCTGCCATCACGGCCGTGCCTGATGTCCATGAATCGTCCTGGGAGTACCACATGAATAGCATTCAAATCGGGGCTCAGTACAGCACGAAGCAACAGTTAAGGGAAGCCGTGATTCAATGGGCATTGTCCACGCAAAGGGTTTTCCGCACTGACGTGCCAAATAGGCAATATTTGACAATGAGCTGTGTTGAC
Source organism: Poa pratensis (assembly GCA_947311845.1). Taxonomy (NCBI): domain Eukaryota; kingdom Viridiplantae; phylum Streptophyta; class Magnoliopsida; order Poales; family Poaceae; genus Poa; species Poa pratensis. Next base: position 37,246,994 of record CAMZMU010000043.1, read on the forward strand.
ATTGGTTGTCCGTCACGGGTGCATGGTCACTTGCCGAAGTATGACGTGGTGTGGGTGGTGACAGACGTCGTGCCACACACATGTGAAATTAATAGTTTGCTGACAGATCACCCAAACCTGACGTCAACTCTCATTGCACGTCTCTTGTTCAGTGAGATAGTGAACAAGAAAGACATGGTAGCAAAGCACATCATAGATACAGTTCACGCAAGATGGAAAACCACCATTAAGTACGGAAAGGCCTGGAGAGCTAAGCAGAAGGCTCTAGAGGAGAGGTTTGGGTCTTTCTATGACTCTTATGATAATGTTATTCGTCTTGTTAGCACATTGAAGGAGAGGAATCCTGGCACATATGCTTTAGTAGAATTACAACGGTTCCCGGAATTTCCTCAATATGGTGTATTCGGCCGACTGTTCTTCTCATTCGCTATTTGCATCGAAGCTTTTACCCATTGTCGTCCAGTGCTCTGCGTGGACGGCACGTTTCTCACAGGCAAGTACAAGGGGCAGATCCTGACCGCAATAGGTGTGGACGGCAATGGGCAGATCGTCCCGATTGCCTTCGCCTTCGTCGAGGGTGAGAATTATGAGAGCTGGATATGGTTCTTCAGACAATTGAAAAAGGCAGTTGTGAAGACTCGACCAAATGTGTGCATCCTTCACGACAGGCATCCTGGTATGCTTAAGGCTATAAAGCGACTGCAGCACCCCACCGAGGATGAACCAGCACCATGGACTGACATGCAGAGCCGCTGGTGTATGCGTCATCTCGGCGCTAACTTTTACTCATGCTTTAAGAGTAAAAGGCTGATGAATCTGTTTAAAAGACTGTGCAATCAGAATCAAGAGAGGAAGTATCAGTTTCTGTGGGAAAGACTGACTGAATTCACTGGGCAGCAAGTGAAGGAAAGGAAAGCTGCGCAGGCACAAGCGGTAGCTACACAGCTTGCTGCGGCGCAGGTAGCTGCGGCCCAGGGTACTTCGGCAAATACGACAGATTCAGAGCCTGTTGGGTTGTGTGACTTGCCTGGAATTGACCCTCCTGATACGAAGAGAAAGAAGGGAAAACGAATCAAAAATTTTGAAGAGTGTATAGAGAAGGAGCCTCCCGTGAAGTGGTCTCTGTTGCACGACCAATATGGAGCAAGGTACGGCATCATGACTACCAACCTTAGTGCCCACGTCCCAGCCTGATCAGTTGCCACCTCCTACTGTTACGGACATGTACCCACTTGAGGCTATTGGGGGAAGCAGATACTACGCGTATGTACTTCACTAATATTGGTAAATGCATGTCTCAATAATCGACACTAATATTTTGTTTTCCTACAACAGGCAAGCTTGATACAAGACATTCAGAGCGACGTTGCCGACTTTGCCCCACTGCCGCAACAAGTGTCTTGGTTCAAGCGTCTGGAGGACAAGCTACGACGTGTGTACTCTGTTCTTACTTGTGCCGGCGCTGCAGACGTTGCGGCACACGGCCCAGCACCGCGCCCCGCGCGCCAGTCACTCTCCCGGACTCCACTTATTCAGGATGCACAGGTATCACCCTCCGTCACTCCACAGGTCGACAGGACCCCCGACCACGTCATACAGTAGTACAGAGCCCTCGCCCACGACCTACATACGAGCATGGTAGTTCGTCCCACCAGCCAGATCCTTCCCAGTCCGGTCCATCACAGCCAATTCTGTACGAGCAGCCAGATCCTACCCAGCCTGGTAGTTCGACGTGGCAGCCGCCACCTATGTACGGGCTCGGGATGCCGCCTTCGTACGGGTATGGCATGCTGCCTGGTTACCAGTTCGCGATGTCGCAAGGTTACGGGATACATCCACCTCAACATACCGTGTGGAACCCGTCTGCTATGCCGATGTCTCAGATTCCGGGCCACCTCCGTAAGTAGTTTATAATACTCTCATTTATTTATCATGTTCACCTAGACGGAGTACTGACGTAACATCTACATGTACAGGTGGGGGTGACGACTCTGCACGGACGGAGCTGTACGACGACCCGATGTACCAGACTCCACCGCCGGCCCCGACGCAGGAAACCCAGACACAGGAGGAGGAGCCGTTGCGGGGCCGAGGGATGCATGACCACCGAGTTCCGAGACGCTTGTCACCTTCTGGGCCTCGGCGTAGACAGCCGCGGACACGTCCTCACAGAGATGAGTGATACTACTATCTGTGAGACATATTTCTATCTAGGTACTACTATCCGTATTTCTATTTCTATGTGAGACATATTCATATTTATGTTTGTATGAGACATATTATCTATGTACGAGACATATTCATATTTATGTTTGTATGAGACATATTATCTATGTATGAGACATATCAGGGGAAAATAAGTTGTACGAAACATATTATTAAACAAACATTGCAACTTACACAGACAGCAAGAAAAGTGGTAGTACCGACAACACAACATAAATTGAAAAAGAAAAGTCATCTACCATCGACACAGCCTCCCGCGTCACTCTTCCCCTTCGACGATGCTGCACCCTTGACCTTCGACGACGCCGCACCCTTGCCCTTCGACGATGCTTCAGCCTTGCGTTTCGATGACGCTGCACCCTTGCCCTTCGACGCCGCCGCCGCTGCTGCAGCTCTCTTGCTCGCTTCAGTGGGCATGAAGATATCATCTTCGTCCTCGCTCTCCTCGACCCATAACATCGGATGATGAAAAGCATCCAACATATATGCTTCAGTGGGATATGTTAGCTTCTTCTTCTGCCACCTAGCATGCAGCCTCACGAGTTCTTTTTCTATTTCCTTGTAATTCCTCCATGGCCACCCATGCCTAGCTAGCTTCGCTGATAGCTCACGGAGATGAGGTGGATGACTAACAATATCTTCGAATGGGATCTCCTTATTGTCTACCTTGAACTCGGCCGTAAACTTCAAGAGGAGTGCCGACATTCCTGCCGGGAAACTACCATCTGAATTGTATCTCGACATGTTCGAGTGAGTGGACTATGCTTACCAACTCGACATCTCCTCCTGGGGTTTTTATAGGACGAGCACAGACCAATTGGCGGGAGAAAAAGGCGGGAGCAAGTTTGGCGGGAAAATTACGCACGGCATAAAAATGGCGGGAACAAAATGGCGGGAGAAAAAGGGCGGGAGGAAAATGGCGGGAGAAAAAAAGCGGGAACAATTCACCGCGAAACAAATTTATACGATCAATGCAAAAAATGGCGGGAACCAAAATATGCGCGGAGCCGGATAATATGAGCGGGAAAATAATGGCAACATTAGCGGTGGCGGGAAATGTGAATATATGGGCCAACAGTCGGGAAAAACAAAAAAAAAATGTAAAATGCCACTTTTGGCACGGGCCGTGCCGAAACATGCCTGTCGGCCCCGCCGTTACGCGAAAGCCTGGTGCGCATGCAGATCAGCCTTGTTTCGGCCTGGCCCGTGCCGAAACCAGGTTGTTTCGGCCTGGCCCGTGCCGAAAGGCAGGTTTCGGCCCGGCCGTTGCCGACGCCGCGCTATTTTCCAAATTTCTGGAAAACGCGCGCTATATTCCGAATTTCTGTTTAAAAAAATATTATTTAAAAAAAAAATCCGCAAGAACAAAGCTCGTGAAGTAAAAAAGTAAAATGCAAGCTCATGCATGAATGACTGCAAATGTAAAAGAAAACAAGTTTCGGTTGCAAAGGTGTTAGTGGAAAATAATCGAATTTAGAAGGAATTCAACTGAAAACAAATGGACACGCTACCTTCATCTTGTTCAACGGCCCGATGTTTTCGTTTGGCATCTTACTACGTCCGGGTCTTTACTGTGAAATCCATGTATTTTGATTATATGAATCATAATAATTGATTCCTATGAAAATATATTTGGAAGATTAAGGAAACTCTAAAATAAAGATTTTTATGTGATTCTTATATAGGGAAGTTCTGTTAAACAAGTATAATTTGACTAAAAGAAGGCGGACCGGTAAAATGAAGTGTTGTTTTTGCGATCAAGATTAAACAATACATCATTTTTTCATTTTTGTCCTTTCGCTAAGATTGTGTGTCAAATTAATTTATGACGTTCAACTTACAATCACCAGCTAGTATAACGAATTTGCTCGGTAATTGCCTAATTGGCTGAACGGGATTGATAAAAATAGCAAAGTTCAAATCCGGGTGGGAGTCTATGCGCTGCTATGGACTGTATGGGCGTAATAATTGTCTTTAACAGGAAATAAAACCCTTCTATTTTGCAAGTTATTCCTTGGGCTATTCAATCGATCCTCTTGTGCGTTATGTTCTCCGGTGGGAGGAGAAGCGTGGGGAGATGGGGTCTGGGTGCAGTCAGTGGAACGATTTTTTTAGTCCGGGCATATCTTTACTTTCTAGGAGAATTACATGCCGATGTTCTGCTTCGCCATGAAGCTTGTTTTTCTTTGGATGATTTATGAGTTTCCAAAAAATGGTACTATTATCAGCCTCAAACATTCGAATCAAACCGATAAAAGCCAAAACATTTTGCACCCAGCCTATATGTACGTAGAATGCACACAGCTGCAAGAACAAAGCTCGTGAAGTAAAAAAGTAAAATGCAAGCTCATGCATGAATGACTGCAAATGTAAAATAAAACAAGTTTCGGTTGCAAAAGTGTTAGTGGAAAATACTAAATATAGAATTTAGAAGGAATTTAACTGAAAACAAATGGACACGCTACCTTCATCTTGTTCAACGGCCCGATGTTTTCGTTTGGCGTCTTACTACGTCCGGGTCTTTACTGTCAATCCATGTATTTGTATTATATGAATCATAATACGTGCTTTCTACCCAAATATATTAGGAAGATTCAGGTAACTCTAAAAATAAAGATTTTTATGTGAGAATATAGGGAAGTACTGTTAACCAAGTATAATTTGGACAAAAGAAATTGGACCGGTAAAATGAAACATTGTTTTTGCGATCAAGATTAAACAATACATCATCTTCTCATTTTTTTCTTTCGCTAATATTGTGTCTGAAATTTATGACGTTCAACTTACAGTCACCTGCTAATATAACGAATTTGCTACTGAAGGATTGATAAGAATAGCAAAATTCAGATCCGTGTGAGAGTTTGTACGCTGCTATGGACTGTATGGGCGTAATGATTTTATCTTTAACAGGAAAAGAAACCCTTCTATTTTGCAGGCTATTCCTTTGGCTATTCACTCAATCCGCTTGTGGTCTGTTTTGTCTAGTGGGAGGACAAGCGTGGGGAGATGGAGTCTGGGTGCTGGCACGGGATTTTTTCAGTCCGGGTATATATTCGTTTTCTAGGAGAATTGCGTCCATGTTCTGCTTCGCCATGAAGCTTATTTTTTGTTGGATGATTCACGTTTCGACTTAAAGTGATACATAAATTGTAACTCTTTTGAGCACTCTGCAGTAATTTAATAAGTAGGTTGTATGCATCATTTTGATGTAAAGGTCGAGGTAAACCAATTTTGAAAAAATGAATGCGTGACTCATATAATGCCCAAGACCTTAAAGGATCAATCCAAAGAGTATGCCGCCATCCATATGGGGTATAGATATCCCTGACACCTGCTCCAATTGTGTACACACTGTTGTAAAGTGCTCGCGATGCTCCTAAAACTTAAGAGTTGACCGAGTTGACCATGAATTGAGACTGTGCGTACAATAGTTAATAACTGGCAAATGAATGAAATTTTCACAATTAAAAACTTTATCATTTTTACGTAGCCATATCGACCATATCATATCAACACTACCGCTCGCTCCCTAAAGAGGATGAATTTGTGATCAATGTCACACAACACCCGCTAAAAATATTTGCAACACTACAACGACGGTTCAACTTCGAATCCACCTGGATGACTCACCATACAGAAGTTCCAAACTTGGACCAGAATAAAATGTGTTTAATAATCTTTTCACTGTGACAAAAGAACCACGTAAGCTTACTTATACAATAGTTACACTTCGTAAGGTTCCTTAACGAGGATGATACTTTCGTGAAGGTAACACGTAAATATTGCTAAATTTTTTCATTGTTGTTAACTAGCACATCTAATTGTACAAGCACTCAGTATATGGAAGCCACCAAGAATTTGTCACAAACGTGTAGATCCCAACAAAATTATTCATTCCCTTCCGACAATTGGATCACTGCAAACCGCGTACGAAGGACAATCCATACCGCAAGACAAAGGCTCAACTAAATAATGACTGAAAGTTATATTAGGTGGGATGTTCTAAACACCTCAGTGATAGCATCACTTTTATGAACTTTTTGGACGAGAAATATAGTACCGAGTTATGTATTCGTCTCAAAGAGTGGTGTTATCTACCACTTATCTTGTGAGAAACTAATCTACATAGCGTCCTTGATAATAAATGATCCGAAGTGGAAGAAATGTTTCTTCGTTGTCATTAGACTTGCCAAAAAAGTGAAATCCCCGATTTCAAATAAACCTGTGAGACGGGCTTTGAGCCAATGCACTCTCTCCTCAGGAGGTTTTGCTAGACCACATCCTCCATAAAAGCTTGTAAACCATTTAATAAGAAAGATTATGCTTTACCGGAAGTTCATGAATATCAAGACCACCCTAATCCTTGGAACGGCAAACGATGTTCCATTTGTCCGATCTATATTTCATTTTTCTTGCCACTATCCGCTTGACAAAAAATCTAGATCGAATTTTACCCATCTTTGAAGAACACCCCTTGGAATCTGGAAAAAAATGATTGTATATACCGTACAATACTACTTAGTACCAAATTTATAAGATCCAATGTTTGTCAGAGAAGATAGGAGTTTGCCTTTCCAACTGATTTGTTTCTTTACTTCACATTCATCAACTTGTTTCATTGGGCATTGAGCAGCCAAAAAATCTAATTTCAAATTGACCAACTCGTAGTAAAAAAGTTCAGCTTATTGAGCAGCCACATATTGACCTTCACCAAAACAGAACGATCACTCCTATGGCAAATTAGTTTTCAGACCCAAAAGTTGCTACAAGGGTGAAATTATTAGCTTCAGATCCATAGCTTTCCGAGGTCATTTTCCATAAGGATAATTTTATTATCGGCATATTATATGATAGATATTCCACCATCCCCTAGGTGAACTACTCCCATAATTTGATCGTTATTTTTTGCACACTCAAACATGACGGAAAACATATTTGCCACGGTTTTAAATAACATGCATGGCTGATAAGGGATCGCCTCGTTGTATTTTTCTTTTCTTTTGAAAGTAATGATCCATATCATCATGAACTTTTGTGGCCACACAAGCTCCATAGACGGAAATGTGGATCCAATAGCGCCATTTTTAGAGAAGCCCTTCATTTGTAGCCGACTGGAGAAATTTTAATTTGATTTTGTCATACTCCTTTTCAAAGGAGGGCCAGAGAGGATGGAGCCGTTAGAGGAGGGCGGAGAGGCGATCGCGCGGGCGACCGCGCCGACGCCGACGATGGCGGACGCCGTGGAGACGGTGGTCTTGGCCGCGGATGAAGGCGTCTCCGCGGGCGACAACCGGACGGTCCTCGCCGGTGAGGGTGTTTCCTTGGGGCGCTTCTGGCTCCTCGCGTCGCCGGAGAGCGACTCTGAGGAGTCGAGGGCGTCCTCGGTTGAGGTCTCATCTAGATACCTCACGGGTTCTGGATCGCCGGCGATTGAAGGATCCACACTCGGTGGAGGTCGGGCGGCCAAAAGATTGGAGAAGAGGCGCAAGCAGCAAGCTGCGGTTAAGGAGTGGATCGGAGCTTCGTCGCCTAAGGTGAGTTCTGATGTTTATGTTCCTAAACGCAGGTGTTCTCAGGAGTTCGCCTCGCCGGTGCTGTCTCCGTCGACCTTTTTGGAGGACGACTTTGATGCGGCGGAATGGATTAAGGTCCAGCGGAGAAGGAATAGACGACAAACACCTCCGGCTCGCCGCCGGCGGTTCACACCGGAGAAGAGGAAGAAGACCGATCTCAGATCACCGATAATCGCGGATCGCGGATCCTCAGGTACGTTTCAAAATTCGAACGGATACGTCGTTCGTCAACTGGGTCCCCATGTTGGGCCGGGCGCTAAACACAGGGGTCAAACGGACTCCCATGTTGGGCCTAAGATGCTGGATAGGGGTCAAACGGGCCCAAGAAGGTCGGCAGCGATATCGGCTAAGGCTGGGATCGCGTTCCGTCATTTGTTAGGGTTTTTCTGGTCCAAGGATACGACTCCTGCGCCGCGCGTCCGCCCTGCTCCGATGGCAAATCGTGGCGGCGGGAACGGCGGCTTTGGCCGCGGTGCTGGACAGCCTCCGGTGGCTGGTGGAGGCAACGCTGGCAGAGGTCCGTTCGCTGGCCGTGGAGCCACAAACGGTGGCCGTGGCTTCCGTGGTGACGCCGGCGCCGGTCCAAGCAACTGGCAGTCCAACAATGGGGCTGGTCCAAGCAACTGGCAGAACAACAATGGGGCTGGTCCTAGCAACTGGCAGAACAACGGAGGGAGGCAATTCAATGCGGTTGGATATAACTACGGAAACGTCCGTGACCGTGAAGGTTTTGGTGGCCGTGGCGGATACAACGGCGGAGGCCGTGCCGCCCCTTTTGGAGATGGTCAGGCTCGTCTCGGGGGATACCAGGATAGCATTCAGGGTGCGTTCAACGGGGTGTTCCATCCGGGTGCAGGAGATGAATTCTACGATAATCTCGGATATCGGAATAGGAGAAGAAACGAGTTCCGGGGAACTCGAGGCAGTTTCAATTATAGGGGTGGAAGAGGTCGTGGAAGAGAAGTGCTGCGTCCAGTGGTGGTGAACAAGGGCAATGAAATTGATACTGCAAAAGACCAATCTGTATCAGATGCGGCGGTGACGGCCGCCGCGTCGAGGGTGATGGAGGCGGTCTTGGGGCAACAGGCTGTGGCAGCTACCTCGAGTGCAGCACCTGATGCGGGGGTGGCACCGGTTCAACAAGCAAACCAGATCGCTGTGGCGGGTGACAGCCTTGGAGCGGTAAAGGCCGCTGCTTCTTTTGTTGGATCTGTGGCCGAATTAGGGGAGAGCAAGAACATGAAGAAAAAGGAGAAAAGCATCGACAAGGTTAAGTGCTTTCGGTGTAACTTATATGGCCACTATTCAATTGATTGCACAGCAATTCTGTGCGATTACTGTAGAGATGTGAGCCATGCAAATGATGATTGCCCCTTGCATAATGCTCCAAAGCCAACACTTTCGGTGTATGGTTTTGCTCATGAAGCGTTGATGTTTTTCGCGCAGTCCAACTCGGAATCTTACCGTCCGAGGTCTAACAGCGGTAGGACTGGCAGGATCTCTGTTACTGGTGGTACTCTTTCTTCTGAAGAGATCATTGAGGTGCTTCGGTGGGTGGTGATGGATGATGATTTCCCTTGGGATGTTCAGTTGTGTGGCGACAATGTGTACAAGGCAGAGTTTCCGAGTAAGATGGAGCTCATCCGTGCTATGCGCTTCGGGTCTTTTGAGGCTAAGGAGAAGAGCCAGATTTTCATTAAGTTTACCGAGTGGAAAACTGAGGTTAAGCCTACTCTGCAGCTCGAACCTGTCTGGTTACTCATAAGTGGGGTACCGGAAGGCTTACTTGATGATTACTTGGCACTTTGGGGAATGATGGGGATGTTTGGGAAAACCAAAGCCGTTGATATGGCCTATACTAGGAGACATGAAGTGGTTCGTGCTCAAGTGCGGGTTACTGATATTTCGGCTATCCCTTACCACAGAATTCTTATGTATGAAGATGAGGGGTACCGTCTAAATATAGAGATTGAAATGACTGAAGAGGATGAGGAGATGGCTGACGGTGATGATGACCGTGGTCATGATGCGAATGGAGGCGGTGGGGGTGATGGACAAGGAAAGGGGAAGCAAGGTGAACACCGGTCAGATGATGCAGCAACTACTCCGAAAGATAATAAAAAAGAGGATGGCAAGATGGCTGAGACGGGTGTTGTGCTTCCAGAGTCTTTTTCAAAGACTGTTTGCTTACAGCCAAGCATAAGGTTTGGATCTTTTTCAGACAGATGGTGCGATATGGTTGAAGAGGAGGAGGAGTCTATTAGGAGGAGTGCGGCAAAGGAGGTTAGGAGAGCTCTTTTTAACTCTCCGACTGGGGTGAAGGAGGCTGGGGAACTGGATCGTCGAGTTTTGGTCGCATCAGCGGCTGTTGAGGAAGAAGTCCTTGACACGGAGGTTTCTACCAATATTAGTTCTGCTGCACCTGAAGATGCTGCTACTGTGGCAAGCCCGCGCACACGCAGCCCTGCTTGCTTATTGACTCAGAGACCGGTCTCGCCTAGAGTGGCTACGCCTATCCGCTCATCGGCGGCCTCGCCGGATCGCTCTTCCTCACCTGAACGACAGGCGGGGACGCCCGTGATGTCGGCTCATGCTGTTACTTGTACTGGTCAAATGCCGATGCTTATTCACTCACCACTTACCGGAGTTGGTGGTGAACTATCTGCGACGGCGGCAGCGTTCTCACCCTCTAGGGAGGAGCTGATAGCGTTCGGAGGGATTCCTGAGGACATGGCGACGGGGCTTCGCTCGAGTGCACGCATTCGGGCCCAGCCAAACGCGGACTTACCACAGATGAAGCGAGCAATGGATAGGGCCAATTCTCGCGACATAGCAGGTCCGTTATCCACGCCTACCTTTTCTTTAAGTAATTTTTCGAATTCTGCTGTATTAGCTAGAGCTAGTAAGTTGGGTGTGTCCTTGGGTAAATCGCCTTCTGATATTACGTTGTCAGTCCAAAATCTAAAAGAAGTAGAGAAGGAACGATCTTTAATTATTTTGAACAACAAATTGAGTATTTCAGATGATAATCCACATAACCTTTTTGTTTCGAAAGTTTCTGGGTTGTGTGATGATCTAGCTGATGAGGATGATGCCGACATGGGAGATCAAACGGATCTGCCTTGTCAATCTCAGAAATCTAAACGAGGGCGGAAAAAGATCTTTGTAGATAAGAAAAATCTGAGAAGAAGTGCTAGATTAAAGAAGAACAAACAATGAAGGCTTTTATTTGGAATAGTGAGGGCTTCCGGGATACAGCGAAACATCTGAGGGTTCAGGAGTCCATACGGGACTTTAATTTAGACATTGTAGCGTTACTTGAAACTGGAAGGTCTAGCTTCCCAGCTCACTTTTTAAGAAATTTGTCGGCTGGTAGGGATTTTTCCTGGTTTTGTCTTCCACCGCAAGGTAGATCGGGTGGAATATTAGTTGGTATAAATATGGAGACACTAGCTGTTAGAGAGGTCGAGGCTGGTGATTTTTGTGTTAAGTTCCACTTAAGATCAAAAGATGGTTTTGAGTGGAATTTTGTGGCAGTTTATGGGGCGGCTCAAGAGGCGCAAAAACCCATTTTTTTGGCTGAATTAGTGAGGGTTTGTGAGTCGTCCACAATTCCTTTGCTCGTCGGGGGAGACTTCAACATCATTAGAGGACCACATGAAAAGAATAACTCTAATTATGATGCGCGATGGCCCTTTCTTTTTAATTCTATTATTGAAACTCTTAGTCTAAAAGAGATTAGATTTTCCGGGAGGCAATATACGTGGGCTAGTCGAAGGGACACGCCTACCTATGAGAAGCTTGATCGGGTGCTTGCTAGTGTAAGTTGGGAACAAAAGTTTCCGTTGGTGACGGTTCAAGCTCTTTCACGGTCGAGCTCGGATCACACCCCCCTCCTTATCGATTCAGGTGATCAAGCTCACCTAGGTAATACATCGTTGTTCTCTTTCGAATTAGCTTGGTTAAGAGAAGATGGCTTTTTCGAAATGATTTCTAAGGAATGGCAAAAACATGTTAGGGGGGACACACCTATTGAGGTGTGGCAAAATAAAATAAGACACCTAAGGAGGTATCTTAGGGGGTGGGCTCGGCATAGAAGTGGGATATATAAAAAAGAAAAAGAAAGATTAATAGGAATTATTGATGCACTTGATATAAAGGCCGAAACTTGCCCTCTCAGCACATCAGAACGTGAAGTGTTGAGAGAAACAAATAATTGTTTAGCTAAGTTAAGAAGAGAGGAGGAAGCAAAATGGGCCCAACGGGCTAAAGTGAAACATATTCAAGAAGGAGGAAATAATACGAAATATTTCCATCTAATTGCAAATGGTAAACATAGGAAAAAGAAAATTTTCCAGTTGGAACAAGAAGAAGGAACAATAGTAGGGGATGAAAATTTAAAAGTGTATATTACTGAGTACTATAAAAAATTATTTGGAGCACCGGCTGAGAATAATTTTTTACTAGACGAAGGAAGGGTATCGGATATACCACAGATTTCGAGGGAAGAGAATGGGATTTTGACAGCTGATTTTACAGCAGAGGAGGTTTTAGAGGCTATTATGCAGATGGAGCATAACAAGGCTCCGGGACCAGACGGGTTCCCTGCTGAATTTTATAAAACCTTTTGGAATGTAATTAAAAATGATCTGATGGCTATGTTTGTACAGTTACAACATGGTCATTTGCCACTTTACAAACTTAATTTCGGTGTGATCACTTTGCTGCCAAAAAAAGAAGATGCGGTTCAGATTCAGCAATATAGACCGATTTGTCTCCTGAATGTGAGTTTTAAAGTTTTTACGAAGGTAGCGACCAACCGTATAACTCAAATAGCTCACAAAGTTATTAAACCAACCCAAACTGCTTTCATGCCTGGAAGACATATCCTAGAGGGGGTAGTTGTCCTACATGAGACTATACATGAACTTCATAGGAAGAAAATGGACGGGGTTTTATTCAAGATTGATTTTGAAAAGGCCTATGATAAAGTTAATTGGTCTTTCTTGTTGCAAACGCTGCGGATGAAAGGTTTTGACCAAAAATGGTGTGATTTAATTAGGAATTATATCATGGGTGGATCAGTTGGCATACGTGTCAATGATAATATTGGTCATTACTTTCAGACTAGAAAGGGACTTCGACAAGGCGATCCCCTTTCTCCTATACTATTTAACATTGTGGCAGATATGCTGGCTATCCTTATTTCTAGAGCAAAGGAGGATGGTCAAGTTGGGAGTCTAATACCGCATCTAGTTGAGGGAGGGGTATCTATTTTACAATACGCTGATGATACGATTCTTTTTATGGAACATGATTTTGAAAAGGCAGTTAACATGAAGTTAATCCTATCCATCTTTGAACAGCTATCTGGGTTGAAAATTAATTTTCATAAGAGTGAAATTTTTTGTTTTGGGAAAGCTAAAGAAGCTGAGGGCCAATACAGAAACATTTTAGGTTGTGAAGTAGGAAACCTCCCATTCAGATATTTGGGAATCCCTATTCACTATAGGAAACTTCTTAATAAAGAATGGAACCCAGTGGAAAGACGTTTTGAAAAGAAACTTGGATGTTGGCAGGGCAAGCTACTCTCATACGGAGACAGGCTAGTCCTAATTAATTCGGTTTTAACGAGTCTACCTATGTTTATGCTTTCCTTTCTGGAGATACCTAAAGGGGTGTTGAAAAGATTGGATTTTTTTAGATCTCGTTTCTTTTGGCAGAGTGATCAAAACAAGCAAAAATACAGACTAACAAAATGGGATATGATATGTAGACCAAAAGACCAAGGAGGTTTAGGTGTGGAGGTCCTTGATATCAAGAATAAGTGTTTATTAAGTAAGTGGCTTTTTAAACTTATTAATGAGGAAGGAGTATGGCAAGAAATCCTTCAAAACAAATATCTCCAACACAAGACACTGTCACAAGTGACAGCTAAACCCACTGATTCCCAGTTTTGGAAAGGTCTTATGAGTGTAAAAGAAAGCTTTTTTAGTAAAGGAAAATTCGCTATAGGTAATGGTCAAGCAACACGTTTTTGGGAGGATTCATGGCTGGGTGACGTCCCTTTAGCTACTCAATACCCAACATTATATAATGTGGTACGCCACAAGAATGTTTTAGTGGCCGACGCTTTGGCTAATTCAGTGGTAAATATCGAGTTTAGACGAAACTTGACGGGAAATAAATGGAATGCCTGGCTAAATATGCTACAAAAGCTTGTGACCATCAACCTAACAAATGAGGAAGACAAATTTATTTGGAAACTTACTCCGACGGGTTTATACACGGTTAAATCCATGTACGAGGATTTTCTAAATGGACATGCTGTTAACTTGCGCCAACAAATATGGAAACTTAAGATACCATTAAAGATCAAGATTTTTATGTGGTTCTTTTTTAACAAAGTTATTTTGACGAAAGATAACCTTGTTAAACGAAATTGGCATGGGTGTAAAAAATGTGTTTTTTGTGATTCAGAGGAATCTATAGACCATTTATTTTTTACATGCCCTTTTGCGCATCTATTATGGACAATAGTACAGTATGCTTTTAATATTACTCCTCCAGCTAATGGTACGGATATGTTCGGAAATTGGCTAAATGGGGTCGAAAAGAATTTAAAAGCACAAATCCGTGTGGGAACTAGTGCTCTTTTATGGTCGATATGGAGATGCAGAAATGATATTGTCTTTAACAAAGGTGGTCATCCAAACTTTTTACAGGTGATACGTATGGCTACTCACTGGATCCACGAGTGGGCTTTCCTGGTCCCAGAGGCGAAACGTGCGCCTATCAACTCTGGATGCACCCGGCTGGAGGCGGTCGCTTTGGATATCTACTCCCGGGGTACCTGGCGTCTGTCTAGAAGAATTCAAGGCGCCTAAGAAGATAGTCGCTTTGAAGATTTTTATCCACTTCTCGTTTAAGCTTTCAAGCTGTTTTTAGACTTCTAAACTTTTTTATCTTGCATGAGCTGTAAACTCTGAACTACGATACTTTCGATGTTGCAATAAAAGCCGTGTGCATCAATCGATGCAGAGGCTGGGGCTCCTCCCCCTTTTCTAAAAAAAAATACTCCTTTTCAAAGTATAATTTAAAAATCACAGCGGTCATCTTTTGGCGGTGGATTTAGTGAACTATCTCACCACGGAATACCAACCATTTAGGATGTTCCTTCCTTGCATACAATTTTATTTTGTTGGTCGGACCATGACATCATCCAACAAACTGTGCTTTATAGTAGCGGTCTTAGTGAATATTTTGAAGATAACATTTAGAAGACAGATCGGTCGAGTGACGTGGTTAGATAAAGGTTAGTAGGGGTGTACGTAGGACTTATGTCGAAGGTCACCATACAGTATGCGATAGTTGACACAACAGTGTTTTTGTCATGGGTTGGGTCGCCTCATTGGAGCGCGGTTTAATCCTACGTTAGGAGGGTGTCAAAATGGTTTGAGCATGGATCCCCGGGCCAAAGTAAAGGTACCACAAAACACCGATCTGAGTCGAACGATCTTCCTCGGATCCGAGATTAGAGCTCCCTAAACAAAGCTTGAACCTCTAGCCCACTCTCCGTTTTATATTGAATGAGTGAGTGAGACCTCTAGCCCCCTTTGGGGGTTTGTATACGAAGGGGTCATTGAAAATTTACCAAGTATACCCTTCATGGTGGTAGGTGGTAGGGGTATCTACACCTCTTATAAAGTAAAACCCAACTACAGGTCATTTCTGATTTTTCTATCTCAACATGCAAGTTATCCACATCACCCACTACTTTAGATTTTTAGCCAAAAATTTGTCCATGTCATCCCACTATCATCAATTAATGATAGTCTTTTTTTTCACGCAACCAATCCACATCATCTTCTTTATCCATACAATTTTCATCTTCTCATTTTTTTTCCTTTCGCTAAGATTGTCTGTCAAATTCATGACGTTCAACTTACAGCCACTAGCTAATATAACGAATTTGCTCGGTAATTGGAAAGGGATTGATAAGAATAGCAAAGTTCAGATCTGGGTGAGAGTTTGTGCGCTGCTATGGACTGTATGGGCGTAATGATTTTGCCTTTAACAGGAAAAGAAACCCTTCTATTTTGCAGGCTATTCCTTTGGCTATTCAAATGATCTGCTTGTGGTCTGTTCTCTAATGGGAGGAGAAGCGCGGGGAGATGGAGTCTGAGTGCAGTCACTAGCCCGGGATTTTTTTAGTCCGGGCACATATTCGTTTTCTAGGAGAATTACATGTCGATGTTCTGCTTCGCCATGAAGCTTATTTTTGGTTGGATGATTCACGTTTCGACTTTGTGTGATACATAAATTATAACTCTTTTGAGCACTCTGCAGTAATTTAATAAAGTAGGCTGTATGCATCATTTTGATGTAGAGGTTGAGATAAACCAAGTTCAAAAAAACGAATGCACGACTCATGTAATGCCCATGACGTTGAAGGATCAATCCAAAGAGTATGCTGCCATCCATATGAGGTATAGATATCCCTGACACCTGCTCCAATTGTGTACACACTGTTTAAAGTGCTCGCGATGCTCCTAAAGCTTAAGAGTTGACCAGGAATTGAGACCGTGCGTACAATAGTTAATAACTTGCAAAGGAATGAAATTTTCACAATTAAAAACTTTATCATTTTTACGTAGCCATAGCGACCATATCATATCAACACTATCGCTCGCACCGTAAAGAGGGTGAATTTGTGATCAATGTCACACAACAACTGCTAAAAATATTTGCAACACTACAACGACGGTTCAACCTCGAATCCACCTGGATGACTCACCATATAACCATTGCATCTATTTGGGTAAATTTTATTTCAGCCAAGCCACCTCCTAGTTTCTCACTATTAACGGTCTAATTCACTTCATTACAAGGGTAATGTGTTTGATGTCTACCATGTACACGGCTACCTCATACAAATTGGCTTCCATCAAATGTGAAAACCTTAAAAAATCATTTCTTTACCGGGTATTACTCTACATCTTTTTGACTGTCTCTTGCCAGCGCGCCAACTTGCCGATTTAAACCCTTCATTTGGTGTCCCCATGACCTACGCCGTAGCCTGGTGGGCTCCTGTCAGTCCGCGGCTTGATCTGGCGGCTAGATGTCGGGGCGGCGGCTACGGATGACAATTTCTAATGTTACGATGAGATAGGAGGTGGCTCAGCGCAGATGGAGTGACCCGTGAAGAGAGCTAGTGCCGGTAACGGCGAGCTGCAAGGTAACCTTGCCTACATCACACAAGCGGATGCAGGCTCGAAGCGGTGAAATTCCTGCATAACCTCGCTTGTTGCCACCGATGGCGTCATTGTCATGCTTTTTGTATTGTATGGTTTTCGACTAATTTTGGTTACAAACCAATCAACTCTCTACTTCTATATCAATGGAAAGACAAATATTTTACCTCTTTTGAATTTTTCTTTGAAATGTCCGCCCTCACCGGAATATGTGGTCTTGAGTCCCGAGTGACCCACCCTTGTTCTCTAAAGAACTCCCATCTAACAAGTGATAGACTGGGCAACTTATCTGCAGAACGGTGTCCACAAAAACACAACTTAATGCGCTAATACACAAGTCCCTTTAACCATCAAAACAGAATCTTCATCGCCAAGTGCATAATCAGGATGGACCAACATGGGCCATGTACTCGGAACCAATCGGAAAACAGCTATCTGCATTTCCTGGCCCAGCTGGACAACACACGCGCGCCTAGAAGTAGAGACAATTCGGCCGCCATTTGCTCGGTGGCATGTACCTTTCAGAGCCGTTCAAGAACCGCATCATGCTTGAGGACGTCGACTTATGCGTTTCGTCGGACTTCTTCGTCGTTCCCGCTGATATATACTGTACATAAAAAAATATCCTCCGTCGCGGGAAGCGCAGAGAAGATGCTCACGGGTATCGCCAACAACTAGTAACTGATTTAGAACGCCCCAAGTGCTTACTGCATTTTTCAGCTATTTTCTTTTGGTATGTGGCAATGCTTTTGTCGAGTACAATTAACAGGCGATTATTCCCGAATCAGTCTCGCACAACCAGCGTACGGCGGACGCAATGCCGTGATCAAGCGTATCCCCGAGTAGTAAAGATAACCAGAGTCTCTTGGAACAAAGAAGTAAGACAACGACTGCAGGATTGCAGTGCAGAGGCACACTGATTGAGAAAAACTAGAGGTCGAGTGACCATTTGTATAGGATGCAGAAAGTACACATGAACTTCTTCAAAGAAGTTTGAGTTGATTCTTTTCTCTTGCAACAGCCGCGCGCTGTTGAAAACCAAAGGAATAGGAAGGCAACACTACGTTTTTCAGGTACCCGATTTCATACATTTCCAAAATGCTGTATAGTGAAATTTCCTCTAAACCGGTTGAAAAAATAAATTCCTCTAAAAATCGTAAAACTGAAAATGTCACACTAATTAGACTAGCCATGAATTGGTGTTAAAGCTTAATTGCTCCACGAAAAGATCACTACAGTTAGTAAGTGATTTGTATTGTGCACTTCCTAAATCATCAATACGGGTCATAGTCAGGCATGTTTCGACAAAGTAAAACTCTACAGTTTCAGGAGAGAATAACAATCGATCAATTCACTAATTGCTTGACACATTTCTATTGCAATGTCATGTCCATTTCAAGGAATTAACATGCATGCTACTTTTCTGCTATATATATGTTCATCAGGAATTCACCTTCCTGCAGTCGATCCTGATCTCCCCGCTGGCCGCCGTCAAGGTGCCGATGTTGCCGAGCCTGATCATGGACGCGGCGAAGTCCGCCGAGAAGGCGGCGGGGTTGGTGCCGTAGAGACGCACCAGCGAGTCCACCTGCCCGTTGTTGTAGAGCTCCTGGTCGGAGCGCATGAGCCCGTTGCCGGACATGAGGCTCCGGTAGTACCCGTTGTCGAACTGGCTGGGGCTGAACGCGTCGAGCGGCGCGAGGCTGCCGTCGCCGCCGGAGGACGGGCACGCCTGCCGCTGCTGCGACGCGAACGAGGGGTTCACGTTGGCGTCGCAGTAGACGTGCGTCCGGAAGTGGACGCAGCGCGCCATGCCGACCGTGTGCGCGCCCGAGAGCGCGGCCAGGTCGCGCGACGTCAGGCCCTTGGCGGCGAAGGCGGCCACGAGGCCGGCGAGGTCGGAGTCGGGGCCGGGAAGGTCCGTCGCCGCGCCGGCAGGGTTCGGGGTCGTCGCGTCGCGCCGGCCGAGCGGCACCGCCCAGCTCGGCCCGCCGAGCTGCACGATCACGAGGAGGACTATTGTGTTTAGTGTTGCGCCCGGAAGAACTTGCTAAGTAGGACGAGATTGGGGAGAGGGTGGCTGACCAGGTTGACGCTGTCGCGCGCGGCGAGGGAGAGGATGTCAGCGCAGGAGACGACGCCGGGGCAGGCGGCCTCGACCTGCGTCTTGATGTTGTCGATGACGTCGAAGCCGAAGGTGGATCCGCCGGCGTTGGGGCCGGCGCCCTTCTCGCCCGGCGTGGTGGCCGTGTCGTCAAGCAGCAGCGAAGCGTCGCAGCCCTGGAATTCAAACAAACATACGGCATAAGCCAGGGAGCCGAATCGATGCGATTCGATGCTTGAATGAAAACTGGAAAGCTGTGTGTAGTGTGTGGCGTACGCTGACGAAGCAGTCGTGGAAGAAGAGGCGGAGGATGGCGGCGCCGCTGCGCGTGTCGTTGATGACGGCCTGCGACATGACCTGCCGCACGACGCCGTGCACGGTGGGGCAGCTCGCCGAGTAGAACCCCGCCGAGAGCTGCGCGTCGGAGCCGCGGGTGAGCGCCACCACGACCACTGAGAGCGCCAGGAGGAAGGCGCTCGGCCTGACGCCGGAGAGGAAGAAGACGGCCATGGCTTTTGGCCGATGATCTTGCTAGGAAGTGGTAACAGTAGCGTCGCATCGGGTTATCATCACCACGTTGGAGTGGGAGTAGACTCCAAAGTGGGCACAGTTAGTGGCGCGTACATGCCGCCACCCAATTATTGTGGCCGTTCGTGAGTCGTGTAGCGTGCAGCGGCGGGATCTCGATCTCGGCTCCATCGGTACAGCGGCGGGTTGGCTAGTCCGCGTCCGCCATCATGTGGCCTAGGCTGGCACCAAACTGCTCCAAAGTGCTATATCCACCTCGGCTATGCAATTCCCGGCAAAACACAAAAGGCACTGTCTAAAAGTGGAGGATGCCTAAGTCTGCAAGTGGCGTTGTGCGACGACTAGTGCCGCGACGCATGATTTACGCGTACGACTATGGTTGAATCAGATGGTTACGGTGTCTATCGTCTCAAAAACGTCGGTTGGGGGTGGAATGTTTCTTTGAAGAAAAAAAATTCATTTTAAACCCTGAACTCATAGAGGTCAGACGGAACGAACTCTTAAGTCGAAATCCCTGTAGTTTGTACCATGAACTATTGAATCCTGGTCTAAAATGAATCTTGGACATGTTTTTGGGGAAAAAGATAAAATTATAAAATTGCTACTGTCGTAGACAACATTGGCCCACATGTCATATCTATCTCTACCTCCCGAATCCTCTGTTCAATCCGCTCCCGACTTCCTCCTTGGTTGGGACCAGCCTCTGTAGTGGAGTCGGAAGAGACATGCGGCAGCGTCAAAGCAGATGACCGCCAGAGACGCGGGAGCGGGCAGCAAGGATGCCTCCGCGACGGTGTCCCGCGTCCATGCGGCGCGCGCGGCCTCGAGCCCCGCCAGCAGAGCGTCAAGCTCGGCGGCGGCGGCCGCCTCCGCGACTGCGTCCCACATCCACGCGGAGCGCGCGGCCTCGAGCCTCGCCACCAACGTGTCGAGCACGGCAGCGGCATGCCGCCTCCGCGACGATAGCGATTTTGAGATCTGATTCGATAGGGATTTTGAGAGAGATTGGGGGAAGGAGATGGATATGACAAGTGGACCCAAATTGTCAGTGAGAGTAGACTGGAATGCCGGCCGAGATCATCATATTCCTAGTGCACCAAACATGTACAGGATTGATTTAGACCGGCATTTACAAGTTCAGGGTACGAATGATCGGGATTTCGACTTCAGGGTCCAATCCGCCCGACCTCTACGAGTTCAAGGTTTGAAATGAAATTTTTCCTTCTTCGAAATGCCAGCCGAACTTGGAGATGAAAATAGCAACGCACCGATCATAGGAAATGTAACTTCAGGTACACAAGGCACCATATTTTTACTCATCTGTTTGGCCCCCGATTTTCATCCCACGGATAATATTGATACAAAATTTGAACTCGAAATACGAACTCTTCAGAAAATATTTAAAAAAATCCATCAGTCGTATATATTTCAATGTGTATTCTTTGAAATCTTGGTTTCAGGCCAGTATTCGCATACCGGAGAGAACTGCCGCTACGGGGATGGCTCCCTCTACCTCTCTCGCGTCCCCCTCCCTGGGCGGCGCGTCCACCAGCCTCTCGCCGGCGTCGCCTAGCACGCCAGCGACCACCACACCGGCGCCTCCCACTCTGGGCGCGTCGGCCACCTCCCCGTCCCCTGTTTCTCCCTCTCAGCGTTGGGCCCCGCCTGGCTCCGCAGACACGGCGGCTTCTTGGCTACGTCGGCTGACCTCCAGCAGTCCGTCGCCTGCCCCCTCCGCGGCCTCAGCCTCCTCGGCTGCTGCGCCGCGTGCTGATGGTGGTGGGCGGCTTGATGAGGTGTTGCCGCGGCCGCAGGGGCGCCACCCCTCCATTTCGGGCTGCGGGCATTCATTGCCTGCGCGCCCAGGCCCAGATCCGCTATTACTCGGCCTGAGCGTGGATCCTCAGCTACTCCCCCGGCCTCTGCCTCCCGCTCCCCGCACGTTGGCGCTGTTGACCGGTCTCCTTCCCCTGAATGGCAACTAGTCGTTTCGAGGCGCCGGCGGCGTGCGCCGCCCGTACCTTTTTTGGGCCGGTGCAATAATGGCGGAAAGCCGCGCTCCTCTCGCAGCGTGGGTACAGATGCCTTTATCTTGCGCTTCCGCGGTCGCTGCTTTCGGTGTCTTGCCTCTGACCACCGCGCCTCCCAGTGCAGAGACCCTGTTCGCTGCGCCCTTTGCCTCCGCTTTGGCCACCGTTCTCGCCGCTGTCGCAAGCGGGCCTCTACCCCACAGGGGTGCTCCACGCCAGCTCCGCTCCCGCTGCTGCCACCTCCTCCTCCGCCTCCGGCCATGGCCCGTGAGTATCGCCCGGGGGAGGCGGCACAGTGCCCTGGCCGCGGCTCCACCTTCTCTTTCACTTCGGCGACCGAGGAGGCCATTCGTCAACTGTGGTTCTCTGCCGTGCTCGTGTCCATGTCTGCGCAGCGCCTCGACATCAACCCGCAGCACGTCGCCAAGGCCATCAAGAGCGAGCTCTCCATTCCGTTCGATGAGTTGCATGTCTCCAAGCACCACCCGGAGCCTTCCTCGTGCGGTTCACCCACACCATCCACCGTGTCATCGCCTGGCGGCCGGTAGGGCCACCTGCCGCGGCGTGGCCCTCTCGCTGGCGCCTTGGACGCCGGCGGCCGGCGGTCACCAGTGTGTCTGGCGCTACTACTGTCGGCTGGCTATCGAGCGCGTCCCGCTGCAATGCTGGAACAAGGAGGATGTGCAAGAGGTTGTGGGCCGCTCCTGCGTCATCGATCGCCTCGAGCGCCAGTCGCTCTCATGGAGCAACACCTCCTGCGTCTACGCCTGGGCCTGGGCGGTGAGCCCGGATGGCATCCCCACGTCCAACGACTACTCGGTGCTCGACAACGCGCCGGAACCGCGTGGCCGCGCCTTGCCACCGGAGGGCACACCGCGTGTGGAAGGGCTCCAAGGCCCGCTGTTCCCGGTCCTCATCCACTTGGACACTACAAGGACTATGCGCCGCTGCCGGTGGGCAGCACGGCGGCCTGGACGCGGGTCGAGCGCTTCGACTGGGCGCTCGGCACGGAGGAGAACACCACGGGCTCGGGCGCCGCCCGCCGTCGCTCCTCTATCCACGACCGCATTCGCCCGCTCGCCGTGACGACGACGAAGATGATGACGTGGTCTGCCCTCGCCGCCGGCGTGACGCTCCCGTGGTAACCGCCGCGGCGGCCTGCTTGGCTGCCGCTCGGATGGAAGCGCCCACGACCCTGCGCTGCAGCGACGCCGTCAGGGGGACGGTAACGGTGGACGAAACGGTCGGCGCCGAGATGTGGGCCCCCGCGGCTCCTCCTGGGGCCCTGACTCTAGCCGTGATCAGCGTCACGGGCGCGGCCATGCTCGCTGTCACAACACTAGCCGTTCGCGCTCGCGCTCCCAGGAGGGACGCAAATCGTGGTCCAGCCCACCAAGGTCTGCGGCTGTGCTCGGACCCGAGGCTGTGCCAGACGCTCCTCTGCTCGGCGCGTCCGTGACCTCCTTCGCTGAGCCTGACATGGCGCCGCCCCACTCCGATCTGGAGGTGTTCGGGTGCGAGTTCACGCGCGCTGACCCGCTGCTGCTTGACTTTGACTGCACTGACGTGGTCGGGCAGGTGGGCCAGAGCCGGGTCCTGTCGCTGGCGGAAGATGTGCTGATGTGGCCTATGCCTCTAGACGATTCCGCCTCTTCTCTGGGCCGGCCCAGCAGGAGCAGAAAGCGTTGGGTCTTGTCTTGGACATGCACCCGGAGGTCACCGGTGTTGGGCCCAACAGGTCGTGGCCCGTGCTGGGGTTCCTGGACCCTGGAGCCTATGGTGGCTGCCAGCAGCCCACTGCTGTCGCTGCGGCCGTCGATGACCTGACTGGACAGCTGCAGGCGCTTGAGGTCGACGGCGGCACCACCTTCCTCAACAAGGTCTTTGGCTTGCTCCCCCCCTTCATCATGGGAGCCCCACCCGCCTTCGCGCCCTTCCACCAGGACGAGCTACAGCTGATGATGGTGCCGACGCCCGCCGCGGTGTCGGTGTGGCGTAGCAGCTCCCGACTCGCGAAGACCACGCCGGGCCTCACTCAAGAGCAGAAGGCGCAGGCCCGCCTGGCGCAGCAGCTGGAGTTCGTCGACGACCCGTCGCAGTTCAACGCCAAGGTTCGCGCCAAGTACGTGGCGCGCTTCAACAAGGAGCCGCTCGGCCCCTTGGCTGACAAGATCGCCCGCGCCACCGACGTCCACTCAACGGCGCGCATCCTGCTACCGGACGACGAGCTCGCTCCGCTCACTGGCGAGGCGCTTGGCGGCCTTGCCTGATTCCTGCGCATCGGTCTGGGACCCCTTTGTTCGCTATGTTAGGAAAACCTCAGCTTGTTAGTGTGTGTGAGTGTCTGTTTGTGTGGCCGCCGCCTGTTGGCCGCGCTCTGTCTGCCTGCAGCTTCACTGCTCGAAGACGTTGGTATAGTTTGTGGTGTTCTGGCCGGGCACCCGTGCGTACCGCCGGCCGCGTCGTGTTGTGCCTGTTCTTCAAATTGCGCGCTCTCCCTATTGGAAGCACTGTTATGTTATTGTTCAGTTCAGTCTCGCCGCTGACTCTGTGCTTGCCGAGTTTACCCCATGGATAGGTCCTTCTCGATCTTAAACTGGAACCCGCGCGGGCTTAACGCCAGGGCTAGGCGCCTCGCGGTCCAGTCGCTTGTGGAGCAGGTGCGGTGCTCAGTTCTGTGCTTGCAGGAGACAAAACTGGCCGTGTTCACCCCGGAGCTGCTACTTGAGACGGTTGGCCCACGGCTTGATGGCCATGCCTTCCTGCCCGCGGCGGGAACCCGCGGTGGCGTGCTCCTGGCCTGGAGCTCATCCATGTTCGCCATCGACTGCATCGAGATTTCCACCTTCGCCGTCACCGCGCGGCTCACCCCTTGTTTGGGAGGGATCCCTTGGTTCATTACCACTGTGTATGGGCCGTCAGATGATGCGCAAGCCGCTGTTCCTCCAGGAACTGATTGCTCTGCGAGGTCGGGTGCCGGGTCCTTGGCTGATCCTAGGGGATTTTAACCTGATTTATGAGGCAAGGGACAAGAGCAATGCCAACCTCGATCGCCCGATGATGGCACGCTTCCGTGCTGCGCTGAACTCGAGCGAGCTCAAGGAGATCAAGCTGGCAGGTCGCCGATTCACGTGGTCCAATGAGCAGGCTGAGCCCACCCTCTGCCGCCTTGATCGAGCGTTCTGCGATGTTGATTGGGACTGTGCCTTCTCCAACGCGCGGCTGCAGCCGCACGCGTCCACCATGTCGGATCACTGCCCTTTGATCTTGACTTGCGAGTCCCCAATCCCGCGCCCTTTCCGGTTCCGCTTCGAGGCCTTCTGGGTGCACCTTGCCGGTTTCAATGAAGTCGTTGCTCAAGCCTGGGGGGAGCCGTGTGCCGCGCGCGACGCCGTGGGTCGGCTGGCCGAGAAGCTCGCACGGACTGCCCGTGCCCTTCGCATTTGGCACAAGAACTACATCGGCGATACGAAACTGCAGCTGCTTATGGCGCAGGACACCGTGTTGCTGCTAGATGCGGGCAGGAGACCCGGCTTCTTTCGCCTGAGGAACTTGAGCTGCGCAAGGCGCTCAAGTCCCGCATCCTCGGGCTGGTGTCATTGAGCGGATCAAGTCCAAGCAACGTGCGCGTGTCAATTGGCTTAGGGTGGGCGATGCAAACGCCCGCTACTTTCACCTCAAAGCCAATGCAAGACGCCGGAAGAACTTCATCCCGAAGCTGCAGAGCGAGAATGTGGTGGCCACGGAGCATGGCCACAAAGCGGCGCTCATCAAGGAATTCTTCGATGGCTTGCTGGGCACGCCGGCTGCGGCATCCGAGACGTTTGATTGGGATGCGCTTGGGCTCCACCCAATCGATATTTCGGACCAGGATGTCCCCTTCTCCGACGAGGAGATCCTTGCGGCCATTGCGGACATGCCGGGCGACCGTGCACCGGCCCCGATGGTTTTAGCGGAGCCTTTTACAAGGCAGCATCAACAATTATCTTGCCGGACCTGCGGCTTGCGTTCCAGCAGCTGTTCCAGCTCAACCGCTCCAACCTTCACAAGCTCCAAGATGCACATGTGGTTCTGATCCCCAAGATCGACGCCGCGTCCCTCCTCGACGATTTCAGGCCCATTAGCCTTCTGCACAGCTTCTCCAAGCTGTTCATGAAGGTCCTCGCCACTCGCCTCGCGCGACGCATCGACGAGCTCGTCTCGCCGGTCCAGAGTGCGTTTATCCGTGGCCGCTCCATCCAGGACAACTTTCTGCTTGTGCAAGGGCAAGTCCGACGGCTGCACCGTGCTCGCTTCCCTGCCTTGATGGTCAAGCTGGACATTGCCAAGGCGTTCGACAGCGTCTCCTGGCCGTTCTTGCTTGCCATGCTGCGCGCACGAGGTTTTAGCCAGCGCTGGTGTGATTGGATCGCGCTCCTGCTCTCCACGGCGTCCTCCCGAGTCATCCTCAACGGCATTGTGGGTGATCGTATTAGGCACCGGCGAGGTCTCAGGCAGGGCGACCCGCTATCGCCGTTCCTCTTCATTCTCGCCATGGAGCCTCTCCATCGTCTCCTTGCGTTGGCTGTCGAGGATGGTGTGCTGTCCCGCCTGCGTGGCCGGGCAAATGATGTCAGGACGTCGTTTTACGCGGATGATGTCGTCTTCTTCATCAACCCGGTCAAGGCTGAAATTGAAGCTGTGAAGCTTATCCTTTCACGCTTCGGGGAGGTTACCGGATTACGAGTCAACTTCGCCAAAACTTCCGTCATTCCGATCAGATGCGAGGACCTCGACGTCGTGGACATTGTCTCTCCGCTTGGGGCGGCCATTGGCTCCTTTCCGTGTAAGTTTTTGGGACTACCGCTCAGCCTGCGCAAACTGCGGAAGGTCGACTTCCAGCCCCTGCTAGACCGCATCGCGAGCCGTCTAGCCTGCTGGAAATTGAGGCTTCTTTCCGAAGCTGGCCGACTATTTCTCCTCAATGCCGTCTTAGCTGCACTTTCGGTCTACTGGATCTCGGTGCACAGCATGCCGGCTTGGGTCCGGAAGGCAATCGACAAGTTGCGTCGTGCCTGGATGTGGCGCGCCGACACCTCTTGTCACGGTGGACATTGCAAGGTGGCATGGAGCAAGATTTGTCGGCCCAAGGATCTTGGAGGGCTAGGCATCATGGACCTCGACCGTTTCGGCAAGGCCTTGCGGCTCAAATGGCTGTGGCAGGAGAGGGTCTCGCAACACAAGCCTTGGGCTGGCATGCCGGTGCCCTGCTCGGACGAGGAACGGGACATCTTCGCGGCCTCCACCACGGCGACCATTGGCGACGGCGCCACAGCGCGCTTCTGGCTTGATAGCTGGACGAAGGCCGGTGCGCCTTTCCGTCGCTTCCCGACGCTCTACGCCGCCGCACGGCGCAAGCAGCGCTCTGTGCTCGACGCGGTCACGGGTCAGCGCTGGGTGCAGGACCTGCGGGGCCGGGTTACCTCTGAGCTCCTCCCTGACTTCGTCCTGCTCTGGCAGGAGGCCGCCGCGCTCAACCTCGTCGATGGTGTGGCGGACTCCTTCTCCTGGCGTGGCACTGAAAATGGAGTGTTCTCTGTGGCGTCCACCTACAGGATCCAGTTCCTTGGCTCAACGGCATCGCCGCTGCTCTCGCCAATCTGGCGCGCGTGGGCGTCGGCGAAGCATCGGCTACTCGCATGGCTTATGGTGCAAAATCATGTCCTCACGGCAGATCGCCTCATGGCCCGAAGATGGCCAAATTGCTACTTCTGCCACTTGTGTCGTCGCAACCTGGAGACTGTCGACCACCTTCTCGTTGAATGTCCTTGGTCTCGAGCTCTGTGGGCATTGGTGGCTGCTCGTTTTCGCCTTGCCTCCTTCGACCCGGGTGCTTGGCCCGTTGCCAGTTCCCTCACGAACTGGTTTCTTGGCCTCTCCGCTGGCCCGGCAGCGTCGGCAAAGACGTGCAAATCCTTGGCGCTTATGGTCGTCTGGGCCATTTGGCGTGAGCGCAACGCGCGTGTATTTCGCGAGATCGATCGGCCTACGTCCGCGGTTCTGCAGGACGTGATTGATGAGCGAAACGTTTGGGGAAAGGCGGGATGCCGCCATTTGCGAGACCGCGAGTAGTCCCATTTAGCTCTAGTTTTGCCGTTTCCGCCTAAAACTGCACCTGTAATTGTTCGGTTCCTTGTAACTTCTCCTTCTATTAATTGAAAACGCATATCTCCTGCGCCTTTAAAAAAAAATCTTGGTTTCATTTTGATCACTCGTTTATGATTTAATAGATTTTTAAGGTTAAAATATAAAAAGCTATTTAATGATTGATTGGATTTTTTTCATTTTTGTGAAGAGTTTGAATTTTGAGTTCAAATTTGGGTCAATCTTATCCATTGGATGAAAATCGGAGGGCAAACAGATGGGTAAAGTTATGTGGTGACTTTTGTACATCAAGTCACTGGATCCCAGTCCCTTTATTTTTTGGATCAGATGGTTTCGGTGTCTATCGTCTCAAAAAGTCAGTTCGGGTCGAATGTTTCTTCGAAGAAAAAAAGTCCATTTTAAACCCTGAACTCATAAAGGTCACGCGGATCGAACCCTTAAGTCGAAATCCCCGTCATTTGTACCCTGAATTATTGAATCCTGGTATAAAATAAATATTGGACATGTTTTTTGGGAAAAAAAATAAAACCTGTCGCTGATAATATTGGCGCAGATGTCATACCTATCTTCAGGGCAGGAAGGGCCAGGCAGCGCGTTTGCGGTGCCGACAAGCGACAAGGGCACAAGACGGTGCATGGTGGGGTTTGCTCTGCACCTCGCTTCGGCACCCATCGCATCTGGCATCCGCTCTGCTTTTTTTTCTCTTTTTGAGAATATCCCGCTCTGTTTCCGCATGAAGAATTCGTCTATCGAATTGGGCTGCTAATTTGGCAACGATGTCGATCTATATGGGCTGGGAATGCCTAGCTTACTTTTCAGTGCCTCATAGTCTTCATTGGGATTGGGCTCACGTTTGACCATGAAGGTTAGCCTACAGAGACCCTGTTATGGACCACTAAACTGGACAAGCCCGGTTAGACGTATGATGCCGGTCCATTACCATTCATCAGTGCTGTGCAGGTCCTCCTTTCAACAAGTACGAGCAGTAAAAATGAACTAAGAGCACAAAAAAAAAGTCTTCGCTTTTCTTTCCGATGTTGAAGTACATTTACGTAAACTAGCAGACATGCCCGTGCACGCACGGAAGAGAGAGAAGATGCGTCATGCAGGCGCACAAACCTATTCCACAAAATAAATAACATGACATATTCACGGAATAAAATCTTTTATAAATGTTCTACGAAAATGTGTACCGTCAATTCATCATAACATAATTTGGAGATCATCTCTGACTATTCTCTTTATATCTTTTGCTATAAGTTAAGAATAATATTTGTCATTTCACTTTATGAATGACTAAACAATATTAAAAAATTGAACTAAAAATTGTCAAGGAACTACAAGCATAATACCATCATGCTAAACCAACGTCCCAGAGATGTAATCATGGTTGATGAGATTCCTCTCGACCATCCTCGTTTTCCTCGAAACAGTGTAACAATAAGTCAATAATTCAGTACACAATAAACCATTTTATAAAATCATAAGCTTTTTTATTATGCAAGACGACAATGCTATATGATTGCGTAAAAATGTAAAATCACACATGAAAAAGAAAACATGGCAATATTTTATTGCACCAGTGACCTGGTTGAAGTCATCTATGGGAAAAAATGTAGTCATCTATTTCTATTCTTGCAACACAAAAGTTAAATAGCACAAAGGAAAACCGGCTCGATGCAGTGCATGGTAAATTAGTACTCTGGAATACAAAAGATGGCTTAATTATATTGCAGTAATATGAAAATCGATGGACTAAGGATTTATAATGAGAAATTTCCTCCAAAGTGATCCCTTCTTGTACAGCAAGATGAAAACTGGACAACTTGAGAAACCTGAGAAATATTTCCTAGCACACCTACATCAGAGGAAAACACACATGACATAAAGAATACACATGCAAAGTGGTGAGATTACATATATGCAACAATTATGTTTCTAGCACGTCATCCTACTTTTGAACAATTAATCTTGTGAACCTGATAATGTAACCTTCACTGATATGTTTACTCAAATCAAGATAGCAGCGCCTCCGCTCACGTCCCTGCAGCTCTCGCATTTACTCTGACTACAACCGCCACGCCGCCACTTCTGTACCACGCCATGTACCGCCAGACGCGTCGGCGCCGCCTCCTGCACCTCCCACATCTGCTCCCCACACTCGCCGACGTTGCGCCTTGGCCATGTG
Organism: Poa pratensis; assembly: GCA_947311845.1. Lineage (NCBI taxonomy): Eukaryota > Viridiplantae > Streptophyta > Magnoliopsida > Poales > Poaceae > Poa > Poa pratensis. Next base: position 37,277,041 of record CAMZMU010000043.1, read on the forward strand.
CACAGTCGATGAGCCTGCTCCGGCATGTGTGTGGCTGCTGCGCCTAGCAGAGTTCGTATTGGGAGAAACAAATTCGGATTTAGATGAAAGTCAAAGAAAAATGTGTTGTCCTGAAGCCTACTGTCCTGTTGTCTTGAATCTCCTGCACACCAAAACAACACGGGTGCAGATCTGGCCGACGCACATGAAGCACGCACGCATAGCCGGCCGGTGGGAGCACAACACGGATGTCATGCACACCACACCCGTCGAACAGAGTTGCCTCAAGATGAGCGTACCTCTCCTGAAACTCCTTGGTCGTGTGAGTTGGTCGGCAGCGGCAGCTAACGAGGTGAGCCCTGACTGCCATTTTTTTCCCACGAAGCACTGCTCAAAACAATCACTAAATCCTTCGTATGTGAATCCCATGAATCCAGCTCTAGTCCTACGGTCCAGCGATCTGTCGTCGTGCCTCCCCATGCGACCAAGAGGCTATGGCAAGTTGAATTGAGCAGATCAAGGGCGGAGGCCGCAGGGCAGCGACGACTTGAGAGTTGAGACGCAGAGGATGAGATCTTCCGGCCGTCGACGAACATGCGCCAGCGCGCGTACTGCGGCGGGATGCCTGGTCAGCCTCAATGAACTCCCTCATGGCCATGGAGAGGGACGCGCGAGGACGACCGTTGTAGTGGAGGTAAAAGGTGTGTTGATTTGACGGTGGCAATCTCGATCGAATTGGTTAGCCGATCGAAACGATCGCGATCAGGACATTTGCCTTTCTTTTATTTCCTTTCACCTATACGAAACAATGGTGAGCTCCCGTTTCTTTTAACGATGGTGAGCTCCCGTTTCTTTTTTTCAACTTTGGGATAAAAAACGGTTTAACCTGGTCAAATTTGTTTGGCGCTCGACATCTGGACAATCTAGATCGTTGACTGGCAATTTAACGGTCTAGATTTAATGTATCCCAACATGTTTGCTCTTTTAAAGTACTAGTTGGCATGTACGTGTAACACACGTTTTTATTTAAATGTGCATGTGCAACGCACGTATAATAGAAGGGAACAATACTTATGCAGGTGAATTCTTGTTAATTTGCATCTATACATATTTGTTTTCATAGGAAAATATTATTGGAAACAATAAGAATCTCCTAATGGACATGTTTTGTGTAAATAGATAATTGTAACATGTTCACCGTGCTTCCTTTTTTCATGGTAAAAATCAGTTTGTTCATCAATTGAAACTTGACGTTACGTTCATTATTTAGGCGAAGTCAACTTATTTATGAAATCACAATCAATCATCATCTTTTACCATATATTAGATGAAGGAGAAAATGAGAGGTTCTTCCTCCCATAATTAAAAGTGTTAGGGTCGTAGGTGCTGATGGACTTAATTAATGGCTAGCAATGATAATTTGTGTATAATTGTACTTACTTGCGCTCTAGCAATTTATAATCAAAATATTTGTGTGTATTTGGTGTCGTCATGGGCATGCCGGACAGAGACGTCGTCGCTTGGCTGCACCTGTTCGTTCTGCTTTGGACCCCATGTTCTGATCCCCATCTCAATAATCTGTCTCCGATGCCTCAATTATTTGACCAAGTCCGAAATCACAAAGCAGCACATCGAAAAATCAAGCGCATTGTACCTTCAGGCTTCAGCTGCAGGTCTGCATCGTCTGCACAAAACTCATAGTCCCATGGCGCAGACCGGCAGAAGTGCTAGGCGGGTGAGACCAGCGGCGCCAAGCCCTGCCTGACGTACAGATCGGCCGATTCTGAGTCTTCTCCTCCAACTATGCAAGGCGGAGGAGGCCGGAAGCTCCATGCCGCGTTATAGTACACCTGCATGCGCCACGTCTTGGCTGTTGGGGCGTTTAGTGGTGCCGGTGACAATGTCAGGAGCCGCACGGCCGGAGCCCGTCCATGAGCGTGAGCAGCTTTGACGTGACCCGGCGATCCACCTCGCTTTGGGACTTCACGTGGTTGGATGTCGTCTTCTTCTCTGCATGCGCTACTCATCGCTCTGGTCGTCCATCGCCGATTGGGTCCGTGCGAGTGTACCGTTCTAGAGAGCGACTCAAGCGATCAGCCGCCTAGGGTTTTCATCCCGAGATACAAGATATAGAGAGGTCACGACGCGGTGGAATATATATTGCTAGGAAACGCCGACATACATCAATACATGAGACAGCTGTTTTTTCTTTCGTTTGTACATGGTTTGTACATGGCCAGTACGGATGCCCACCCGATGATGGAGTCCTCCTTATACACGGTCTAGCCTCACAAATCTAGTAGCGATCGAGACGGGACTCTAGGGAGAGGTAGTGATCGAGACAAATAACATGAATAACATGACGGGACAAGAAACACAACGTTTGAAACCTACATCGGTGACTCAAGCGATCAGCCGCCTAGGGTTTTCATCCCGAGATACAAGATATAGAGAGGTCACGACGCGGTGGAATATATATTGCTAGGGAACGCCGACATACATCAATACATGAGACAGCTGTTTTTTCTTTCGTTTGTACATGGTTTGTACATGGCCAGTACGGATGCCCACCCGATGATGGAGTCCTCCTTATACACGGTCTAGCCTCACAAATCTAGTAGCGATCGAGACGGGACTCTAGGGAGAGGTAGCGATCGAGACAAATAACATGAATAACATGACGGGACAAGAAACACAACGTTTGAAACCTACATCGGTACAATCTGGATCGTTGATTGAAAATTGAACGGACAACATTTAAAGTGTTTGGTGCTTGACATCGAGACAATCTGGATCGTTGATTGAAAATTAAACGGACAAGATTTAAAGTATCCCAACATGTTTGCTCTTTTAATAGTAGTATAGATATAGTATAGACAAAAGCAAATTCATGTTTGCGTAGGTATATCCGCCTTTCCACTGGAAAAAAAAACAGGTGCATCCGCATAAATTATTAACAATTCCCGTTCTACACGGCTCCCTCCGTTCCTAATTATAAATTATAAGATGTTTTATATATAGAATAAAATGAGTGTATATGTACATTAAAATGTGTCTAGATGAACCTCTAGTCTCTCCATCAAAATGATGCACACAACTTTTTTCTTTATTAGTTTTATTCAACAAAGCCATTATGAAGAAATATATCGATCAACCGGAAGCCACCTTGGCGACACCTGTCGCAACACCAGAACACCTACAAACTTGATGAAGGGGTTGACCATGATCGGGGCCGTCGTGCCCAGACCTCACACTTACGCACATCATCTAAAATCGGATGCCTCACCTGGTCGTCCAACGATGAACTAGGAGCACAAACCGGTCCAGCGGACAGTCACGTGCGCCGCATGCACACGATGTACAAGCCGCTGCCACCGTCTTCCACAGACTCATCTTCGGGAGGGATTAATGCATTGACCTTGACAGGCCTGCCGTCAACGTCGCCATGACGCCAGACATCGCCATCGCCCTTATATTTAAAAACTGTGAAAAGATAAAATATGTTATATTTAAAAATGGAGGGAGTACCACCCTTTTTTAGGGTGGCAAAGGGTCGACGATGTGGTCTGAATGTATCATCTCACTTCCTACTAAGTTTATTTATATGTTTAAAAAATGTACGAATTTAGCGCACTATACGCATGCAACACTGATTCAGACCATATCAACTGGTGTTCCATCTTGGAAATAGCACATATCTTGTGAGAGCCGCGTTTTGGAACCCGGGAGCATATGCTCCCGGTATTTTCTAAAAAATATAAAAAATAAAAAAACTTTTCAAAAAATTCCGAAAAAATCATGCATGTACCTGAGTATGGTACGCACCATCGTGACAAATTTCGCACCGAAATGACGTCGTGGCCGCCCTGTGCAAAAATGACAAATTTCTGACAGAAAATGAGATCCAAAAATTTGAATTTTCTGTCAGAAATTTGTCATTTTTGCACAGGGCGGCCACGATGTCATTTCATTGCGAAATTTCACATGATGGTGCGTACCATACTCAGGTACGTGCATCATTTTTTTCGGAATTTTTTGAAAAGTTTTTCAAATTTTTTTATGCTCCCGGAAATACCGGGAGAATATGAGCCCGGGCTCCAAAGGGAATTTCCGATATCTTGTGTAGAAATATATTTTTTGGAGATGATCCCTTTATTCCCAGAGAGGGTCGTTTTGGCTCTGGGCTCCAGAGAGATCAGAATTTGGTAAATATAGAAAATGATATTTTCGAAGTATTAAAATCTAGTTTTCTTTCTCACGGATACATACTGATATGATCTATGTATGTGCAATGTTTGGCAGAAAATACGTTGTATTTGAAATACAATTTTTTTATATTGTGGCTCTAAAATGGAAAGAAGTCCGTTTCGATTTCCACATTTGTCTTTTTATGTAGATTACAAATGAAAATATATTATGATGATACTTTTGTAATACATACTAGACATGTACATATACTCGTTAATTTTCCCGAGACTTTAAAATTTGGGGTTTGATTCATTTTTAAATCGAGCTCCATGTAGCCCGGGATGTACTGTGTGGTGAAGCTACGTTATTTTCGTCATGGCAATTTGATAAGCAGCATGATATTTGCTATGACTACACCAGTTTTGACCTCACTTGTCTCACCTATCACTTGTTTTGGCCTTTTGACATTACCCGATGCCAATCCTTAGGGCCGCCATGAGACCTAATAACACTTGTTTTGGTATATAAGTATGGAGTAAGAGTATCGCCATAAGTGTCCCTTATTGATCCCATCACTAAAAACCAATGTTTAAAAAAATGACTGATTAGTCAACTAATTGTCCGTTTAGTCGGTACTTGGGTGGTGATCGTGTCTAATAGGTCGAATCGGTTGGGTGGATTGTTGGACCGTTTAATAAATCAGACACGTGGTTAAACAGAATCTGAAGATTAACTAGTCCATCCCAAAACACAAGAATTGTCCCCTATCATAACCCACCTGCTCCCACTCACTTCCCCTGCACTCGATTAGGGTTGTGCTCCGCCCCCACGTGATTCACCGATGCTGCATCTAGCGACAAAACGTGCAACAGGCACTATGCTTGCCTCCAATGGGCACATCTAGGGCATCCATTTTGCTCGCCATCCTCTGACTCTCCTCGTTGCCATTCACAAAAGCAGTGCTCCGCACGTGGTCGTGCCACTGATCCATGATGTGGGGAAAGGTGGGCGGTTGCTAGAATCGGCAGCCCGTGGGCTACTCGCGAGATGAGAGAGAGAGAGAGAGAGAGAGAGAGAGAGAGAGAGAGAGAGAGAGAAATCGGCCATATAGAGAAATCGTGAAAGAAGGAAGAAGATAAGTAACTGGGAGAGACACTAACCGACATGTCCCACTCGTCAGAAAATGGTAAATGAAAGAAGAAGAAGAAGAAGAAGAAGAAGAAGACACAAACGTATTTTAGGAATCCATTTTTTGGGAACTCTGCTGCAGAAGCCTCCCCAATATCTCAAAAAAATTCTTCTCCTCTACTTGAAATGCTGTTAGGGGGTCAAAATATATGATATCTAGTGGAGATGCTCTAACATAGGCAAGTTATAGGTTGTCTACAAAGGCAGTGCACTCAAAAGTCAAAACATGCACAATAGATCCAATGAAATTCTTTTTCTCAAATTGAGAATCAAAGGAACTCATCAGATAAAGCAGAGAAGTGATACATTGATCTCTAATTCTTTTGAAAAGAGAACACAAGCCAACAATAATGTTAAGTACAGGTCACTTGATGAGAGCTAGTACAATGATTCGATCGATGGACATGCAAACCCACTCAAATTAGCAACGACCTTTTACATCAATGCACCAGTACGTCGCCGTTCCCGGGCCGTCCCAGATAACTGCATATCGTTGTATCGGTCACAACTTACAACTATATGGGATGATATATAGGATAGGAGTTGGGTGAAAACTTCTCGTTGTTGCTAACTTGACTTGCCAATGCCAGTATCGCTGTGTGGGTATACAGTCTTCAGGAAACACACCACGTGAACACACAGTGTGTCGTTTATTATTTCCTTTTTCTTGCAAAACAATCATCGTTCGAGCGAGCCACGTACTTACAGTACATCCGAAACTATAATCATGATATGGTACAGAGAAAAGAATGCAACCGAAATACCAAAGCAATGCGGAGATCGATAGTGATGTGTCGCCGCCGGCGACCTGCACGTACGTACGAACCCCGTTCTTCTCCTCACCTGACAGCGCCACTCCACCTGATTGCCTTCACACGCACTCCACCGTCCGCCGGCCCACCAGAAAAAAGCTCTATTGCTATTGCTAGCTCCTCCACTCTGCTGGCAATGTCGAGAGTGAGATCCCCACGTACGAATCTCGAGGACCATATATCAGTTGGGTTTCCGGCAGTTGTTGCGGATCTCGCCGTTGGATCCTGTGAGCGGGCTGACGTTGCCCATCTTGATCATGGCGGTGACGAAGTCGGCCGAGAAGGCGCCGCCGTTGCCCGCGTACTGCTGCGCGATGGAGTCCACGGGCCCGCCGTTGAAGAGCTCCTGGTCGGAGTGGAGCAGGCCGAACCTGCTGAGCAGGTTGCGGTAGTAGCCGTTGTCGAAGCGCACGGAGCTGGAGGCGTCCAGCGGGGCCAGGTTGCCGTCGGTGGCGCCGCTCTGCGGGCCGCATATCTGCCGCCGCCGCGTCGCGAACCCGGCGTTGATGTTGGTGTCGTTGTACACGCGAGAGCGGAAGCTCGCGCACCGCGCCGCGCCGATCGTGTGCGCGCCCGACAGCGCCACCATGTCGCGGGAGTCGAGCCCCTTGGACGCGAAGGACGAGATGAGCGTCGCTGCGCTTGAAGACGGCGATGGGAGGTTGCTGTTCGCCGCCGCCTGCGTTGTCGTGCGCGCGTCCCGCCGTCCCAGCGGCACCGCCCACGTCGGACCGCCCAGCTGCATACACGATAGATATGGTAGTCAGACAAGTACCAACAGTAACTAAACTGACACTTGCAGTAGTATCATGCGTAGGCGACAAGATTGACCGATGGACAAGCTGAGAAGATCGAGCTTCCGACCAACATCGTGCAACTGCAACAACCTCACTAGCTGTAAGCGGTTGTCAGTGCAATCGAGGCCCTGGCCCAGATGTCAAAAAGCATGTGCAGACTAGTTTGTCGCGCGTGCGTGCGTTGTTAAAAATGGAGAGTGGCCTTTTCGGACAAGGCGACAGCTAGTTCGTTGTACGGTGTGTCGGCAGATGCAAGTAATATAAACCGGTCTAACTATTTTCACTGACGGTCGGTAATAGAGTAAACAGCTTATAGTTACCAGGTTGACGCCATCGCGCGCGGCGACGGCGAGGATGTCGGCGCAGGAGACGGTGCCGGGGCAGGCGGCGTCGACGCGGGACTTGATGGCGTCGATCACCTCGTAGCCGCGCAGCGAGTTGGCGTTGGGCCCGGCGTTCTTCTCCCCCGTCAGCGTCGACGAGTCGTCCAGCAGCACCGACCCGTCGCAGCCCTGACATGAATCCCATTTCAGCTCACAACGTCGATCGTACGCGAGGTAGGAGAAGGTATATATCATACGTACGTTAACGAAGCAGTCGTGGAAGAAGAGGCGGAGGATGGAGGCGCCCATCCGCATCTCTTGCTGCACGGCGGACGCCATGCCCGAGCGCACGATGGACTCCAGGCTCGCGCAGCTGCCGCTGTAGAAGGACGTCGAGAGCTGCGCCACGGCGGCGGGAGCGAGCAGGGAAGCGACGGCGGCCATGGCCACCACCACTCTACCAAACAGAGCAGCTGCCATTGCGAGCTCTTGCTGCTATAGGAGTAGTACCAACTAGGCTAGCAGTAGCTCCCCTTCCCTCCCAGCTTCTCAAATTCCCTTTTGAGTTGGAGCAGCAGTGCCGTGCAGTGGCAGTGGCAGTGGCAGTGGTACCACCTCTAAGCTGCGGCTGCCCGTGAACTATATAGTGTGCATCCCATTCTATTCTCGCGGTTGTTGCCAGGAGACATACGCAAGTAAAATTAACTACTCATCACGGGGCAAGTTGTAAACTAGAATCCATTCCGTTCGTGACAGCTCTTAATTAAGGATCCTACCATGCCTGCATGATCCTGCTACTACATGTCACGGCCATGCCAACAGAAAACGCTACTCAAGTACCTAGAATCCGGCCCGGCCGCTGCTAAGGAATTAAATTGTTGAGTTATCTCAACTCACACCTTTCTAATTTCTATGTGTATATGTCTATGTGTATATCTACCTTAGCTTTTGGTGTACTCCTACGAGTGAATTAATTAGCAGCTGTGGTACCATAAGGCGTTTGGTAATGGAGATGGTTGGTGATGGCTAACTATAACGAGGGCACTGTGCGCCAACGCCTAGCCTATGATAGGGCATGTGTCTTTGCGCGGCTGTCGTCAACTTTTTCCTGGACCCGGCTGGCCGAGGCCGATCGAGCTCGTACGCCAATTGGTGAGGAAGAGCCAAATCCCCTATCAATACCATGCTCTAGCCTGGAGAATTCGCGTGCTTGCGCAATCCCGTTTGGTTTGGGTCGCACCATTTCGTAGACAAAATTATGCAGAATTCCGACTTTTCCACATAGGTTTTGCAGAATGATCTTATCGGGAGATGGGAAAATTCGCGGTCCATGAATTCTCAGTGACTCTCCGTTTCCCAATACTCGCATTGCTGGGAGAGGATGAAGATAGATGGTGGTAGGCAAGGGTTTTTTGTTTTTTTTATATTGTTGGGTTGGGATCCAAATTCATACGAAAGATACGTAGATAAGAGGTTAACTTCAGTCGGAGCGGAGCTGAGGCGCCCTACCGCTTGTAAGAAGCCGCACGTGATAAGTTCATAGTTGTAAATCCACAACACGTTTGTTACCTCTTCCGGCCGGCGCCCGTGATTTTTCCCCTTATCGTTGGAGGTTTTTGTGCCCCCTATGTTTGATTCCTTCTTCTTCGTTGATTATTGCCTAGTGGCATTTAGCATTTGGGGATTAATTAGACTCGAAAAAAGTTCATAGTGTATACGCTCCTAATTAAGGAAGCAGTATTAATTAGGAGCCGTCTTATGAATTGCGATTCACGTTTTCAGTTCATAAACAGAAACATGAACAATGTATTGGTTTCACTCTGACTAATATGGTCACTGCCAAATGTAAGCGCCGTTCTACAAATGGACAAATAAGCTCACATGTCGATTAGTGCCACTATTCTCGACCGACAAGCGTCAGATGCCAACACAGAAAGGAGAGAACATACTACATCAACTTGTAGCGCATAATTCATCTGTTCATCAAGATTCAAGGCGATCTATATTGTCTCATAGAAAAATGAATCAAGGGAATATATACTGCAGCTTGCAAGGAAAGGGAGAAAGATCGGGAGCAGCTTTAATCATTGTAATTGTGCAAAAGTTGGACAGTCCAGTTGGCTAATAGGTAGGTTCTAAACATCACAATCATTCAAAGTGGCAATCATCCTGCATAGGGTTCTTGCGTAAATGGAATCGATGCGCTCCATCAACGGATCAGAAAAGTAGAATTTTTGTATAATCGCAAAGGTTCTTGAACAACCCTGTTGTTTTAGTTTTGGGCCCTATTAGGTTGTTGTGCTCCTCTCCTTTGCTGCCTTGCTGGAAAGGTTACGACTCCCCTTGAGAACTAAAATCTGAGAGGGAGCGAAGCATGTCTGCTCCAAAATGCAATATGGAACACAAAGGTATTTGGATCAACAACATCACTCCAGTTTTTTTTTCTTCTGAAATGGAGGTTCAAACCTCCTACCTCTACATCGAATCGATGGGCACATTTTTATTAATTATTTAACAAAGAAATACAAAATAATACATCAATAAGTATAAAGTCACCTTCCTAGTAACATCTGTCGCAACTCCTACCAACTTGATAAATAGGGTGCACATGACCGGGGCTGCCTGCCGAGACCTTATACAAACGCACACCATTTCAATGAGGAGGCCTCAACCAAACTGTCAACAGCGGGTCGGGAGTATAAAACGGTATAGCAGACTCTAAGCGGACACCACATGCGCATGCTATAGAAGCTGCCATCACGATCTTCCGCTGATCCATTTTCAGAACAAATATCAATGCATTAACCTTGCCAAGCCAGCCACCGACGCCGCCACGACGCCATACAATGCCACCTCCCAGCGCGTGTCCATCATCACGTGTATGCCGTCGAGATTCGCCATCTTCAATGTGGAAGAAACCACGCCGCTCCACCTCATGTTCATCCCAGCCAGCACATGCTTAAAAGGATACCCCAAGGAGGGAGAACGACCCTAAGCGTCACCATCAACCTATCCGGAAGACCCAGATCTGGGGTTTCCCCCGGAGCAGCCTGAGTAAGGTGGCTGGAACATCAAGGATGATGCCTTTGACATGGTAACGGCATTTAGACGCCGCCATCGTCCACAATAACCGAGGTTGACTCGGTTTTCACCGGTAGCCACGCCTTTCCGAACACGTAGCTGACTGGATCCGAGTAGAACCACATCGTGGAAGCGCAAGCAGCCTCTGGAACGTAGACAGTTACTAGTACAGAACGACACATCGAAAACGGGCCAAAACCCTCATCGGAAACGGAGGAAGCATTCGTTTCCCCACCCCCACTGCTGATGTGAAGGTGCACAATGGCAACGGAGATTTAAATCGTTTCCAATAAGTTTGGCAGCGGGCATAATATATAATCGTTGCCTTAAGTCTTTACATCAGATATGAAGATTAGTTTTTGACCGTTTATAATGAGGGCTAAAGGAAACAAAAAAAAGTCGGTGACGCCTTCTGCGCCGTCGACGGAGCCCTGGCTTCTGCGTGACGGCCGCCGATTCTTCACCTTCTTCCTCTTCGCCCTGCTTTAGTGTGTGGTCTTCTTCTACCTATTTAGTACCGCACAAAAGTCTTGCTCCTGGAGACGCCGGCTTCAGTGGACCATGTGGACGGAGCCCCGTTCCTACGTCTTCACGGCCCCCGCACAGTCTCCAGTTTTTTATGTGTTTTGCTCAAACAGGCCACCAAACAGCGGGGCTTAGGAATTTGGCTACAGTGAGACGGGCATGGCTGCCTCTTTGTGGGCAACCAAATGTGCTGCAGAACGTGGCTTTTGCCTCGTTTTTCCAGGGCCAAGCCCTGCTGGGTCACGGATGCAAAGTGGTCAAAATGGCTGAAGGAAACCAAACACGCCCTAAATCATGGAAACACAGCAATGTGAAAGAACACTTCCACTTCTTCTAAATGGCTAAAGGAGGGATACCATGTGAAGCAAGCACAAAAATATGGTGCAAAAATGACCCCTCGCCAAATTTCACAAGTGTCAAAAGATTTTAATTTTTAAATTATTTTACTGTTTTCTCATACTTAATGAATTAATAACAAATTACTAAAATTAATTCAAATTTGAACTAGAAATGTGTGATACAATGTTCATGAAATTCACCAAAAATAATATTCATATACCCAAGTAGAAATGTATTGAAAATCCATGATGTTGTTGAAAAAAAATCAAGATCTTCCTATGAAAAGGTGAGGCCGCCAGTTGCAACTCACCTTAAAATATATATAAGAAGGTAAAAATAGCTAAATGAAACTTTGGATGGTATTGTGTGTGGCCTAAAAGATGGAAGTGCCATTAACATAATATTCTTTAAACTTCCTTTATAAAACCATTTTTTCTATTAAACGAAAAATGTTTTTGATAACAAGTTGTACGTAGGTGATGCGGGTAGGGTCCCGATTTTCACTGATTGAGGGCGGATGAACGAAGAACACGAAGAACGCAAGAGGGGAAAAGTCAAACACAAGATAACTAGCAAAGCAACACGGACGAAATCAACCGGTAACAAGTCCCCAAGGGCAGCCCCGATTCTCAATCTCCAAGCAACCTTACTCTTAGGATTGTTTATCTTATTGGTCAACCCAACCAATCCAATCAAGTCACTCAAAGAGGAAAGATTAGCAAGTAGTCTCAACTACAAGAAGAAGCCTTGAATCCACTAGAGGGATCTTCTCCACAAGGGGAGGTCTTGATTCATCTCCACAAGGGGAGGCCTTGATTCATCTCCATAGGAGGCAACACCGACATGAGGTGGAAAGGAGCAAAGCTCAACTCAAGTCTAACCCAGATCTGAGAGGGGGAACTCCTATTTATAGTCTAGAGGCAAAAGGGAAAGGTAGGTGCACTAGTACAGAACGACACATCGGATACCCCTCTATGGCAACGGCAGCAGTTAGGCGACGGTAAATCGCGACATCCCCCGCGTGCCCGCACTGGGCCGTAAAGCAGGCCCACAACAAAGGCAACGGGTGAATAGTGGAATATATGTTGGCAACGGAGTTTGGTTTAACTCCGTTACCGATGTGTGCTCATCGCACACGGACAGTTTCGTAATCTCCGTTGCCATTAGAAGCAGCCCGACAGCCGGCCTATAAGAACCTACTATGCCCTTCACTCTCACTCTCACTGTCTCACTTCCAACCCTAGCCGCCGCACAGTCTCCTCTCTCTCCACTCTCTCGCATGGCTTCCACCGTCGGCGCTGGTAGATCCGGCCATCGCGGCCGTGTCCGCCCCACCCTCCGGGCCTTCAGGCAGCAGCAGCGTCAGCTGGTGTTGCGGGACGAGCTTGCGGAACAGGCCGCCGCCGATCCGGCCCCCGCGGGCCGGTCCCGCAGCCTTGGCGCTCGTCCGCACGACGAAGGCTCCGGCCGCACCCGCTCATTTGGCCACCATTGCAGCTACCGCGAGATCCGCCAGGCGATGTACCCCGGCCGCCATCCGTCTTCCTCCTCCTCCTCGTCCTCGTCCTCCGACGAGGAGGAAGAGGAAGAGGAAGAGGAGGAAGATCGTGATCTGGAGATCGCTTGCCAACTGACGCGCGAGGACGCCAAGCGTCGTCAGGGCGAGGCCGATCTGGAGGCGGCGGTCCTCCTCTCCGAGGCGTCGACCCAGGTCGAACGCGCCGAGTAGGCGGTCTACCAGTCTGACCTCCGGGCCGCCATAGCCCTCTCTTTGGTCCACGGCGAGGGCAAGGCGCCGCCAGGGGAGGCCGGCGCTAGCTCCGTCGCCGGCGGCGACGCTAAGCGAGCCCGCCTCGCCTAATGTAAGACCCAGTTCAGTAGGATAGCTGTTTTCTAGTTGTAAGTAGCTAATTGTTTATCCATAGATTTGCTCTGTTTTTAGTAGTCATTGTTTACACATAGATTTTAGCTGTTTTCTAGCTGTAAGTAGCTAATTGTTTATCCATAGATTTGCTCTGTTTTTAGTAGGCATTGTTTACATATAGATTTTAGCTGTTTTCTAGTTGTAAGTAGCTAATTGTTTATCCATAGATTTGCTCTGTTTTTAGTAGGCATTGTTTACACATAGATTTTAGCTGTTTTCTAGTTGTAAGTAGCTAATTGTTTATCCATAGATTTGCTCTGTTTTTAGTAGGCATTGTTTACACATAGATTTTAGTTGTTTTCTAGTTGTAAGTAGCTAATTGTTTATCCATAGATTTGCTCTGTTTTTAGTAGGCATTGTTTACACATAGATTTTAGCTGTTTTCTAGTTGTAAGTAGCTAATTGTTTATCCATAGATTTGCTCTGTTTTTAGTAGGCATTGTTTACACATAGATTTTAGCTGTTTTCTAGTTGTAAGTAGCTAATTGTTTATCCATAGATTTGCTCTGTTTTTAGTAGGCATTGTTTACACATAGATTTTAGCTGTTTTCTAGTTGTAAGTAGCTAATTGTTTATCCATGGATTTTCTCTGTTTTTAGTAGGCATTGGCTCTGATTTTAGCTTTGTTTCTGTTATGCCGATGATTAAAATTAGGTGACACCGTGTGATCCGGGGGTGGCGCTAGTGATCCTTGTGATATGCACAAATACACATCGATCTTGTGCATCCTACTTGGCTCGCTTGCTCCATCCCTGGAATTTGTGTGTCCAATCTACCTATATATGAGGCATTGTTTAGGCTATGTTCTAGTTGTAATTAGTTCTATATTTTCTGTAATGCCGATGAAGAAGCATATGTCTTGTGTATAGAGATGAAGGAGCTTACATTTTGATTTTTTTCATCTCCTTTAGGGCGAGGAGGAAACCTGGAGACTATGCGGCGGCCGTGAAGACGTAGGAGCGGGGCTCCGTCCACACGGTCCACTGAAGCCGGCGCCTCCAGGAGCAAGACTTTTGTGCAGTACTAAATAGGTAGAAGAAGACTACGCAATGAAGCTAGGCGAAGAGGAAGGTGAAGAACCGGCGGCCGTCAAGCAGGAACCACAGGGCTCCGTCGACGGTGCAGCAGGCGTCACCGGCTTTTTTTTGTTTCCTTTAGCCCTCATTACAAACGGTCAAAAACTAATCTCCGTATCTGATGTAAAGACTAAAGACAACGGTTATATATTATGCCCGTTGCTAAACTTATTGCAAACGATAAAAATCTCCGTTGCCATTGTGAGGCTTCACATCAGTGACAGAGGCGGGGACACGGACCCTTTCTCCGTTGCCGAAGGGGTTTTTGGCCCGTTTCCGATGTGTCGTTCTGTACTAGTGGTGGGGGTAGGTGGAGATTACAAGGCTCAAAGGCCTGGTCGGTTCCCGCAGCAGCGGTAGTACCGCTCGTACGGGCGGTAGTACCGCTGGTGCAGGCCGAAGGCGCGTTGACTTTGCACGGGCGGTAGTACCGGCGGCAGTGCCGGCCTCAGTGCCGCATATACGCCCCGAGAGGGGGTTTCGGCGGCAGTGCTGGCGGTAGTACCGCCGGCTCGGTTCGGGCGGCATTAGGGGGCGACGTGGCGGCCTTCGGGACGCCGTCTGCAGGAGCGGTAGTACCGCCTGGAGGGCGGTAGTAGCGCCAGGGCCCCTCTTCCTTCTCTTCTTCTTCTTCTTCTCCTTGACCATCTTCTTGGGTCTTCTCTTGGTCATCTTCTCCATCAACTTGGACCTTCTCTTGCTCATCTTCTCCACTCCAGTGTAGATCGTCATCAAGGTGGTTCCTGAGTATGCACAAGGTATCGGCATGAAGTAGCAAACCATTCAAAGGAGTATCGAAATCACACATAGAGAGGAGCGAGGTCACCCTTTCATGAAGTGCTTCGACTCTTGATCTTGTCATGGGACCAATTGGTGGTCTTGGTGTAGTGTGTCTAGGTTGGGCTACATCATCTCCCCCCCTGGGAAAGAGTCGTCCTCGACTCTTCGCTCTCATCATCACTTGAATTCCCATGGTAAGGCGAGATGTCGGCGACGTTAAAGGTGTCATGTATGCCGTACTTGGACTTGGGGATGTCGATCTTGTATGCATTGTCGTTGATGCGCTTGAGAACCTTGAAAGGTCCATCTCGTCTTGGTGCTAGCTTGGACTTCCTCTCGTCGGGGAAGCGGTCTTTGCGTAGATGTAGCCAAACTAGATCACCTTCTTCAAAGATCTTGCCGCGCTTGTGCTTGTTCATCTTCGTAGCATGGTCTTCATTGTGCTTCTCTAGCGTGGTTCTTGTGTCTTCATGTAGTTTCTTCATATAAGCGGCGCGCTTGTCGAAGTCCATGTTGACTTGCTCTCGGAGTAGAAGTGGTAGCATGTCTAGCACGGTGTAGGGGTTGTAGCCATTGACGACCTCGAAGGGTGTTCTCTTTGTTGCGCGGTGTAGTGCTTGATTGTAGGCGAACTCGGCGTGTGGGATGCACTCTTCCCAATTCTTCAAGTTGGGCTTGATCAATACACGAAAGAGTGTGGATAGGCTTCGGTTCACCACTTCGGTTTGACCATCGGTTTGAGGGTGGTATGCGGTGGAGAATAGTTGCTTGATTCCCATCTTTGCCATCAAAGTCTTCCAAAAGTAACTTACGAACTTGACGTCACGATCCGACACAATGGTCTTGGACACTCCATGAAGACGGATGATTTCCCTAAAAAACAAAGTAGCAATATGTGAAGCATCGTCGGTCTTGTTGCATGGTATAAAGTGTGCCATCTTAGAGAATCGATCAATGACGACAAAGATGGAATGCTTGTTTGTTTTAGTGCGTGGAAGTCCTAAGACAAAATCCATAGCAATGTCGGACCATGGGTGATGTGGAATAGGCAAAGGTGTGTATAAGCCATCAGAGTTTAGAGTAGACTTAGCTTTGAGACATGTAGAACATCGTTGCACTAGGCGTTCCACGCCACGCTTCATTCGTGGCCAATAGTAGTTGGTGGCGAGCATGGCGTAGGTCTTGTCGCGACCAATGTGTCCCATGAGTGATCCACCATGTGATTCCTTCAAAAGGACCAAACGAAGCGAAGACTCGGGTATGCATAGTTTGTTAGCCTTGAACAAAAATCCTTTGTGCAAATAGAAGTCATCAATGCCTTTATGTTCCGTGCACGTGGCAAAAATTGGACCAAAGAAAGTGTCCGTTGCATAAAGATTCCTTATCTCATCCAAACCCAAAACATTGATTTCAAGATGCGTAAGTAGGTTGGTTTTGCGGGATAGAGCATCCGCGACAACATTCTCTTTGCCCTTTTTGTACTTGATGACATAGGGAAAGGATTCGATGAACTCAACCCACTTAGCATGTCGTTTGTTCAAACTTGATTGAGTTTTCGAAAATTTCAAGGACTCATGGTCGGAGTGGATGACAAACTCCTTAGGACGAAGGTAGTGTTGCCAAACATCTAAAACTCGAATCAAAGCAAACAATTCCTTGTCATAGATGGGGTAATTCAAACGTGCTCCATCAAGTTTTTCGCTATGATAAGCAATTGGTCTACCATTTTGCATAAGCACGGCTCCAATGCCTAAACCACTAGCATCACAATGAATTTCAAATGTTTTTGAAAAATCCGGTAAAGCAAGAAGGGGAGCTTCGGTTAATAACCTTTTGAGCTCATTGAATGCAAAATCTTGCTCATGGCCCCAAACGAACGAAACATTTTTCTTTGTAAGTTCATGTAGAGGGCAAGCAATGGTGGAAAAGTTCTCAATGAAACGGCGATAGAATCCGGTAAATCCAAGAAAACGTCTCAACTCGGCAAGTGACATAGGAAATGGCCAATTGCAAATTGCGTTGATTTTTGTTTCATCAACTTCACCTCCCTCGGAAGAAACCACAAAGCCCAAGAAAACAAGCTTGTTGGTAACAAAGGTGCATTTGGAAAGATTGGCATAAAGCCGTTCATTGCGAAGAGCCAACAAAACTTGAGCAACATGTGAAGTGTGCTCATCCAAAGATTTGCTATAGATCAAGATGTCATTGATACGTCTCAAACGTATCTATAATTTTTGATGTTCCATGCTGTTATAATATCAATTGCTACATGTTTTGTTTACACTTCATAGCATTTTTATGCATTTTCTGGGACTAACCTATTAACAAGATGCCGAAGTGTCAGTTCCTGTTTTCTGCTGTTTTTCTCTTTCAGAAAAGCTAGTCACAAAATATTCTCGGAATTGGACGAAACAAAAAGGGACGCTCATATTTTCACCGACACGATTACGAAGTCCAAAGGGGAGACGGAGATGAGCCATGAGGCCGCCTCGCCACCCTAGGGCGCGGCCAAGGGTGGGCCCGCACCGGGCCCTGGCGAGGCCGCCTCGCCAAGCTTCCGACGGCGCCCTTTCGCCTATATATTCCCGATGTTCAGCGTACCCTAAAAACACCGATCATATTACACGAAAAGTTCTGCTGCCGCCGTCGTTGCCAACCCTAGATCGGGAGGGTTCTGAAGCTCTTCCCGGCACCCTGCCGGAGGGAAGATCATCACCGGAGGGCTCTACATCGCCATGCCTGCCTCCGGAGTGATGCGTGAGTAGTTCATCCTTGGACTACGGGTCCATAGCAGTAGCTAGATGGTTGTCTGTCCACCTTGTACCTCCATGTTTAGATCTTGTAAGCTGCCTAACATGATCAAGATCATCTTATTGTAATGCTACATGTTGTGTTTGCTGGGATCCGATGAATATTGATACTATGAGCAAGTTGTTTATCAATCTATATGTTTATGTTGTTTATGATCTTGCAAGCTCTCCGTTGCTAGTAGATGCTTTGGTCAAGTAGATGCTTGTAACTTCAAGAGGGAGTATTTATGCTAGATAGTGGGTTCATGCCTCCAGAAATCTGGGCTCGAGTTGACAGAAACGACTAAGGTTGTGGATGTGCTGTTGCCACTAGGGATAAAACAATGATGCATTGTCTACGTGTCATTTGCATTGTTTACATTACACACTTTACTTCATGCAATAATCTGTTGTTTGCAACTTAATACTGGAAGTGATGCGGATGCTGACCTGAAGGTGGATTATTTAGGCATAGATGAGTTGGATAGCAAGTCTATGTACTTTGTTGTAATGCCCAATTAAATCTCATAATGAACATCTTGTCATATATTGCATTGTCATGCACTCTCTATTTGTCAATTGCCCAGCTGTAATTTGTTCACCCAGCATGTTAGTTATCTTTTATGTAGAGACACCACTAGTGAACTGTGGACCCCGATCCATTTTCCCTCATACTGATAAAACCACCTACTGCAATCATCTGTTCCTTGTTACTTTTTGCAATCACTACTGTTTTCCACACTGTGCATTTAATCCTTTGTTTTCTGCAAGCCAGAGAGATTGACAACCTCTCTGTTTCATTGGGACAAAGTAGTTTGGTTGTGTTGTGTGCAGGTTCCACGTTGGTGATCGAGTAACGGCGCCCATCAACAACCTTCTGAAGAATCTCCGTGTCCTCCTGGTTCGATAAACCTTGGTCATATTTCAAGGGAAAACTGCTGCTGCACTACATCATACCTTCCTCTTGGGGTCTCCCAACGAACGTGTGAACTACACGCCATCAAGCACTTTTCTGGCGTTGCCGGGGATACTGGAATCTCCAGATAGGGGAGTCTCACACTTCCAATCTCATTACTTTGTTTTTGTCTTGCTTATTTTATTTTATTTTATCTTGTTTGCTGTTAAAAATCAAAAACACAAAAAAATTAAATTCCTGCATCTAGTTTATTTTCAGTTTTGTTACCTGCTTGTTATCATGTCTAGCTCTGCTCCTTTTATTGTTGTGCCCCATTTTGGAGAAATCATTATGTTTGAACAGAAAAATGGGGAAACTTTTAAAAAGGCTTGGGAAAGGATGTTAGAACTGCATAGGAAGATGCAACCTAAAATGGATTTGGTAATTCTTATAAATTTTTTCTACTTTGGCTTGCTACCCTTATACCAGAATGCTCTAGATATCATGGTGGGAGAGCCTTTCTCTGATTATGATGCAGCAAAAGCTTATAAAATTTTGAATGGACTAGCTTACTTTCTCATGATAGATGAAGCTGGGGTTTTTACTAGGTTGGACAAAATAGAAAAGTCTCTTAATGATTTAAACTTAAGCCACAATCATAAAGAACAACCCCTAGTTGAGTTAAAAAAGATTGGGAACCTTTCATTGAGATAAGTATTGGTAGTGAAAAATTTCGTGCCTACTGTGATCTTGGTTCTACTATGTCTATCATGCCTAAAATGGTGTATGACTTATTAAATCTTGATAGTATGGTTGATTATCCTGTTTTTCATTTTCACGCTGATGGTACTATCATGAAGAGTTTGGGATTATTAATAATGTTGAAGTTACTATTCAAAATAAGACTATACTTGCGAATTTCATAATTCTTGCGAAATCCCCTAACAATATAGTCTTGGGAAGGTCCTTCTTAAAAAGTAATGGGGGATTTATCAATGCAAAGTATGGGTTTATGAAATTTAATGCTCCTATCAATCGAAGGTTTTTCTTCCCAATTAAGAAAGAGGATCCCACAGAGAGGTTGGGGATTTCAATGTTTTTGACAATACTTGATGCATGTTTCATGCCTAGCTAAAAGGCATTAAAGAGAAGCGCTTATGGGAGGCAACCCATTGTTTTTACTTTTGTTATTTTTGTTTTTTTAGTCAAGGAGCTTGTTTACTTCTGTAGCAACTCCTTTGTATCTTTTATTTGCTTTTTGTTGTGCCAAGAAAAGTCTCTTATGACAAGATGGTACTTATTTTTGGATTACTGCACAGGAACAGATTTCTGGACGTCACCGTTAATTCGGTAGAAAATTAGAAAAATCGTTTGATCTGAATTTTTTGTGCGTGTTCCTGAGATATGTACGCAACTTTCGTACGACTAGAGTTTTTCGATTTACGCGACGTAAGTGTCCCGAAAAAAATCATCTTTACGGACTGTTCTGGTTTTGACAGATTCTGTCTTTGTTTTGCATTCTCTCTTTTACAAGTGTTGAGTGAGTTTCTTTTATGGTGGAAGAGCTTCACTTAAGCCTAGTATCAGTAGCTAATGTTTGAAAATATTTGCTTATGAATTGTGTCCCTACAGAACTATGTGAGATTATTTGTTTTGATGCACTAACCTGCTAATGAGAAAAATGTTGAGTTTTGATGTGAAGGAAGTTTTCAAGTGTTAAGAGAGGAGGATGATATTACAAGATCAAGAAGAGTGAAGAGCTTAAGCTTGGGGAGGCTCCCATGGATCTCCCCAGCATATTTCAAGAAGACTCAAGCATCTAAGCTTGGGGATGCCCAAGGCATCCCCTTCTTCATCAACAAACTATCAGGTCATCTCTAGTGAGACTATATTTTTATTCCTTTACATTATATGTACTTTTCTTGGAGCGTCAGTGTGCTTTTGTTTTCAGTTTGTTTTTGTTTTGTTTGCTGCTCTATACTTGTTGGATCCTAGCACTCTTGTTTGGGAGAGAGACACGCTCCGCTTTTTCATTAGAATACTCTTGTGCTTCACTTATACTTGTTGAGTATTCTTGTCTAGCTACTGCTAAAACTTCTAGCTCTTTGTTTTCATGTATCTCTTGTTCAGAGCTATTAGTTTCTTTTGAAGAAAGTACTCTCTTGCTTCACTTATATTTGTTTGGAGAGTTGTTTAAATAAGTTGATTGGTGTTTGGTTGGAACAGAAAATGCTATGCATGTGGTAGTGGTATAAAATGCTTACATAAGTCTTGTAGATCACTGTCTTGAGTAATTTGATACTTGTCAATTGTTTTGAGTTACCAAGTAAGTAAATGTTTAAACTTGTGCATCGTGTAAGTAATGGCTATTAGTGAAGAACTACTGTAAAGCTTGTTGATATTTGATCTTTGTATCATTGGTAGTTCTAAAAGTCTAGATATTTTCTAGTGAAAGGTTTTGGTTAACAAGGAAGACAATGTGGAGTCTTATAATTTTTCAGCCATGTTTTTTATATAAGTTCTTGCTGTACCGGTTGACAGTTTGTGTTTGCTTAAATAACCTTGCTAGCCTAAACTCTGTACTAAGCGGGAATGCTGCTTGTGCATCCAAAACCTTGAGCCAAAATCCATGCCATCTGTGTCCACCATAACTACCTATTATGTGGTATTTTCCTGCCACTCCAAGTAAATTTTCATGTGCTACCTTTAAACTATTCAAAACTGTACAACTCCTTTTTGTGTCACTGTTTACTAGCTCATGAGGAGGTGTAGTTTTACTTTATTTCACTTGTTGATCAGACTTTACACACCTGGACTAGTGGCATATACATCCGCTTATCCAATAATTTTGCAAAAAGAGCTGGCAACGGGGTGCCCAGTCCCAATTAATTACAACTTTAACCAATAATTCTCTTCACATCTTTTTGCCCCTGAGAAATCAGTCAAGCAATGTTCATAAGTGTGTAAACAAAAGAGAACGAGGGATGATCTACCCGCTGGTAGAAATAACGTCCTTCATGGGAGCCGCTCTTGTAAAGTCTGATTAACTTGGGTTGTACTGTATTGTCTATTACTGATTCGTTGACAATTAGCATACACCTCTCAAAATATATTTTTATACTCTCTATATGCTTTCAAAAACTTAAAAAGCTCTAGCACATGATTTAATCCCTGCTTCCCTCTGCGAAGGGCCTTTCTTTTACTTTATTGTTGAGTCAGTTTTCCTATTTCTTTCTGTTCCACAAGCAAACACTAGTGTCAACTTTGGTACAACAGTTTTTATATGAATTATGTGTTTGACTTATTATATTCTTTGCCTTGACAATATCCATGAGATAAATATGTTGAAGTTGAAGCCAGTGCTGAAACTAAATCTTCCTTTGTGTTAAGTCAAACACTTTCATTTAGAATTTATTGCTTTGTGAGCTAACTCTTATACAAACTCTTATAGCTCCATTGTCTCCAAGGTATTATTCATGAAAGTTTGCACTTGTATGATTCATTTTGTTTACTCTTTGTTTACTCTTTGTTTACTTGTTAGCAAACTATAGACCATTGACTTGGATCACTTCATTCAGTTCATGTGCATTACATTACTATTTGATCAAGATTATGTTGGTAGCATGTCACTTCAAAAATTATGTTGTTTTTATCGTTTACCTACTCGAGGACGAGCAGGAACTAAGCTTGGGGATGCTTGATACGTCTCAAACGTATCTATAATTTTTGATGTTCCATGCTGTTATTATATCAATTGCTACATGTTTTGTTTACACTTCATAGCATTTTTATGCATTTTCTGGGACTAACCTATTAACAAGATGCCGAAGTGCCAGTTCCTGTTTTCTGCTGTTTTTCTCTTTCAGAAAAGCTAGTCGCAAAATATTCTCGGAATTGGACGAAACAAAAAGGGACGCTCATATTTTCACCGACACGATCACGAAGTCCAAAGGGGAGACGGAGACAAGCCACGAGGCCGCCTCGCCACCCTAGGGCGCGGCCAAGGGTGGGCCCGCGCCGGGCCCTGGCGAGGCCGCCTCGCGAAGCTTCCACGCCGCCCTTTCGCCTATATATTCCCGATATTCAGCGTACCCTAAAAACACCGATCATATTCCACGAAAAGTTCCGCTGCCACCGTCGTCGCCAACCCTAGATCGGGAGGGTTCTGAAGCTCTTCCCGGCACCCTGCCGGAGGGAAGATCATCACCGGAGGGCTCTACATCGCCATGCCTGCCTCCGGAGTGATGCGTGAGTAGTTCATCCTTGGACTACGGGTCCATAGCAGTAGCTAGATGGTTGTCTCTCCACCTTGTACCTCCATGTTTAGATCTTGTGAGCTGCCTAACATGATCAAGATCATCTTATTGTAATGCTACATGTTGTGTTTGCTGGGATCCGATGAATATTGATACTATGAGCAAGTTGTTTATCAATCTATATGTTTATGTTGTTTATGATCTTGCAAGCTCTCCGTTGCTAGTAGATGCTTTGGCCAAGTAGATGCTTGTAACTTTAAGAGGGAGTATTTATGCTAGATAGTGGGTTCATGCCTCCAGAAATCTGGGCTCGAGTTCACAGAAACGACTAAGGTTGTGGATGTGCTGTTGCCACTAGGGATAAAACAATGATGCATTGTCTACGTGTCATTTGCATTGTTTACATTACACACTTTACTTCATGCAATAATCTGTTGTTTGCAACTTAATACTGGAAATGATGCGGAAGATGACCTGAAGGTGGATTATTTAGGCATAGATGAGTTGGATAGCAAGTCTATGTACTTTGTTGTAATGCCCAATTAAATCTCATAATGAACATCTTGTCATATATTGCATTGTCATGCACTCTCTATTTGTCAATTGCCCAGCTGTAATTTGTTCACCCAGCATGTTAGTTATCTTTTATGGAGAGACACCACTAGTGAACTGTGGACCCCGGTCCATTTTCCCTCATACTGATAAAACCACCTACTGCAATCATCTGTTCCTTGTTACTTTTTGCAATCACTACTGTTTTCCACACTGTGCATTTAATCCTTTGTTTTCTAGCAAGCCAGAGAGATTGACAACCTCTCTGTTTCGTTGGGGCAAAGTAGTTTGGTTGTGTTGTGTGCAGGTTCCACGTTGGTGATCGAGTAACGGCGCCCATCAACAACCTTCTGAAGAATCTCCGTGTCCTCCTGGTTCGATAAACCTTGGTCATATTTCAAGGGAAAACTGCTGCTGCACTACATCATACCTTCCTCTTGTGGTCTCCCAACGAACATGTGAACTACTCGCCATCAGTCATCAAAGTATACCACAACAAATTTACCAATGAAAGGTCGCAAAACATGGTTCATAAGACGCATAAATGTGGAAGGTGCGTTGGAGAGACCAAAAGGCATTACCAACCATTCATAAAGACCAAGTTTAGTTTTAAAAGCGGTCTTCCATTCGTCACCTTCACTCATTCTTATTTGGTGGTATCCACTTTTAAGATCGATTTTGGAAAAGATGCAAGCACCACTAAGCTCATCCAACATGTAATCGAGGCGAGGGATAGGGTGGCGATACCGTACGGTGATGGCGTTGATGGGGCGGCAATCCATGCAAAGGCGAAGAGTGTTGTCGGCCTTTGGGACGAGAATGACCGGTACGGCACACGGATTCAAGCTCTCTCGAATGTGACCCATGGAAAGGAGTTCTTGTATTTGACGCTCGATTTCCTTGGTTTCTTTGGGGTTGGTGCGGTATGGGACGCGGTTTGGTAGAGGGGCGCCGGGGATGAGGTCGATGCGGTGCTCGATGCCGCGAAGAGGAGGTAGTCCCGGTAGCACTTCTTGTGGAAACACGTCTTCAAATTCCTGCAAAAGAGACATCAAAGGCGGAGGAAGGTTTGTGAAGTTATTAGTTAAAGAAACTTCTCCCTTGCATATGAGGACATAGTGTAGGGTGGATGAGTTTTCACTCAACTCTCTCATCTCTCTTTTGGTGGCAAGCAAGGACATGCTTTGTGGAACTCTCTTAGTATGTGCAGTCTCTTTTGGCTTGTGGCACTCACTCACATTTTGGTGGATCTCTCTCTCACGACTATTCTCACTAGAAACTTTCTCTTGTTGTGCTCTTGCTATTGTCTTGGCGTTGTCGGCAATTACTTGGCTTGGTGTCATAGGACGAAGGACGAAGTTCTTGTTGTTGCTCTTAAAGCTATAGTAATTGGTCCTTCCATCATGCATTGCACCCTTGTCATATTGCCATGGACGTCCAAGAAGCAAGTGGCACATGGACATAGGCACAACATCACAATCGACGGTATCTTCATATGCTCCAATCTTGAAGGACACTTGCACCATGTGTTGAATCTTGACGGATCCGGAATCACTCTACCATTGCACATGGTAAGGGTGTGGATGCTTCTTGAACTTCAAGTTTAGCTTATCACAAAGCTCTTTGCTAGCTAAGTTGTGGCAACTTCCACCATCGATGATGATCTTAATAGACTTTTTATTGATTCCCACTCTTGTTTGAAACAAGTTGCATCTTTGGTCTTCTTCTACTTGGACATTGGCGGTTAATGCTCTTGCCACAACCAATGAGGGGTTGTTATCACCATCGCAATAGATGTCATTGGATTCTTCTTCAACATTTTGCGTTGCGGTGGCTTGGTTTAAAGCATGATACTCATCTTCACTCATTGACTCATATTCTCCCAAGTCATTGACAACCATGACCTTTTTTTTTGTGCACTCGAAGGATTTGTGTCCTTGTCCTCCACACTTGAAGCATTGCAATCCTCTTGTGCCGGCGGAAGATCTTTGAGGTGTGTTGCTTGAGGGAGGTGCCTTCTTGAATGGTTGAGTAGTTTGAGTGGATGGTGTGTAGGAGCTCTTGGAGGACCTTTAGTGTTTCCTTGAGGAGGGGCTTGCGCGGATGTAGGCGTGGATGATGAAGGCTTGTTAGCGAAGAATGCCTTGCCTTGAGGTATTTGAGCTCTTCAAGCACGTGACGCTCGGCCTTTGTGGCTTGATGGACTAGCTCAACCAAGGTGGCATAGGGTTGGAATTCCACAATCTTCTTGATGGGATAGTTGAGGCCATTCATGAAGTGAGCCATTGATTGCTCTTCCGATTCCTCAATATTGGCTCTCATCATGGAAATTTCCATCTCCTTATAGTACTCATCAACGAATTTCAACCCTTGCTTCAACTCTTGCAACTTCTTGTACAAGTCTCTAGTGTAGTGACTTGGTACAAAGCGCTTGTACATCGCTTCCTTCATCTCAACCCAAGTGTTGATTGGTTGTTGATGGTTGTCTACACGTGAATGTTGAAGTTGTTCCCACCACAAGAGAGCATAATCTTCGAATTCCATTGATGCTAGGGCCACCATCTTGTTGTTGGAGTAGTGTCGGACGCAGAAGATCTTGTCAACCTTGAGTGCGCATGAGAGGTATACTTCCAGGTCACTTGTTCCGTAGAACTTGGGCATATCTAAGCGAAGGTTGTTCAAGTTGTCATCGTCATCTCGACGGTTTGGAGGTGGGAATGCACGTCCACGTCTCCTTCGGGGTAGTCCATCATCAAGATGTTGGTTGGACTCCATATCACTTGATTCGGTGTTGTTGTGGTGGTGACGATCATGCAGACGATGCTCTTGGTGTTGGTGAGGCTCATTGTGAGGATGACGCTCTTCATGGTTCCCATGTTCACGATTGTTGTGGCGCGGCCTTGGAGGATGGCGGTGACGACGGCCTTGATCCTCATAGTCATGATCACCCGGAACACCATTGTCATTGGCCCAAGGGTCTTGACGGTTTTGATGTTTAGATGGTGGGGAAGGAGTTCGTTCACGGTGTCCACCATTTGGTCGATGTTATTCTTGATGCCCAATGTCATGGTGTGCGCGAGGAGAAGGTGGGTGTTCCACTTCATGGCGATGTTGATCGTGTGTGTCGCGCCTTGGAATTTCTTGACAAGCTTGTTGCGGTTCTTCATGATGAGGGTCATGATGCGCATGTCGTGGTTGTGTGGACCTTGAGGTGCTCCTTGTGTGGCGCGAGCTTGAAGAAGAGCGATGTTGCGCAAGGTTGTTGATAGCTTCGGTCACGCGCGCTATTTGGTCGTTGAAGTTGGCTTCTTGTGCTTGAAGACGGCGCTCATAGCGACCTAGCCCATCACGAACAAGATGTCGAAGGCCCACGAACTCGTTGTGTGTGACATAGCCATTGTCACCTTGAATACCTCCATGGATATCGTCATCCGAGTTTGAGCTTCCGTTTGTACTTCCCGTAAACATGATCTCAATAACAGTGAAATGTGTGGAATTGAAGAACCAAGAGAAACTATATCGTAAGAATAGAGTTGCTTGACGAAAGAGAATCCGGTTCTAACACACACACTTATGAGGATAGGAAGGTATGGTAGGTGGAAAGCAAATCGAACCAATCCAGAAACCAAGATATTGTAAAAGCAAGTAGAGAACCACGATGATCACAAAACAAAACAAGTCAATCTCAAACAAGAGGAAAGAATGTCAAGGAAACACACGCACGGAGAGATAAATGGGACTTATGCAACCAAGAAGTGAGCTAAAGAACCAAATTATCCTAGCGAAGACTATAAGCTCGTGTTGCACAAGTACAAGGAGAGCCACTAGCTCAATTACAAATACTTGGTGGGCTACTAGATTTGCACAAAATGTACCACCTACTAGATGTTCTTCGAGCTTGCGCGCTTCCTATAAGAGATATGGCAAGTGGTGTCTCTTTCTTTTCTTTTCTTTCACCTTTTGCTTCTTCTCTCTTTGTTCTTTTGATTCTTTTCTCCTTTGCACACTCACTTATTTGATGCCAACACAAGATATATCTCAACTAGCGCAAGTATTTTTGCTTGGAAACTTCACGGTGCAAATGTGCAAAGCCCAAGCAATCATTAAGATCTAGCCTCAATAGGACATGGTAAACGCAAAGATATAGTGTGGCTCACAAAGGAATGGCAAGGGGAAAAGATTCATGATGATTATACCTTTCGTCGACGATCTTCACCCTTTTGGTGTAAAAGTTTCGTGCTTGCCCACGAATTTGGGTGGTGGTGGATGATGGATCTTCCGCAATGGTGACGTAAAGCTTGTTTGTAGCTTCAAAACGAGTCGAAAAACACCAAAAACGGAGTCCGGAATCAAAAGATATGGGCAAAAGAAATTTTCAGAAAATGCTGTTTTCTGGTGGTACCGCTGGTTTAGGCGGTAGTACCGCTACCGGTACCGGAAAACACGCCAGAAAGCCGTTTCGGCAGTACCGCTGGGGGTAGTACCGCTGGGGGCCGGTAGTACCGCTGGGATAGGCGGTAGTATCGTTGCGGGGCGCTGTTCGTGCCCGAGAACGCGAAAATGGCCGATTTGGACGGAAAAACGGCCTGAAAATCCTCAAATCGGAGGGGAAAATGATGGAATTAGGTTATGGGAACGCAAAGGAAGGTAGATCAACTCATTTAGCCATAGATCTATGGATCAAAACTTGCAAAAACACACTCAAATCTCAGATCGGTCCAAAAGCAATTTGGGCTATTTTTGGTGGAAATTTTCGAATTTCTCAAAATCAAAGAAAAATTTGGGGGATTTGGGGGTGGACACACAAATCAATCCGTGTCAACCCAAGCTCTGATACCATATGATGCGGGTAGGGTCCCGATTTTCACGGATTGAGGGCGGATGAACGAAGAACACGAAGAACGCGAAGAACGCAAGAGGGGAAAAGTCAAACACAAGATAACTAGCAAAGCAACACGGACGAAATCAACCGGTAACAAGTCCCCAAGGGCAGCCCCCGATTCTCAATCTCCAAGCAACCTTACTCTTAGGATTGTTTCTCTTATTGGTCAACCCAACCAATCCAATCAAGTCACTCAAAGAGGAAAGATTAGCAAGTAGTCTCAACTACAAAAAGAAGCCTTGAATCCACTAGAGGGATCTTCTCCACAAGGGGAGGTCTTGATTCATCTCCACAAGGGGAGGCCTTGATTCATCTCCATAGGAGGCAATACCAACATGAGGTGGAAAGGAGCAAAGCTCAACTCAAGTCTAACCCAGATCTGAGAGGGGGAACTCCTATTTATAGTTTAGAGGCAAAAGGGAAAGGTAGGTGGGGGTAGGTGGAGATTACAAGGCTCAAAGGCCTGGTCGGTTCCCACAGCAGCGGTAGTACCGCTCGTATGGGCGGTAGTACCGCTGGTGCGGGCCGAAGGCGCGTTGACTTTACGCGGGCGGTAGTACCGGCTGCAGTGCCGACCTCAGTGCCGCATATGCGCCCCGAGAGAGGGTTTTGGCGGCAGTGCCGGCGGTAGTACCGCCGGCTCGGTTCGGGCGGCATTGGGGGCGACGTGGCGGCCTTCGGGGCGCCGTCTGCAGGAGCGGTAGTACTGCCTGGAGGGCGGTAGTACCGCCAGGGCCCTCTTCCTTCTCTTCTTCTTCTTCTTCTCCTTGACCATCTTCTTGGGTCTTCTCTTGGTCATCTTCTCCATCAACTTGGACCTTCTCTTGCTCATCTTCTCCACTCCAGTGTAGATCGTCATCAAGGTGGTTCCTGAGTATGCACAAGGTATCAGCATGAAGTAGCAAACCATTCAAAGGAGTATCGAAATCACACATAGAGAGGAGCGAGGTCACGTTTTCATGAAATGCTTTGACTCTTGATCTTGTCATGGGACCAATTGGTGGTCTTGGTGTAGTGTGTCTAGGTTGGGCTACATCAGTAGGCCTCTTTTTTTTTTGACGGGCAAAACAGTGGGAAAAAATCCCACTGCAAATTTTATATATTATGAATATTTACAAAGGGAGTACAAGGAATCTTGTACAAGTTTGTTGCATCCGTCAAAAATTGAAAAGAAAAAAAGATCCTAAAGTTGTGACTCTCTCCAACTATTAAACTGGTCAGAATGCTTGGCCTTTATTCTGTATTTTAGCCAATTCAGTACTGACAAAAAGATGGCCTTCCACCTCTCAAAGGTGGGCACCTCATTCCTGAAAATTCTGTTGTTTCTGATCATCCAGATTCCCCAACTGGCAAGGATTAAAATGTCCATGAAGAAAGGCAGATTCAACTTAGCTTTCATGTCACTGAAAGCCTCATGAAGAGACAGATTCCTATTTCGCTGAGGACAAACGTAATCCCAACACTTTATGGCCATTGGAGAAGTCCAGAATAGATGGACTAAAGTTTCTCCTTGAGAGCATTGTAGGGTTGCACAGTCATACGAATCAAGATGGAAATTCTTTCGGAATAGTAAATTCGTTGTGTTCAGTCTGTCATGCAGAAGCAGCCAGAAGAAGATTTTGTGCTTCGCCTGACAAGAACTTTTCCATATCCAATTGAATTGAGGTGGAACTTGCTGGGTTCCAATCAAGACATTATAGGCCTTCTTCGAAGAGAAATTCTCATTACCCCAAATGTATGACCATATTTCTGGCTGAGCGAGCTCACTAGTTTGTTTAGTATCATCCCAAATTTCCTCAAGCTGAATGAATTCTTGATAAGCTTCCCTACTCAGAGGTAAAAAGAATAGGTCTTCAAGGAATTCACTTTGGACTGCTTGCTTGACTATAATATCAATGTCTCTTGCAAAAGAATACAACCTGGGTAGCTTATGTTTCAAACATGAATCATGCAGAGATCATGCCAAAACAGGGCAGAAGCACCAGTGCCAATTTTGCATCTTGCCATGCCCTTGTAAAAATCCAGAAGCTTGAGATGCGCTTTCCACCAGAAAGAACCTTGTAAGCTAGCACCCGGAAGATGATTCTTAGAATAGTAAGTATCCCATACTAAATGGACCTAGGGTATGTCACATCTGTTATAGAACTTATGAAGGCTTTTTAGAAGCAAGGCTTTGTTCTGTACATCAATGTCCAAAACTCCCAGGCCACCTTGATTCTTTGGTCTGCAGACAGTTTTCCATTTGATTAAAGCATGCTTCTTATCTTCCAAATCTGGTTTTCTCCAAAGGCAATGCTTCATATACTTGTTCAATTGCTCCTTGACTGCAGCATGTATTTCCAGAGTACACATAAAGAAAATTAGCATTGAAGCAAGAACAGACTTGACCATCTCAAGTTTTCCTCCAATATTAAGGAAATTTGCTACACCACAAAGCCTTCTTTCAACTCTCTGAAGCATTGGGAGAAAATATTCCAGAGTTGGTCTGGTATAGTACCCAAAGGCAAGCCAAGGTATGTAAACGGGATGGATCCAAGCTGATAGTTCATCAGCCCCACCACATTCTGCAGTCTGTCAGCATTTACATTTAAGGGGACCATCTGAGATTTTTGATAGTTTACTCGAAGGCCTGTAGAATCAGCAAAAGACTGAAGAAGAGCTTTAAGGCATAGAATTTGAGCAGTATCAGCTTGCATAACTAGCAAGGTATCATCGGCATATTGCATTACTGGAAAATCAGGGCAACTCGGGATATCTAAAGGATTTTTCAACAGGCCAAATGTTTCATATCATCAAGCCTAGTTAAAGGCACATTTTGTCGGGGGAATACTTTGTAGATTAACCCGCGGCCCATATTTGGTAAAGTGCGACTCAACTTGCTCGCACAATAAAGGCCTGCATGAAAGCAAGCCCAACATCGTACCACCACAAGGAGAAGGATCTAGAAGACATATCCTGGAAGACGTGAGGAGGAGTTAGTCTCCAAGTAGGTTCCGGTCGATATATTCCTTGTGGAGGAAGTTTCCTTTGTAACCTAGCGAGCCTCTGTGCATATAAAGAGGACTCGCAGGACTTAGACAGGGTCAAGCTATCAAGCCCTAAACCCTAGCTCTTACGGCGAGTTCCCAGATCGGATCGCCTCCATTGTAACACCACATATATCATATCAATACCAATCTAGGGTAGGCAGGAAGTAGGTCTTTACCTCACATTGAGGGGCCGAACCTGGGTAAATCTGTGTTCGTCCTTGTTCCTGCGATCCCAAGCTCGGAGACGATTGACTCGCGCAAATCCCACACCTACGAAGTCATCCATGACATCTGACGTGACAAACCCACGACAGTTGGCGCCCACCGTGGGGCCTGCGGTCAAGAGCGTCACGTTCCGCGCAGGATCGGAATCAGGGTTCAAGGACATCGCCATCGGCCAAGTGGAAGATATCAATGGTGTTCCCTTCATCGACGACTCAGAGTGGGGACCAGAGGCAGATCACGTTGAATTTGGGTATATTATTCCCGTCGGGTCTGTGAAAATCTTCGTTGGGTCCGTCAGTCGCAGATCTTCAGACGCGACTCAAGGGGACGAATCAGGAGAGGAACTGCGGCCAGTTAGGGTCCGCGTGTTAGAAGAACTGCAACAGACCGGAGCAAAAACACCTGCCTCGTCCCGTCAAAACCAATCTGGGAACCTCTGCCTAGCCGGGAGAAAAATCCCAAAATTGAAGAAATCGAAGCCGTCAGGGGAACTTTGTGAAGAAGCGCAAAGGCTCGCGGCAGAGCGCAAAAAACTCCAGGAAGAAGATCAACGACTGAGGCGTTGGCAGCAAAAGCAGCAGGCGATTTGCACCAAGACTGACAAAGGGAGGCAAGAGATGAAGCAGAAGTTCCACAATAATCCGGAAAGCAATATGCACGACGCGATCGGGATATTATCAAAATAGCACCAGTCGGAGATACGCGAGCTGATAAGGACGCTCGCCATGCGATTGATCTGCTACAGACTGCCGCCCTACAGCAAGCAAACATGTATGGAGTCACGCCTAACGAGCCCAACACGAGGTATCGTGGGGCGAGGAAGGATGCAATGTGGAAGAATTAGACAACCAGCTAGCAGGTCTGCAAATATCACCAGGTAAAGAGAGTAAGGCTGACAGTAAGCCGCAAATGCTTGATGCGACTCAACCAACCCAGTTTGAAACTGATTCAGATGAAGATACGGCACCTGTGAGCTCCTATTCGTTATTGAAAGGACCAGCATGTTTCGGGGAGGAAATACGGCTCACTCGTTTCCCACCGAACTTCGGCGAGTCGCAGCAAGTCACCACCTACCATAATGATCTAGACCCTGTCCTGTGGATAGAGGACTATGAAATAAACATGACAGGAATCGGTGTAACTCAGGAGGTGCTCGCAAATATTTTCACTTGGTACTACAGGGAGAAGCCAGGGATTGGCTGCTAAGGTTGCCGCCAAAGTCAATAAACTCATGGGAGGAATTGAAGGATAAGTTCATCAAAAGGTTCCAAATAGAGGGCGTGAAGAACCTCAGACAGTGGATCCAGAAGGAGAACGAATCAACCAGCGACTGGATAAAACAAGTCACAGGGATCCTTGACTCTGCCAAAGATACCACGGCGCAATCTGAAGTGCAAGTTATGAGAAAGAACTGTAGGTTTGAGCCGCCGGTGCGTACCTTAAGCCGCACTGAACATAAGATCAATACTTTCGGCCAACTCTCGGCGACTACTAACAAGCACGCAGAGACAGATAAGATGGCAAGCGGCTCCTTGCCAATCTCAAAGGAAACAGAACACTGTAAGCATCAACTTAGGGAGCAGAAAAGAGACAAGGAGTCACTCCCCAACAGCGCCAAAGGGATTTTCGATAGTCCTTGCGACTTACACCGCAGAAGAGATGGAAGACCCGCGGGTCACACCAAGGCACAGTGTCACTACTACAGGCGATGGAAGGAAGGAGATTCATCAACCGCGACTCACAGCGGACCAATGCAGCATAGGGACAAGGAGAACTCCTGTCAAAAGCCTGAAACTTCAGTAAGAAGAAACATAGGGCAATTTCATACCGTGGATGTACAAACAGCGGGCAAAGAAGGCAAATGAATAGCAGATGGAGCCGCGACTCAATCCCAACTCTGGAAAGACACCGCCGTTGGACAGAGCGATCGGTTGTTTGGAGTCGCGACGATCATCCCCAGAAGTAAAAGATCCAGGACAGTTGGCTCTCGTTGTTACACCGCAAGTCGCGGGATACAGGTTGAACAAAGTCCTCATGGATGGAGGAGGAAGAGTAAACATCCTATACCAAGACACGCTCCGTCGAATGAACATACCCGAGCGGCAGCTACAGCCAACAAGGAAGGATATCCAAGGCATAATTCCAGGAATAATCACCGACCTATAGGAAAAATTACCCTCGAAGTCAGCTTCGGGACCGAGCGAAACTTCCGCACAGAGTTCCTGAGCTTCGAGGTCGTAGCAGTCAAAAGCCCATACCATGCGATCTTCGGGAGAGAAGCTTATGTCAAATTCACTGCCCGCCCCTGCTACGTATACCTGCAGTTAAAGATACCAGGACCAAACGGCGTGATCACGGTGCATGGAGACAGACAGAGAGCGCTAGAATGCGAGGAAGCAGGCTCAGTAATTGCAGAAGAAGCTTGCATCGCCAACTCCTCACATGGTCTCAGGCCATCAGTAAACCTCCGCAGCCCAAAGCGAGTCGCCTTGGGGACTCAGAATGGACGGACAGCAGGACGCGCCCACCAGATGGTGAATTCCAACCATACAGTCGCGAATCAGGAAGATAATACTCCAGGAATCGCTTTGATACAAAAACAAAACAAGAGATGGCGTATATGCATAGATCCAATATCAATCAACAACCCAAGTCAGAGAGGCCCAACTATTGTGAGACCTTACCCCCGCGACTCATCCCCAAGGACGTGAATCAGCATAAGTCGCAACTCAGTGCGACTACCTATCAAAAGATTTGACCCTCACTTTGGCATGAAAACATCGGAGCTATCATGCTCGACCCGAGTCGCTTTTAGCAACTCAAACATGAACCAACTAGGTGTTCAACCCCTCCGTCAGGAGTATTATTTCGCAAATGAGTGCGATGAGTATCAAGTATGCATGACCTGCGAGGAACAGAAAACTCGCATTAAAGGGTCTGCAAATTGAGTGGTTATGAAATAAAGCCGGCACCCTTGACATTCAAGGGTTCGTCGTTTCGCCTCAACTATCATTGAGTCGCTGAGTCTTTTGAATTTCATACATCACCAACCCTGAGGGCTTTTTTACAAAGCACAGAGCACAGCTCGCTACCTCAACCCTTGCCAAACGAGTGGCAGTCCTTAAGCTAGAAGCGTCTTGCATTATGCGGCCAAAGTACTGGGGTGTGGCGTCAATCGAGCTTGATTGCCTATCATGGCCGCTCTCGACCCTGAACACACATGTTCCTAGGAAATACTGAGCCGCGCGAGCGTCTACTTAATGGAAGTATCATAAAAGAACCTGCTTATAGGTCACAAAAGTACTGCTTATAGTACACAATTTTTTACAGACTAACGGGCAAGTCACTATTGACGAGTCGCACATTACTATTGGATGTTTATTTCTGCTTTCGAGTCGCAGGAACAGAAGCCTTCGCGGCTTGCTCGAGGTTGGAGCAGCAGGTGTCCTTATAACCAAGGCACCACCAGATGAAGTGGAAGGACCACCAGGTCCTGAGGATGGATCGGAAGCTCGGGATGATTCAGCCCCAGTGGATTTCTCCTTCGTAGCTTGCTACCATCAGGGTTGAACTTTCCCAGATAAGAGCCCAAGTCTAAATTCTTAACAAGCAATGTGGCGTATCCACGCATACCCTTCCAGATGTCGAAGTATTCACTCATTGGAAGCTCAGTACCATCCGCGCGCTTCGCCCGGTCATGAAGAGCAATCTTGCCTACCTCTATTTCTGGATAATATGCCCGGAGTAATGTTAACACATGAGCAGCTCCGGAGCGAGCAGAAGACCCCTTCCAATCAGAGACATAGTGAGGAGCCTTAAATAGCCTGTTCAGCCAAAACTCACATGAATCTGGAGCATCAGCGCAGGGGCGATTTTTGTCATAACCTCTTTGGTTACTTTAAGAAGGCGCAGGCTAAAATCTTGAAGATATTCCAGTTGATCCTTCAAATTGGAGCGGTACACGGAGCACCAGGCCCTGCATCAAAAAACAAGATATTATTCAGATCAGCAGCTCATGATGGTCACCAGATGTAAATGATCAAGAGACAAAGGATTAGGGATGTACCAGCGAGTTGCAGAATGGCTGATTTAACAGCAGATCCAAAACCCTCAAAAGCCTTGAGCAGCGAGTTATATTTTTCATCTCGCGCGGCGAGCTCCCTCACATGGTCTCCTTTCAGCCGATCAAGCAGCTCAGATTTGAGATTCAGCCCCTCTCGCAAGGATTTTATCAATTCATCCTTCTCCATTAGTCGCTGCTTGGAGTCTGCTTCGAGTTCTTTAAATTGCTCTTCACAGGAGTCAAGTTGATCTTTGAGTATTTGTATTTCTTGCGCTTGGTTCTTAATGATATCGCTATGATGTCCCAAGGCAGATCGCGTCACTTCAGGTTTATCTAAGGAAATGCCCTTGGCTTTCATTGCGTCAGAAGCAGCAAGCGAGGAAAGCTCAAGCTGCGAGTAAACGGAATATAAGCAATTTTGAAAGGTACTTGGGGGCTCAAAGCTTGGAAAAAAGAAAGAATCAACACCCTGCGAACTGACACAAGGTCTTGATCCTTGGGGGCTACAGTATGCGTACCAGGCGACTTGAAGATAATTGCCCAACCAGGTCGCGCAATAAAGCAGCGTGCTTATCTCCAGCATCGATTATGGCATCTGCAATTGATTTGGAACTACTAGCGCTGGGGAGGTCAGCCGCTTCAGAAATAGGAGCTCCAACTTGAAGGGGCATCCCATCAACATTAGGAGTCGCAGATGGCGCTGCGACTGGAACCACGGCAGGAGCCGCATCGGCAATACCCTCTTCTAAAGAAGGCTTCAGATAAGTCGCGCCATCGCTAGTTCCCATGTTCTCGCCAGCAACATCACCTTCACTCGTGGTTGGCTGAGAAAGATCAGTGGAGGAGGTAGACTTTGTATCTCCTCCAACCATGGCCCTGCAAGATATTGATGGTTATAGACCAAAATGGCAGCACAACAGTTATAGAAGGAAAGCAAGTCTTACCCAGAAGCAATACGGACGCTCTCATCAGGCAACCAGAAGAAGGAGAAGACAAATCTTGCAGGTCTGAGCCTACGGGATAGAAAAAACAACAGTGAATAAACAACCCTTCATGAAGACACATGAATACAAAGAAAAGAATGTCACAAGGAAATACCCGAGCTTGTCGAGGGACAATTCTTCACCGCAGGCTCGGAGGAAAGTACAGCGCTGCCAGGCTTAGCAAGTTTTAAAGATTTGGCAGCTTTGATATCCACAAGCAACGCCAAGGCCTTGCGACGTTTCTCAGGTTGCGAGGGATCTTCTGAGCTCTCAGAGAGAAGACGCTTAGAGGACCTGCGAGGTACTTCAGGAAGCGCCAGGAAAGATGTGCCTGGAGCCGTGGACAAGAGAGCGTTGGCCATTTGTTGCTCCTCTTCAGATGTGCTACCACCAGGCTCGGAAACAGTGCCATGTGCGATCATTTCCTCGCCAGGATCAGCGACTTCTTCTGGCAACTTCACAGTGGTTTCTTGGCCTGAGCCGGTCTCCTCTTCGGATGGGAGAGTCCAAAAGTAGGATCGATCTGAAAGAGAATCAACGTCAGAAATAGTCAACTTTGAAGAAGGAATCCTAGAGGGAAAAAGTTACAAGAATAATTACCACAAAAGGCTTGTGTTCAGCCCAGAAGGAGCAAGACCGACGTTATCATACGAGTCAATGTCCTCGTTCGTCACTCGGCGAATGAAGTTTATCCACTCCCCTTTGTCCCAATCTTCAGGGCAAGTACGATCAACGTCATCGGCATGGCAGGTGAAGTCCATCATAAGTCGCAGACGGCGACTCACGGCTGAATTCGCCATTTGGTCCAGCAAGATATAAGATCCAATCCGGTAAGACCATGGAGCGTCAGCGCCCTCACCTTGTCTAAAAGAATCTCGATGGAGGGCAACGAAGAAGGATCGGGCTTGGAAGACAAAGCAGAGGTAGCCTCGAAAGGAGTGGAGACCAAGGGGGGAGATGAATCTCGCCCTCAGGGAAGTATCTTTGCAGTAAAAGAAAGTTCTTTGCCAGTCCTTAACTTTTTTGGCAAGGGCTAGCTTTGGGAAAATACTACCCTTACGGCGTTGGAAAGATATGGCGCCGCATTGGAGGAAAGATGCATCTATTGCTTCTTTTTGACTATTGCAGCTAAAGAGAGCGAGCCAGAAGTCTATTGAAGGAGAGATGCCTAAGTAATCTTCGCAAAGGACGTGGAAGTTACTCACTTGCAATATTGAGTTGGGACCGATGTCATGAAGGCGAAGACCCAGCCGCTGCATCAGGGAGCGAAAGAAAAGAGAACCAGGAGGCTTGAATCCGCGCTCGACGTGTTCCGCAAAAATCACCACTTC
This sequence comes from Poa pratensis, assembly GCA_947311845.1. Taxonomy (NCBI): domain Eukaryota; kingdom Viridiplantae; phylum Streptophyta; class Magnoliopsida; order Poales; family Poaceae; genus Poa; species Poa pratensis. Next base: position 37,315,058 of record CAMZMU010000043.1, read on the forward strand.
TCCTGGCTGTGGATCGGGAATTATCTCCTCGCCAGCGGCGCGCCATTCGCATTGATCCCTCGGAGGAAGAAGGCCGCGAGCAGCTAAAGACTCCAAAAATACCTCATCAATCCACGAGCCTTCCCAGTTGCAGCTACGGCGAGACATCTCTTTCAACCAAGGGGATTTCCGCCAGAAGATTGCAAGCGCAAGAAGCGGAACCAAAGGCGGCGGAGAAGAGTAGCGGCGGCGTAATTGAAGTAGAACGCCAGGGAGGCCGATGGGCCAACATAAAAAGCCCAGGCGCAAAGACGCTCAGATCTGAAAACCAACAGGCACGACCAGATGAGTCGCGCCCTTGAGCCGCTAAGAAGGTTATAAGTCGCAAATGGCGATACAAAAATTGGAGTTCAGCTGGGACATTCATGTGAGCGGTTCAATGGTTCAATAAGACAAAGAAGCCTTCGTCCGAAGTCCAAGCTGAACTTGGGGGCTAATGTCGGGGGAATACTTTGTAGATTAACCCGCGGCCCATATTTGGTAAAGTGCGACTCACTTACTCGCACAATAAAGGCCTGCATGAAAGCAAGCCCAACATCGTACCACCACAAGGAGAAGGATCTAGAAGACATATCCTGGAAGACGTGAGGAGGAGTTAGTCTCCAAGTAGGTTCCGGTCGATATATTCCTTGTGGAGGAAGTTTCCTTTGTAACCTAGCGAGCCTCTGTGCATATAAAGAGGACTCGCAGGACTTAGACAGGGTCAAGCTATCAAGCCCTAAACCCTAGCTCTTACGGCGAGTTCCCAGATCGGATCGCCTCCATTGTAACACCACATATATCATATCAATACCAATCTAGGGTAGGCAGGAAGTAGGTCTTTACCTCACATTGAGGGGCCGAACCTGGGTAAATCTGTGTTCGTCCTTGTTCCTGCGATCCCAAGCTCGGAGACGATTGACTCGCGCAAATCCCACACCTACGAAGTCATCCATGACATCTGATGTGACAAACCCACGACACATTTGGCCCTGTAAACCAAATCCTAGACAACCTCGTACAAAAGTCTGCTTCCCCCACAGTTCAACACCGAGCGCCGCCCCCATGATATCTAGCGTGCCGAAGAGTTACCCACCACCCACTCTTGCCATCTTCCCAAAGCCACACTCATCATGCACTTCTATGCAGCCTGGCCATTGTCGACTCATTCGCCACATCCACTGTCGTCTCCTCCACTGCCACCCCGAGCCCCTAGCCACACCCCTCGCGGTAGTCCCTCTTTATCTCTCGTGTGCCCCTCGCTCCCCGAGGCCCCATCCGACTCAGAGTTGCCACAAGATCGGCCTGAACTAGCCCCTTTTCTGCACCTCTCTTGCTAGTGGAGTGGTAACCATCTAGCCCCACGACCATGTATTAGATTTGGATTCTCCTCCTTCTCACTGCCCTGTTGTCTATTCGACGATTGGCCATTGGTTGGTAAGAAGGCGACATACTTGGACTGAGGTTGTGGCTTCCTCCACCTCTCCTCGCTCCGGGAGGACCCGACGGCACAAAAGAGGTGGTGGTGTTCAATATTAGAGATGTGTTCGGTTTAGGCTAGGGTTTTTCCTAGTATTAGAATTAGAACCAGTATACAATACCAATGTATGTAACTTGTTGTACAATCTTTGTCTATTATATAAAGAGAGCCAGCCGTGTGGGCTAACCATGGCAAACACGATCTTTGACTTGGTATCAGAGCGTGCTTCGTCCGCGTTGCAGCTCTCCCACTCCGCCGGCGCCATGACCTCCTCCGCTTACTCTTCCATACCAGCCAGCGTGCTCACCACGATCCCCACCACCTACACCAACACCATCACGGTGCGGCTCGATCGATTAAACTACTTCCTGTGGCGGACCCAAGTCGTTCCGAACATCGCCGATGCTGGATGGTATGGTTTCCTCGACAGGAGCTGCGCCGCACCGGCTCAGACCATCACCACCGGCGAAGGTGCGGCCGCAGTCACGACGCCCAATCCTGCATATGCCCTGTGGTGGTACACGGACCAGCGCGTCCTCGGCATCCTCGTTGGCTCCATGTACGAAGAGATCCTCGGCCAGATGGTTGGGCGGCACACCTCTGCCGCCGTATGGGCGTGTCTCACCGCCATGTTTTTTGCCCAGAACCGTGCGGACATTCGACAACTCCGTCGCCAACTGATGACGACGAAGAAGCAAGACCAATCTGCTGCCGAGTACTTCCAGAAGATGCCGATGCCCTAGCCATGGTCAGCAGCCCCCTCTCTGATGACGAGCTGGTTGATTACATTGATGTCGGCCTCAGATCGCAGTTCGAGTCTCTTCAGTCCTCGCTGATTGTCCTCAACAACACCGGCCAATCCATCTCTCTCTCTGAATTTTACTCCATGCTCCTCTCATGTGAGTCTATTCACGAGCAGAACACCCAGGTCGGCGATTTCTCCACCTCGGCAAACACCGCAGCTCGGCAAGGCGGTGATCCTGGACAGGGTGGAGGCCGGCCGTTCGACAACACCTACAACAATGGTCACCCCGGCTGCAACCCGTCCGGAGGACAAGGAGGTGGACATGGAAACCAAGGTGCTGGCTATCAAGGTAGCAACTGCGGCGGCCGCAGTGGTGGCAGCGGCGGCAATGGCGGTGGTGGCAGTCGCACTGGCCGCTTCCGTCCGCGCTGCCAAATATGCAAGAACTGGGGGCATGAGGCCCCTGCGTGTCGGCGCTTCAATCAGGGATATCAAAACACTGATCAGCGATCCGGCAATTCTGCCACCACCTCCTACAACCATGGTTCATGGACACGGGCGCCACCAACCATCTCACCAATGGCATGGCACGGCTGAACGTCCAGGAACGCTGCCACGGCAAGGATCAAGTCCAGGTCGCCAATGGAACAGGTTTGTCTATTGCGCATGTTGGTAATACTTATCTAGCTGGTCCTTCGTAGCGTTCTCTTTCTCTCAAAAATATCCTTCACGTTCCTGAGATTAGCAAAAATTTGCTTTCCGTCTATCGTCTTGTTTCCGATAATGATATCTTTATTGAGTTTCATAAACATTTTTCTGTGTCAAGGACAAGGTCACGAGGAACATCATTCTTCGCGGTAGGAGTCGGGGTGGTCTCTACCCACTTCGGTCAAGCTCCCTCCCACGGGCGTCATGCGTCTTCCAGCATCAAGCTTTCAACTTCCCAATGGCATCTATGTCTTGGTCATCCTTCGAATAATATAGTTCATATTGTAAAGTCCAGCAATTTACCATGTCTCCCAAACCATGAGTCCTTCGTACGTGATGTCTGTCAGCGTGCTAAGAGTCATCAATTACCATATAGTTATTCCTCTCATGTTTCCCAGACCCTCATGAACTTATTCACACTGATGTATGGGGTCCTGCTTTACCTTCATCTGGAGGTTTTAAATATTATGTTAGCTTCATCGATGACTATAGTCGCCACTGCTGGATATATTTGCTTAAGCATAAATCTGACGTTGAAGGCATCTTTTATATTTTTCAGGCTCATGTTGAGCGTCTTCTGAACACAAAAATTTCATGCTATCCAATCTGACTGGGGCGGTGAGTATCATCGTCTCCATGCTTATTTTCAGCGCACGGGGATCTCCCACCGCGTCTCTTGTCGGCACACGTCGCAACAAAGCGGTGTTGCCGAACGTAAGCATCGACACCTTGTCGAAACTGGGTTAGCACTTCTTGCCCACTCCTCTCTCTGTGGCACCCCGATCCAGATGATCGAGCCACCCCATATACCAGTCCCAGAAACCCTGGATATATGACAACTTGATAAACAAAGGCATAACCAAATATATTCATATGGCATCGAGTTCAGACAAATACAATATTACAACACGCGGTGAGGCTCCAGCTCTTGCGCAACAGGCGCACACAATAGTATGAACATTATTTTTCTAACATCAAGCCTCTAGTGGAAGTCGTAGCGGAAGCGTAGATAGCAGCGTGGCGACAGCGGGCTTTATTCCACAGGGTTCTGCCTGGAATACGGTTCCTAGTTCTCGTACAGCGGGTACTCAGCGACGGGAGTAGCGGGTTCTGGCCACATGAAAAGCCCGGTGAGTACATGGAATGTACTCGCAAGACATTAGCCCAAAAACAAACAAGGTCTACCTATATGGCATGGCATAAGTTCAGAAGGTAGCATGGCATAAGTTCGGGTTTAGAAGTGCGAGTCCAAGCTAAACGGTTGGACATAAGTTACCTACTTACCTTTGCAGGGAAGTTTCGTGGTTGTTGGAATGAGATCACGTTTCTCATCCAACAACATCTAGGCTTTCAAGCCTCTAGCCAACTCTGGCTTAATTCTAGCCAACTATGGCTTTTACTCTAGCCAACTCTGGCTGTAATTCCAGCCAACTCTGGCTATCATTTCCAGCCAACTCTAGCTTTAGGGTTGGGTTTCACATTCATTATTTCTCCATATTCGACAGGACTGACTCATAGCGTGACTTGACCCAAACAACGTCCCATAACCCAGGGACAAGGCTAGACATCCAGATTTACACTCTCGAGAGGGGGCAACTTTTATCCACACGCTGAAGTCTAAGCTTGTACCGCCGGTACCGAAGTACTAGAACCAACCATGGCGGACAGCACAAACCCATACTTCCACAGTCGTTTACTCTACCAAGACACTCCCTATATAGCCACCGACATAATTCTATGCCTTATGCAGAAGTGAATCCGGCACGTCCCCAACCCATGAGCGACGCCTAGCTCCGGAACCTTCGCAAGACTAGCCCCGACCAACTATGGTAACCGACTAGACTTGCCAAAAAGGTGGCATCAAAGGAGGCTGATAAAATACCCGGCCATGGTCCGCCCACACAGACGACGCATGGTTGTGATGGTTGTGTTTGGTGAGTGGCACTATGTGACTCAATCTAGTCGAGGGAGGTGATTATCTTCTTAGTCATTTTGTTTGATTACAGACATCAACATTAACAAAGTAACACAAGATAACCACATGATAATATCAGCAGTAAATAAGCATATCCACCTGCATGTACCAAAGTCCAAGCATAGCAAAAATAAAACGTCAACCGGATGACTATGGCGGCGAACCCGCCGACCAGCGCCTTCTCGTTCGACAAAAATAAAAGAAACGTCAACCGGATGACTGTGGCAGCGATTCCGCTGGCAAGCGCCATCTCTTTCGACAAAATAAAAGAAACGTCAACCGGATGACTGTGGCAGCGATTCCGCTGGCAAGTGCCATCTCGTTCGACAATATAAAATAAACGTCAACCGGATGACTGTGGCAGCGATTCCGCTGGCAAGCGCCATCTCGTTCGACAAAATAAAAGGAACGTCAACCGGATGACTGTGGCAGCGATTCCGCTGGCAAGCGCCATCTCGTTCGACAAAATAAAATAAACGTCAACCGGATGACTGTGGCAGCGAATCCGCTGGCAAGCGCCACTCGTTCGACAAAATAAAAGGAACGTCAACCGGATGACTGTGGCAGCGATTCCGCTGGCAAGCGCCATCTCGTTCGACAAAATAAACGAGTATTGCGATGATCCATAGATATACATATATAAGTGCGGCAATATTAAAATGCAACATGGCATATGATATGCAACAACATTCAATCTTAAACAACGAAGCAATTTTCTAAAGTTCGACCAAGCTTGAGATTAGGTTAATGGCTTGCCTTCAGCAGAGTGGTCGGGTTCGACTTCAACTTCGTTGGGGAAGTTTGAATCTATTTAGAGAATAAACATGCATTAAAAACCCTTTCTATGGTATCGAATAAACGATCAAGCAAACAAACTCCAAATGAAATTCTTTTGATGCCCAAAGACAGACATTTGAAAAACAAAGCCATCAAAAAAAAAGATTCATATTTTTTTTTGATGATTTTTGAGAGAGATATGGATTTTCAAAGTTTCTGCCATTTATTTAAACAGAAAAACAGAAAACAGAAAAACCCTTGGATAATGTTCAAAATCCTGACAGCGGGTCCCACTGTCAGTGACTCATGTTTTAACCGAACCGGTACGCGCTGAAAATAAAAAGAAAAGGCAGGGGACGGGGGTGGCCGTCTCCGGCGAACCTACCGGCGGCGTCCACGGCGGCTCAGGCCATCCCAGGCTCCGGCGAGAGTGGCTACGGGTTCCTGGTGCTCTGAATCAGAGGATTGGGTGAAGGTGTGGTGGCAGGGGGGCTCGGGAGAGGAGAAATCGATCGGAAATCGAGCGGCGCAAACGAGCTCGTCGACGATGCTCTGGTGCTTCCTCGGAGCGGATACTGGATGGGGAGGGAGTTGAGAGGGAGAGGGAGGTGGTGTGGTGATCAAAGCCAGTGGGGGTGCTCCTTATATAACGAATCGAGAGGTGGCCATCACGGGAGCGCACGGCGTGGTGGCGGGGTGAGCTGGCTTCGCAGCCATGGCGTGTCGATGGCTCGTGGCGTCGGTGTAGCAGCGGCGCGTCATCGAGCGCCGTCCTCCTAGCTGGACGACGAAAGGAACGTGGCCTCGAGCGAGCTTGGACGGCGGAGACAGTCTCTGGCGAGGGGGGTCCCGCGGTGGCGCTGTGCGGCCGGTGCGTCGTCTAGCAACGGTGGCGCACGGGAGGGAATGGGCGGCGACGCGTGCTGGACTGAGGTTGAGGTGGTGCTATGGAGCAAGGGGGGGGGGGGGGCACGGGAAGCAGCGGGGAGGCTGCACGCCGGAGATCGACATCTGGCCGTACTGTGGCGAGCGGCGCGTCGTCTAGCGCATGGGGCGTTGCGGCGGAGACCTTGCCGGCGTCGTGGGGCTGCTGGAGGAGCACGGGGGAGGTGGAGGTGGCCGGGGAGGGCTCGGGGAGCTGCTGGGGGGGGGGCGTGCGCCGGCGACGAACAGCACGTGGCAGCGCCGCCTGGCAGGCCGTGGTCAGCGGTGACCACGTTCCAGGCCGTGCCAACAACGGCATGGGCCGATATCTCCCAGCTCCGAGCTCAGAAAAAGGTGAGGTTTGAATCACTGTGCGCCCAATTGAAAATGCAGCAACTTTCCCGACTAATGTTTTGCCAAATTCTAAAGTTGGTCTATAGGATATTTTGAAAAAACAGTTCTGGCCAAAAAGGAGAAATGTTGTTTTGATGAAGTAAATGGAATGTAAAAGGGCTCGAATAAATCCCTGAGGTGTGTGCACTCCTAGTGGTTGTGTTTAAGGTCTTGGATCACCAAGGAGAAAACATTTGCTTTGCACTTGGAAAAAAAAGAAGAAAATAGGCGGAAACTAAAGTGGGGTGTTACTCCCAAATTTTGTAAATAAGGTCTCAAATGTTTTTGCATATTTGGGCTATATAATGCCCAGGGTCATCCCCTAATTTTTGCAGAATTTTAGGAAAGATATTTAGGGTACTTCCTTTGTAAAGTCACAATATAGGAATTTTGGTAATTAAAATAAAGGAAAATATAGAAATAACATTTTTGGGTGAAATGAGCCAGCAACATGTTTACCAAGTGGGAGAGAATTCAAAACATAAGATCCCAAACTTGGACAAGATTTCGTAGATGGTCGAGAATTTTTAAAAGGGTTGCCAAACCGAGGGAATTTTAATTCCAAATCACAAGAATGAGTTTTTGAAAGAAATTTTTTGAAAGGCCAAATTTCAGGATGTTATAGACCTTCCCCCCTTAAATTGAATCTCGTCCCCGAGATTCGGGTTGCTTGCTGACTAGGTATAATTCTTCGAGTTGAACGGGTGGGAAGCTCAAAAATTGAATAAAATCAGCGCGGTTCTGTACACGTACCAAGCGCTGCATTCGTGGCTTCATAGGCTTCTTCGGCTGACATGTGGTGGACGCGGGCAATGTGAGGAGCCTTGACTGTACTGGCAGGGTGGTTGTTGTTGAAGTTGCTGTTGTTGCCGGGGTTGTTGTTGAGGGGACACTCCCTGATATAGTGTCCTGCCTTGCCACACTTGAAGCAGGCATTCCCCCGTTTTGCGTCATCCGCAATGGGGCGCTGGTGGTAAAATCCTTCACGAGGGTATCCATCTTTCTTGGGCTGATTCCCAGTGTTCTGGGGGTTTGGGGTCGGGTTGCTGGGCTGCCAGGTACGGGACTTGGAAGAAGTCCCTCCTTGGTGGTTCTTGCGGGGCTCAAACTTTCTCTTGTGGGAGTCGTAAGTAGTACGGTGCTCCTTCTCTGAGATCAGCGCTGTGTTGATCATGGCCTGGAAATCTTGGAACTGCAGTACACTGAGTTGGGTCTTGATTGCCTGGTGCATTCCCTGGAGAAATCTGTCCTTCTTCTTTTCTTCAGTGTTGGTGTCGTCGGGGGCATAACGGGCGAGATTGTTGAACTTGGTGAGGTACTCGCTGATAGACTGGTTACCTTGGGTGAGTGCCAAGAATTCTTGTTGCTTCATCTTTATGAGACTGGAGGGTATGTATGCCTTGCGGAAGGCTTCTTGAAATTCTGTCCAGGTTGCTGGGGGTCCATCTCCTCTTGCAGTCTTCTGGTTGTCCCACCAAACATTGGCAGGGCCTTCAAGATAGTGGGTGGAGAAGAGTACTTTGTCCAGCTCGTCAACGCGAGCAAGCTCTAGCTTCTTTTCCATGGTGCGGAGCCAATCATCAGCTTCAAGCGAGTCATCCGCAAATGAGAACTTGGGTGGCTTGGTGCGTTGAAAATCTTGCAATTTGGAGTGACCAGGGCGTGGAGCATTTTGGGCTTGCATATAGGTGCCAAATTCCCTCATGATCTGTGTCAAGTGCTGGCTATGGCGCTCATCCATCATCATCATAATTTGACTCGGACTTGGTTCCTGAGCTGGCGGTGGAGGAGGTGACTGAGGTGGCGCAGGATCTTCGCCAGCCTGTCGTGTGGAGCGACGAACTGGTGTTCCTTGACTACCACTTGCACCATCATTGGGCCTCATCCTGAACGGTTGAATGTGGGGGCGGGTACCATGAGCATTCACTTGGGGAAGTGTAACATCCAAGAAAAACCAAATGGAAACCAGGTTTGGCAACACACGGAAAAAGGGTGGCATCCAAGAAAAACCAAATGTGACCAAGGGTTGGCAAAGACAACAAGCATGGTGTTAAACAGCGGTTGGCGGGGTTACACGGTTCTAGCTACTCACCAAGTTACACTGGATGCAGGATAAAAGATACAAGCTACACGATACATAAAGCGAGATACGAATCTACCACTACATTATTCGAGCGTACGATAAAGCGGAAGGTAAGATACACTAGGCGATGCGATCTCTGAGCGTCTAGAACTCCATCTCGAGGGGCGTCGCTGGTGGAATGGTGTCGATGTCCTCCCTCGCGGTGCTGTAGTCGGGTGAAGCGCGGTCATCTCTGGAGTCTCCAGAGCGAGGGGGTGTGTCGGCACAGACACGACGATACCGAGTTCGTGCCCCGGAGGTACGAAAGGGGACGAAACGTGAGGTGTGGCGAGGGGTGCTGCTGGGAGCGCGAAAAGATGGCGGCGGGGCACGAGGAAAGGAGTGGGATCAAGTGCTCTCCGGATCTGGTCAAGGGAGCTGCGGGCGAAGGTGAGAGAGCGAGATAGGTGGCGATAGGATCTAGCTCCAGCTGCTCGGGTCATCTCGGCCATAGCCACGTTGGCGCGAAGTGAGGCAAGCTGGGCAAGAGTAACGTGGAGATACTGGTGGAGAAGGTTGGTGTACTGAAGGAGAGCAGTGAGAGCTGAGCGGGGGTCACCTGGGCTAGGAAAAAGAACATCCCCATTTTCCAAGTCCAACCTCGGAAAGTAGACGTAGCGGGTACTCTGCCTCATGACGGGGTCGTACGTGCAGAGGAAGATGATGGCATCTGCTGCAGCCTCCTGGATAGCTCGGGTCACCTGAGTAGTGACACCGGAAGTGATGTCGTGGACGATCTCGTTGGACACCGTTTCGGGGTGCAAGTGGACGGTGGCGGTGAACATGGTAGCGGACCCGTTGAGACGGTGGTAGAACACGCGGTAGATCGGAGGAGGTGAGCTTGGGTAGAGGTGTTCCCAAACTTCACGGAGAAACTGCGGAAAACCGGGAACGTGCACGGCGGAAGTTTCTACGCAAAACTCGGTCGTCATCTGTATCAGGGACAGAAGCCAAAAAGGGTGAGGGTTAACGTTAAAACACAAACAAGTAGAGAAACAGTCAAAAAGCAGGCAACGTAAAAGTTCCATACTAAGTCGTCCGTAGAACTAGGGTATCCTACAGGCAGTTAGGCTCTGATACCAAGCTCTGTGGCACCCCGATCCAGATGATCGAGCCACCCCATATACCAGTCCCAGAAACCCTGGATATATGACAACTTGATAAACAAAGGCATAACCAAAATATTCATATGGCATCGATTCGGACAAATACAATATTACAACACGCGGTGAGGCTCCAGCTCTTGCGCAACAGGCGCACACAATAGTATGAACATTATTTTTCTAACATCAAGCCTCTAGTGGAAGTCGTAGCGGAAGCGTAGATAGCAGCGTGGCGACATCGGGCTTTATTCCACAGGGTTCTGCCTGGAATACGGTTCCTAGTTCTCGTACAGTGGGTACTCAGCGACGGGAGTAGCGGGTTCTGGCCACATGAAAAGCCAGGTGAGTACATGGAATGTACTCGCAAGACATTAGCCCAAAAACAAACAAGGTCTACCTATATGGCATGGCATAAATTCAGAAGGTAGCATGGCATAAGTTCGGGTTTAGAAGTGCGAGTCCAAGCTAAACGGTTGGACATAACTTACCTACTTACCTTTGTAGGGAAGTTTCGTGGTTGCTGGAATGAGATCACGTTTCTCATCCAACAACATCTAGGCTTTCAAGCCTCTAGCCAACTCTGGCTTAATTCTAGCCAACTATGGCTTTTACTCTGGCCAACTCTGGCTGTCATTCCAGCCAACTCTGGCTATCATTTCCAGCCAACTCTGGCTTTAGGGTTGGGTTTCACATTCATTATTTCTCCATATTCGACAGGACTGACTCATAGCGTGACTTGACCCAAACAATGTCCCATAACCCAGGGACAAGGCTAGACATCCAGATTTACACTCTCGAGAGGGCAACTTTTATCCACACGCTGAAGTCTAAGCTTGTACCGCCGGTACCGAAGTACTAGAACCAACCATGGCGGACAGCACAAACCCATACTTCCACAGTCGTTTACTCTACCAAGACACTCCCTGTATAGCCACCGACATAATTCTATGCCTTATGCAGAAGTGAATCCGGCACGTCCCCAACCCATGAGCGACGCCTAGCTCCGGAACCTTTGCAAGACTAGCCCCGACCAACTATGGTAACCGACTAGACTTGCCAAAAAGGTGGCATCAAAGGAGGCTGATAAAATACCCGGCCATGGTCCGCCCACACAAACGACGCATGGTTGTGCTGGTTGTGTTTGGTGAGTGGCACTATGTGACTCAATCTAGTCGAGGGAGGTGATTATCTTCTTAGTCATTTTGTTTGATTACAGACATCAACATTAACAAAGTAACACAAGGTAACCACATGATAATATCAGCAGTAAATAAGCATATCCACCTGCATGTACCAAAGTCCAAGCATAGCAAAAATAAAACGTCAACCGGATGACTATGGCGGCGAACCCGCCGACCAACGCCTTCTCGTTCGACAAAAATAAAAGAAACGTCAACCGGATGACTGTGGCAGCGATTCCGCTGGCAAGCGCCATCTCGTTCGACAAAATAAAAGAAACGTCAACCGGATGACTATGGCAGCGATTCCGCTGGCAAGCGCCATCTCGTTCGAGAAAATAAAATAAACGTCAACCGGATGACTGTGGCAGCGATTCCGCTTGCAAGCGCCATCTCGTTCGACAAAATAAAAGGAACATCAACCGGATGACTGTGGCAGCGATTCCGCTGGCAAGCGCCATCTCGTTCGACAAAATAAAATAAACGTCAACCAGATGACTGTGGCAGCGATTCCGCTGGCAAGCGCCATCTCGTTCGACAAAATAAAAGGAACGTCAACCGGATGACTGTGGCAGCGATTCCGCTGGCAAGCGCCATCTCGTTCGACAAAATAAAAAAGTGTTGCGATGATCCACAGATATATATATATATATATATATAAGTGCGGCAATATTAAAATGCAACATGGCATATGATATGCAACAACATTCAATCTTAAACAAGCAAGCAATTTTCTAAAGTTCGACCAAGCTTGAGATTAGGTTAATGGCTTGCCTTCAGCAGAGTGGTCGGGTTCGACTTCAACTTCGTTGGGGAAGTTTGAATCTATTTAGAGAATAAACATGCATTAAAAACCCTTTCTATGGTATCGAATAAACGATCAAGCAAACAAACTCCAAATGAAATTCTTTTGATGCCCAAAGACAGACATTTGAAAAACAAAGCCATAAAAAAAAAGATTCATATTTTTTTGATGATTTTTGAGATAGATATGGATTTTCAAAGTTTCTGCCATTTATTTAAACAGAAAAACAGAAAACAGAAAAACCCTTGGATAATGTTCAAAATCCTGACAGCGGGTCCCACTGTCAGTGACTCATGTTTTAACCGAACCGGTAAGCGCTGAAAATAAAAAGAAAAGGCAGGGGACGGGGGTGGCCGTCTCCGGCGAACCTACCGGCAGCGTCCACGGCGGCTCAGGCCATCCCAGGCTCCGGCGAGAGTGGCTACGGGTTCCTGGTGCTCTGAATCGGAGGATTGGGTGAAGGTGTGGTGGCAGGGGGGCTCGGGAGAGGAGAAATCGATCGGAAATCGAGCGGCGGAAACGAGCTCGTCGACGATGCTCTGGTGCTTCCTCGGAGCGGATACTGGATGGGGAGGGAGCTGAGAGGGAGAGGGAGGTGGTGTGGTGATCGAAGGCAGTGGGGGTGCCCCTTATATAACGAATCGAGAGGTGGCCGTCACGGGAGCGCACGGCGTGGTGGCGGGGTGAGCTGGCTTCGCAGCCATGGCGTGTCGATGGCTCGTGGCATCGGTGTAGCAGCGGCGCGTCGTCGAGCGCCGTCCTCCTAGCTGGACGACGAAAGGAACGTGGCCTCGAGCGAGCTTGGACGGCGGAGACAGTCTCTGGCGAGGGGGGGTCCCGCGGTGGCGCTGTGCGGCTGGTGCGTCGTCTAGCAACGGTGGCGCACGGGAGGGAATGGGCGGCGACGCGTGCTGGAGTGAGGTTGAGGTGGTGCTGTGGAGCAAGGGGGAGGGCACGGGAAGCAGCGGGGAGGCAGCACGCCGGAGATCGACATCTGGCCGTACTGTGGCGAGCGGCGCATCGTCTAGCGCATGGGGCGTTGCGGCGGAGACCTTGCCGGCGTCGTGGGGCTGCTGGAGGAGCACGGGGGAGGTGGAGGTGGCCGGGGAGGGCTCGGGAAGCTGCTGGGGGGGGGGGGGGGCGTGCGCCGGCGTCGAACAGCACGTGGCGGCGCTGCCTGGCAGGCCGTGGTCAGCGGTGACCACGTTCCAGGCCGTGCCAACATCGGCATGGGCCGATATCTCCCAGCTCCGAGCTCAGAAAAAAGGTGAGGTTTGAACCACTGTGCGCCCAATTGAAAATGCAGCAACTTTCCCGACTAATGTTTTGCCAAATTCTAAAGTTGGTCTATAGGATATTTTGAAAAAACAGTTCTGGCCAAAAAGGAGAAATGTTGTTTTGATGAAGTAAATGGAATGTAAAAGGGCTCAAATAAATCCCTGAGGTGTGTGCACTCCTAGTGGTTGTGTTTAAGGTCTTGGATCACCAAGGAGAAAACATTTGCTTTGCACTTGGAAAAAAAAGAAGAAAATAGGCAGAAACTAAAGTGGGGTGTTACTCCCAAATTTTGTAAATAAGGTATCAAATGTTTTTGCATATTTGGGCTATATAATTCCCAGGGGTCATCCCCTATTTTTTGCAGAATTTTAGGAAAGATATTTAGGGTACTTCCTTTGTAAAGTCACAATAAAGGAATTTTGGTAATTAAAATAAAGGAAAATATAGAAATAACATTTTTGGGTGAAATGAGCCAGCAGCATGTTTACCAAGTGGGAGAGAATTCAAAACATAAGATCCCAAACTTGGACAAGGTTTCGTAGATGGTCGAGAATTTTTAAAAGGGTTGCCAAACCGAGGGAATTTTAATTCCAAATCTCAAGAATGAGATTTTGAAAGAAATTTTTTGAAAGGCCAAATTTCAGGATGTTACACTCTCCCACTACGGTTTTGGGATGAAGCGTTCCTCACAGCCTGCTATCTCATCAATCGCATGCCTTCGCCTGTTCTCCACAACACCTCACCTATTTTTCGTCTCCTCTAGAAGGAGCCCGACTATGCTTTCTTGCGTATTTTTGGTTGCGCGTGTTGGCCGAGCCTTAGGAAATACAACTCTCATAAACTCGAGTTTCGATCCAAAATGTGTGTGTTCCTCGGTTATAGTTCCATGCACAAAGGTTATAAGTGTCTCGACCGAAGCAGCGGTCGTATTTATATTTCTCATGATGTTATCTTCGAGGAGAAAGTCTCCCTGTTTGCTACCGTTGATGTGTCCACCTTACTTCCGTTTTCTTTTCCGTTGCATGAACCAGCTGTTTGATACGTCTCAAACGTATCTATAATTTTTGATTGTTCCATGCTTGTTATATAACATTGCCACATGTTTTTACAATGTTTTTATATCATTTGGGCATGATTTATGGAACTAACCTATTAACAAGATGCCCAGTACCAGTTCCTGTTTTCTGCTGTCTTTTTGTTTAAGAAAAGCTAGTCGGGGAAGTTTCTCCGAATCGCCTAAAAAATTACGTGAATTATTTTTACATGGAAACAAAGCCAAAGCCGGGAGGGGAGCTGCAGGGGGCCCCACAGCCCCCAGACGCCACCCAGCCGTGGCCCAAGGCTTGGCCGCAGCTGGGGCCCACCTAGCACCCTCCGGTGCCTCCTCGAGTCGCCCTTTCACCTATAAATTCTATTCCTCCCAAAAACCCTTGATACCCGATCATATTTTCCAGAAAAGTTCCGAGTCCGCCGCCGTCGCCAACCCTAGATCGGGAGGGTTCTGAATCTCTTCCTGGCACCCTGCCAGTGGGGGAGATCGTCACCGGAGGCATCTACACCACCATGCCTGCCTCCGGAGTGATGCATGAGTAGTCCACCACGGGACTACGGGTCCATGGCAGTAGCTAGATGGTTGTCTCTTCTCCTGTATGCTCCGTTGTTTAGATCTTATGAGCTGCTTACATGATTAAGATCATCTTTATGTAATGCTACATGTTGTGTTTGCGGGGATCCGATGAATTATGGAGTCATGACATTATTGTTCAGATTGTTTATTCATATGTTTTATTTATGATCTTGCATGCTCTCCGATGCTTGTGGACGCTTTGGCCGAAGTAATTGCTTGTATCTTAGAGAGGGTATTTATGCTAGATAGTGGGTTTCTGCCTCTCTTGTCTGAACTCGAGTTGACAGAAACGATTAAGACTTGAGAGGAGCTGTTGCTACTAGGGATAAAACAACGGTGTTTATTGGTTTATGTTGTTTACATTGCTTACATTACGCACCATGCTTATTGCAATTATCTGTTGCTTGCAACTTAATACTTTCAGGTGACAGGCTGGATAGCGATCCCGGGGTGGATTATTAGTCATAGATGCAGTTGGATAACGGTCTATGTATTTTGTCGTAATGCCCATATTAAATGAAGCGGTGAACTTTGTGTCATGATAGTATTGTGTTGTGCCCATGTTTGTCAATTGCCTCGCTGTAATTTGTTTACCCAACATGTTTATCTTTTGGAGAGACGCCACTAGTGAACTGTGGACCCCGGTCCTATTTTCCTATATTGTTTACAACCGTTCTAATAGCCTTTCTAAGTCATTTTGCACGCTGGTCATTTTTGCTCTTATAATATTTTACACACATACATTTAATTCTTTGTGTTCAGCAAGCCGGAGAGATTGACAACCCCTCTATTTCGTTGGGACAAAGTAGTTTGTTTGTGTGTGCGCAGTTCCACACCAATTATCATAAACGTCTCCGTTGACACCTCTCTAAAGCCTTCTCCAAATACTACTGGATTGAATACCTTGGTTTTGTAATCAAGGGAAAACTTGCTGCTAAATTACATCAAACCTTACACTTGGGGTCTCCCAACGAACGTGCTATTCCACGCCATCAAGCAAGTTTTCTGGTGCCATTGCCGGGATTTGGAAGCTTCAGCGAGGGGAGTTTCGCACATCCTTACACTCTATTTTGTTATTGTCTTGCTTAGTATATTTTTTGTTTGTCTTGTTTTGCTTTTCGTTTGCTTTAAAACTCAAAAACACAAAAAAATTAAAAATTCCAGCAAGTATTTTCTTTTGTTTTGCTTAGTTTCTTGTTTTTATTTTGCTAAAATTGGTTCAGCTGAGAGTACTAAGTTGTGTGACTTCACTAGCACGAACAACAATGATTTTATATGCACACCAATTGCTCCACCGGCTGCCCGAGCCGAGTTCTATGAGATAAAACCTGCTTTACTAAATCTAGTAATGAAAGAGCAATTTTATGGTGCTAGTTCTGATGATGCCGCCGCTCATTTAAATAACTTTATTGAGTTATGTGATATGAAAAAATATAAAGAAGTAGAGGGTGACATTATAAAACTGAAACTTTTTCCTTTCTCCTTGAGAGGACGTGCTAAGGAATGGTTATTATCTTTGCCTAGAAATAGTATTGATTCTTGGACTAAATGCAAAGATGCTTTTATTGGGAAGTATTATCCACCTACAAAAATTATACAATTGAGGAGTAACATTATGAACATTAAACAATTTGATAATGAACATGTTGCTCAAGCTTGGGAAAGAATGAAATCTATGGTTAAAAATTGTCCCACTCATGGACTGGCTACTTGGGTGCAGGTTTAAATTTTTCTTCAAGGAATCTATTGGATTCGGCCGCTGGAGGTACCTTAATGTCCACCACATTGGGTGCAGCAACAAAGCTCTTGGATCATATGATGGCAAATTATTCGCAATGGCACACCGAGAGAGCTCCTAGTGGTAAGAAGGTAAATTTTGTTGAAGAAATCTCCTCTTTGAGTGATCAGGTTGATATGATTATGTCTATGCTTGAAAATAAACAAGTTCCTATTGATCCTAATAATGTTCCCTTGGCTTCTTTGGTTTCTCAAGAAAAACAAGTTGATGCGAATTTCATTAGAAATAATTTCAACAACAATGCTTACAGGAATAACTTTGGTAAAAATAATTATAAGCCATATCCTCCAAGTGGTAATAATTCTTTTGGTAATTCTTATGGTAATTCCTACAACAACAATAAAAATGTGTCCTATGATCCGGAAATCATGCTTAAATATTTTATTACTTCACAAAAAGCTTTCAATAAAACTGTTGAGGAAAAGCTAGGAAAGTTGGATGTTCTTAGTGTTAAAGTTGATAAGCTTGTTCATGATGTTGAGATTCTTAAAATAAAAGTTTTGCCCATTGATATTAAGGAACACAAGTCTTTGAATGCTATACAAATTAAAATTGATAACAACATAAGGATGTTGTCCGAATTACATGCTAGATGGGAAAGAGAGGAAAAAGAAGCTGAAATTGCTGAAACTAGTAAGATTGCTAATGTTTGCACTATTTTTACAGATGACGATATTAAAATTTCAAGTGCTCATAAGTAATCTACAGTACCTAAATATGGTAATGGTAAAAAGATTGGAGTAGGAAAAATTTCTATTGCACCTATTAAAAATGAAAAGCTCTCCAATAGTGTCAAAACTGCCTCTAAAAGAAGTGCTGAAATTAATCCTTTCAAAAATCTTGATTTTGATAATTGTAATCTTACTGAAGTCATTAAGTTTTTACAAAAGCTTGCAAAAATCCTAATGCTAGTAAGTTGAACCTTACTTTTACCCAACATATTACAAATGCTTTGATTAAAGTTAGGGAACAAAAGATCAAGTGTGAATTTTCTATCCCTAGGAAATTAGGAGATGCTTGGGAACCAACTATTAAAATGAAAGTTAATGATTTTGAGTGCAATGCTATGTGTGATCTTGGTGCTAGTGTTTCCATTATGCCTAAAAAATTATATGACATTCTTGATTTGGAACCACTAAAAGATTGTCCTTTGAGTGTTTATTGTCTTGATTCTACTTTGAATAAACCCGTGGGAAAAATAGATGATGTTCTTATTATGGTTAATGGTAATTATGTCCCCGTTGATTTTATTGTTATGGATATTGAATGCAAACTTTCTTGTCCTATTGTTTTGGGAAGACCTTTTCTTAGAACCGTTGGTGCTATCATTGATATGAAAGAGAAGGAAATATTAAATTTCATTTTCCACTTAAAGAAGGGATGGAACATTTCCCTAGGAAGAGAATGAGGCAATATTTTGGGTCTTTTGTTAAGTCAAGTGATGATTTGAATGCCAATATTGATAATACTTGACTTTTGCCATTGTGCCTAGCTAAAAGGCGTTAAAGAAAAACGCTTATGGGAGGCAACCCATTATTTTTACCTTCATTTTGTTTTTGTTTTGTTGAGTTTTGGGTGTTGTTGTCTCTGTAGCAACTCCCTTGTATCCTTTTAGTTTTGGTTTTTGTGCCAAGAATAGGCTCTAATGGGAGGAAAGTAATTTTTTTGAGTTGCTGTCCAGAAACAGATTTCTGTCCGTCATCGTATGAAATTCTAAAAAATCACAGAACGTGATCTGTAGCTGATTTTTTTTGAAAGCAAGCATCTGGGTTTTGTCTAACTTTCATTAGTTTTAAGTTTTCTGATTCTAGGTGTCCTAGTACCCTGAAAAAAGCATCTTTACGTTCTGTTCTGTTTTTGACAGATTCTGTCTTTGTTTTTGCATTACTTCTTTTACGAGCAAAGTGGAGTTCTTTTATCCACGGAACATCACTTAAACCTTTGTGGCAGTAGCCAATGTTTAGGAACAAGTTTATGCAATGTGCCAAATGATAATTGAAGGTGGATTATTTTGTTCGAGAACTAACCCCTCTAATCAGTTTGTGAGAAGTTTTGTGTGAAGGAAGTTTTCAAGTGTTGAGAGAACGAGGTGATGAAAGAAGATCAAGAAGGGATAAAAGTTCAAGCTTGGGGAGGCTCCCCTGGAGCCCCACTAAATATTCAAGAAGTCTCAAGCGTATAAGCTTGGGGATGCCCAAGGTATCCCCTTCTTCATCGATAATTAATCAGGTCGATTCTACGAAACTATATTTTTATTCCTTTACATAATATGTGATGTTCTTGGAGCGTCGTTTGTGTTTTGCTTTCAGTTTTGTTTTGTTTTGTTTTGTTTGGTGGTCATTTTCAATAATGGATCCTTACATTCTTGTGTGGGAGAGATACACGCTCGGCTTTTTCATATAACACTCCTGTTATTCACTTATATGTGTAGAGTGTTTAGCTTTTATTATTTTAGCTTCTATCTCTTGTTTTTCATGTATCTCTTGTTCAGAGCTATTAGTTTCTTATAGTTAGGAAGTGCTCTCTTGTGTTTCATGCGTATTTGCTTCGAAAGTTTGTTCGAATAAGTTGATTGGTGTTTGGTTGAAAGGGAAACTATCATGTAGGATGTGGTAAAAGAAAGAAGTTTACATAATCTTGTTGGTCATTGTCTTGAATAATTTGATGCTTGTCAATTGTCTTGAGAGATGAATTAGATTAAATGTTTAAACTTGTGTATCATTTTCTTAAGAATGGAGTAGTGGAGAAATACCGTAAAGCTTAAAATTATGACACTTGTTTTGATTGGTATTTTCTCAAAGTCTAGATATTCTTTTTGTAAAAGCATGTTTGGTTGACAAGGAAGACGGTATGAGGTCTAATGGTTATGCTTAATGTATATCTTGTGGTCATTCATGTATTGGGTTGATGATATGTGTTTGCTTGATACCTTGCTAAGCCTAAAAACTCTGTACTGAGAGGGAATGCTTCTCGTGCATCCAAATCCTTGAGCCAAATATCCATGCCATTTGTGTCCACCATACCTACCTACATGTGGTATTTCCTAGCCACTCCAAGTAAATTTTCCGTGTGCTACCTTTAAAATTTCAAAATGTTATTACTCCTGTTTTGTGCCACTGCTTCCAAGCTCATGAGGACGTAGTAGTTGGGTTTGATATCTTCCATGCTAAATAAGTTATCAAAGGATTTGTATGCTTCATCTACTTGTCCATTAATTTTGCAAAAAGAGCTCTACTACCATTCATTGACCATAGTATGCACCACTCTAAAAAATATATTTTTATGTCTCTATATGCTTTCAAACACCAAAAAGCTCTAGCACACGATTAATCTCTGCTTCCCTGTGCGAAGGGCCTTTCTTTTACTTTTATGTTGAGTCAGTTTTCCTTTCCAATCTTTATCTCTCAAGCAAACACATAGTATCAATTTTGGTGCAAGTCTACTACATTTTATCTTTACGTTTAACTGTGAACACTTTTGTATTGACATTATCCAGTGATAAGTATGTTACAAGTTGAAACTTTTGCTGAAAACTTAAATCTTCCTCTATGTTGGTTGAACACCTTTTTCAGAAGTATATTGCTTTGTGAGCTATCAAGTATGACATGTTTATAATTTTCAAGTCTCCAAAGTACTATCCATGAAAAGTTCTTACTTAGATGTTATACATGGTTAATTATTGTTTACTTCATTTCAAACTATAGACCATTGTCTTGGATCACTTTCATTCAGTTCATTTGCTTTACATTATTATTTGATCAAGATTGTGTTAGAAGCATATCACCACAAAAATTACCTTGTTATCATTTACCTACTCGAGGACGAGCAGGAATTAAGCTTGGGGATGCTGATACGTCTCAAACGTATTTGATTGTTCCATGCTTGTTATATAACATTGCCACATGTTTTTACAATGTTTTTATATCATTTTGGCATGATTTATGGAACTAACCTATTAACAAGATGCCCAGTGCCAGTTCCTGTTTTCTGCTGTCTTTTTGTTTCAGAAAAGCTAGTCGGGGAAGTTTCTCCGAATCACCTAAAAAATTACGTGAATTATTTCTACATGTAAACAAAGCCAGAACCGGGAGGGGAGCTGCAGGGGGCCCACAGCCCCGAGACACCACCCAGCCGCGGCCCAGGGCTTGGCCGTGGCTGGGGCCCACCTGGCGCCCTCCGGTGCCTTCTCGAGTCGCCCTTTCGCCTATAAATTCTATTCCTCCCGAAAACCCTCGGTACCCGATCATATTTTCCAGAAAAGTTCCGAGGCCACCGCCATCGCCAACCCTAGATTGGGAGGGTTCTGAAGCTCTTCCCGGCACCATGCCGGAGGGGGAGATCATCACCGGAGGCATCTACACCACCATGTCTGCCTCCGGAGTGATGCGGAGTAGTCCACCACGGGACTACGGGTTCATGGCAGTAGCTAGATGGTTGTTTCTTCTCCTTTATGCTCCGTTGTTTAGATCTTATGAGCTGCCTACATGATTAAGATCATATTTATGTAATGCTACATGTTGTGTTTACGGAGATCCGATGAATTATGGAGTCATGACATTATTGTTCAGATTGTTTATTCATATGTTTTATTTATGATCTTGCATGCTCTCCGATGCTTGTGGATGTTTTGGTCGAAGTAATTGCTTGTATCTTAGAGAGGGTATTTATGCTAGATAGTGGGTTCATGCCTCTCTTGTCTGAGCTTGAGTTGATAGAAACGATTAAAACTTGAGATGTGTTGTTGCTACTAGGGATAAAACAACGGTGTTTATTGCTTTATGTTGTTTACATTGCTTACATTACGCAACATGCTTATTGCAATTATCTGTTGCTTGCAACTTAATACTTTCGGGTGATAGGCTGGATAGCGATCCCGGGGTGGATTATTAGTCATAGATGCAGTTGGATAATGGTCTATGCATTTTGTCGCAATGCCCATATTAAATGAAACAGTGAACTTTGTGTCATGATAGTATTGTGTTGCGCCCATGTTTGTCAATTGCCTCGCTGTAATTTGTTTACCCAACATGTTTATCTTTTGGAGAGACGCCACTAGTGAACTATGGACCCCGGTCCTATTTTCCTATATTGTTTACAACCGTTCTAATAGCCTTTCTAAGTCATTTTGCTCGCTGGTCATTTTTGCTCTTATAATATTTTACACACATACATTTAATTCTTTGTGTTCAGCAAGCCGGAGAGATTGACAACCTCTCTGTTTCGTTGGGACAAAGTAGTTTGTTCGTGTGTGCGCAGTTCCACGCCAATTATCGTAAACGGCGCCGTTGACACCTCTCTAAAGCCTTCTCCAAATCCTACTTGATTGAATACCTTGGTTTTGTAATCAAGGGAAAACTTGCTGCTAAATTACATCAAACCTTACACTTGGGGTCTCCTAACGAACGTGCTATTCCGCGCCATCACAGTTCAGAATTCTAATATGCGTAATTATTACATTTCCTTGTTACCGATTGACCCGCCTGGTATTTCTTCTAGTGTTCATGTGCAGGACCAGCCCGCTGTGATCAACGCCCCAGCTGCACCGGGTCCGATCGACATGCATGCCTCCCCTGGCATGCATGCCTCGCAGTCCGCGCCGGGCAAGGAGGATGCTTCTCGTGCTCGCTGTGAAGGGTCTTCTCCCGTGCTCCTTTCCTCCTCTCCGTCTCCATGGACCGCTGATGGGCCGGGGTCGGCTTCTGCTGGCCCGTCGCGATCCGGCTCCCCCGCGCACGTGTCCGAGTCCGCTGATGGGCTGGAATCACCGACCGCTGCTGGGCCGTCGCACTCCAGCATTCCTGCATCTTATGTCCCTGCTACTGCTGCGCCGTCGTCTTCTGCTGCTCCCATACAACACACTATGGTCACCCGGCGGCGTGATGGGATACAGAAGCCATGGGTTCCCAAGGATGGCACTGTTCGCTACAACCCATACAGACATGGTGCGTTTCTTGTTGTTCCATCATCGCATCGTAGTGCATTGTCCGAGCCTGCCTGGAGGACTGCTATGGAAGAATAATTCGATGCCCTTTTGCGGAATCACACTTGTTCGTTGGTTCCTCGTCCTCCTGGCACAAATATTGTTGCCAGCAAGTGGATTTTTAAAACTAAATTTCGTCCGGATGGTTCCGTGGATAAGCACAAGGCTCGCTTGGTTGCTCGTGGTTTCACTCAGCAACATGGTATTGATTATCATGACACATTCAGTCAGTGGTGAAACTAGTTACTGTTCGCCATGTCCTCTCACTTGCCGTCTCCCGAAAATGATCTCTTTTTGTGCCTTTTGATATCAGTAATGCCTTTCTTCATGGTTTCCTTGAGGAAGATGTCTATATGAAGCAGCCACCTGGTTTTGAAGACCCTCGTCATCCGCAATATGTTTGTAAACTTCAGAGGGCTTTATATGGTCTCAAGCAGTCCCCGCGCGCATGGTATGCTCGTCTCAGTGACAGATTGCATCAGCTTGGTTTTGTTTCCAGTAAGGCGGATACTTCGCTTTTCATCTTTCATTGTCAGGGTGTCACCATCTATATGCTCGTGTATGTTGATGATATTGTTCTTACTGGTTTGTCTGCTGCTGCCATTGAGCGTTTGGTCCAGACTTTGTCTAGCACTTTTCCTATTAAGGATCTTGGACAGCTTGAGTATTTTCTTGGTATTGAGGCTGCATATAAGTCCCACGGTTTGGTTCTTAATCAGCACAAGTGTGCTTTGGATCTACTCCATCGTGCTAACATGGAGAATTGTCGAGCTGTCACCACCCCCATGTCCTCTACCGACAAGCTTTCCCGTGATCTCGGTGTTCCTCTTAGTGCTGATGATGCTTTTCGGTAGAGGAGTCTTGTTGGTGGCCTTCAGTATCTCACATTGACATGACCAGATTTGTCATTTGCTGTGAACAAAGTCTGTCCGTATTTGTCACAGCCGACCACGGTTCACTATGAGGCTGTCAAGCGGATTTTACGCTATGTCAAAGGCACCATTTCCATGTGATTGTGTTTTCAGCCCACGCCCTCATCCGGACTGAATATATTTACCGATGCTGATTGGGCAGGATGTCCTGATGATCGCCGATCCACGGGTGGCTTTGCTATTTTTCCCGGGCCTAATCTTGTCTCATGGAGTTCTCGTAAGCAACCCACTATATCTCGTTCTAGTACAGAGGCTGAGTACAAGGAATTGCCAAATGACACAACTGAGGCCGTCTGGATTCAGTCAAGTCTTAAAGGAACTCGGTGTTCCTCAGTCCCGACCACCAATTTTATGGTGTGATAATCTTGGTGCCACATATTTATCTGCTAATCTTGTATTCCACGCACGGACCAAGCATATTGAGATTGACTTCCACTTTGTCCGAGAGAAGGTGGCATTGGACGCGCTTGATGTTAGGTTCATCGCCTCCGGAGACCAGCTTGCTGATGTGTTTACTAAACCATACTAAACTCATACTCTGTAAATTTCGTTCCAATCTTAACCTTGTACACAACGGTTTAGATTGAAAGGGAGTATTAGAGATGTGCTCGGTTTAGGCTAGGATTTTTCATAGTATTAGAATTAGAACCGGTATACAATACCGATGTATGTAACTTGTTGTACAATCTTTGTCTATTATATAAAGAGAGCCAGCCTTGTGGGCTTCCAACGGCCTCTCCATCGACATTGACACCTTCCAATGTGAGGAGCGAGGCGCGGTCGTAGGCGCCCTGTTGGGGGGATAATAACCCGGTATACTCATGACCAAGGAAGAATCAGTTGGACGGCCCAAGGCCTGGTCCGGGTGATGTATACAAGATGTGGGCCGGGTTATAGTTGGGCCAATAGGCCTAACATGACTCATCCCTGGAAGGAAGGACCTAGAAGAACTGGAGTCCGAGTGAAGGAAGGAACCGGGTGACTTGGAGGCTACGGAAGGTCTAGAAGAACCTAGAGTAGGACTCCGGGCTCGTATGTAACTCGGTATTCCTTGTAAGTTCGGGAGACCCGGCGTCTATATAAACGGGCTCCCAGAACATAGATAGACAAGTCTTAAGCCCTAGTTCGATATCACCGCTATCAAGCGAAACCCTTGTAACCTGTCTCGTAACCCGGCTCTGTTGTCGTAGCCGAGTTATCGAGACCTCGAGATCAATAACATAGAAGCAGGAAGTAGGTCTTTATCTCCAATGGAGAGGCTGAACCTGGGTAAACCCTTTTTCCCCAGCGAGCGTGACAATCTCCTGAAGGACCAAGGCGCCTTGCCCCAAACATCAAGTTACCCTATGGTAACATCTGCCGTGATAACCCCACGACAGTTGGCGCCCACCTTGGGGCCCGCGACCAAAGCTGTCCTCATCAAGGGAGAAGCTCTGCGAGGGATGGAGAACCTCGCGATCGGCGAGGTCAGGATGGATCGGCACGGAAAGCGCATCGTCGACGATTCCGGCTGGAAGGAAGAAGCAGATCTGCTGGATACTGGCCGGGTGATCCCGTTCGGTCGGATCAGCGTCTTCGTAGGTATGATTAATGCAACTCAGCAAATTGATGACGAGGTTATGTGCGACTCCGTTTCAGGGGCAGCCACCATCGTCCAATCTGATGGAGAAGAGTCAGTCGGAACAGGAGGTTTCGAACATCAGTCGGACATCCAGGCTTGCGAGCCGGAGTGCCGACGCGAGGAAGATTTGGATACAGATACTGAATCGATCTTACCGTTGTTTGACGAGAGATTTGGGTACATGGCTGATGAGGAAGATTATTAGTCGGAGCCAAGGACCATGAAGCGTGCTACGGTGTACACCCTGATGAACCGCAATGATGGGACATAAACTTCAGTGAGTGAGGACGATGCCACGCGTGCGGCCAAAGAAAACAGAGAAAGAGTTCAGCGTCATCCGACCTTTCAATCGGGTGATGGCTCGGAACAGCCGGTTTTGAGGGAAATTCCACCAGTTTTGAGGCCCTTGGACTTTGACACAGCAATAGTTACCACTCCAATCACACCAGATAACGCAGCAACCCGGGCGCAGCAATTGGATACGTTACGAATCACGCTGGAGAATCAACAGAAGGCTTTATTGGCGGAGCAGCAGCGCATGTTTGATGAGCAACAAGAGATAGAACGGGATCGAGCCCGTGTGGAGCAAGAAAGGTTAACAGTGCAGAATCGCCATGAAGATCTTACATCAGTACATCAGAGGAGACTCCAGACCTGGGTGATGCCAGGCATGACCTTGGATCACACAAGATTGAACTTTGCATCACCAAACGGAACTCCCAATGTCACTCGGCCTGAGACAGCGCTGGTTGGAATCGGGCATGGAATCATGGTTAGAGCAAATCAGGGAGGAAACGGGGTGCCGCCCAACACTCGGGCTGGAGCTCAGCAAAATCAGAACACAGCGGCTGCGGGTGGTATGCCACCACCAGCAGATCGGTTCCACATGCCCAGTGGTCACTACTCAAATCTGGCTGATAACGTGTACGCAGCAACATTAGCATTATGCCGCATGCCGATTGATCAATCGCCAGAGGAAGAAGAAGCCCGCAGGGCAATTGAGATGTTGAAAACCGCGATCACGCTGTAGGGAAACATGCTGGATAAGAGTGGAGCATTACATTCAACACCATACAATAGCCGAGCTAACCGGAGTCATCACGGAGAAACACCGAGGCCAGCCGGATCAGGCGTCAGGAACGGACAGCAGAATCAAGGTCACCCGGCGCCGCAGCCTCAACGTTCGGGACATCATCAGCAGAGGCCAGCCCAGAATCAGCCGGCGCCGAGGCCGCAACAACCGGCCCTGGCCCAGTCTGTGGCCCAAGCGATTGTCAACAGTTCAAGAGCACGGCGTGCGGCGAGCGCAAACCCGGCTTTAGGTGTCGCCGGAGGAGCCGGAGGACAACCTGAAGCAGGAGTGATGGGCAACGCACCAAATACCGGGTCAGGTTTGCCGTTAGTTTCTTCATTACTTAACCCGGTTGGAACTAAATGTCTTTCAGATGCTATTAAGAGTGAACCTTTTCCTGAGAAGTTTAAAGAGCCTAGCAAGGTGACGAATTATGACCCCAGCATGGATCCAGAAACATGGCTCAGCAGTTACGAGATGGCGATGAGTATTCGCAATGCCACGGCCAACTTGTGCGCGAGATACATGTACCTGATGATGAGTGAAGGAGCAGCAAAGTTATGGTTCAATGGATTACCCGAGAAATCTATCAATTCTTGGGATGAGTTGAAGGCATTATTTGTCAAGAATTTCAAGGGCACGTGTGAGAAGTTGTTCACTATAGAGGATTTGGAGCGATGTTTCCAGAAGAAAGGCGAGTCAGCGCGTCACTAGATGCGCCGAGTTACAGCCATCATTCACTCATCAAAGGGAATCACACCAGCTGCGGCCGTGTCGTCGATGGAGAAAACCTGCAGATATGACCCGGTAATTCAGAAAATGGGTCGACTGAGGGCCACTGGGGAAGCAGAAACAATCACCATGGGGCAGCTGATGGAAGCGGCTCATAAGCACGCGTCCATAGACAAGACCCGGGATGATGATGAAGACAAGGGAAAAGGAAACGTCAACAATGGAGGAAAGAACCACAATAACAACGGTAACAACGGTAACAACAACAACGGAAACAATAATCACAATGGTAACAATGGGAATAGCTCCAAAAGGCAGCACGAGGGTGGTTCAGATTTGGTGGCAAACACAAACACCGGGTATAACAAGTTTCAGCGGCGAGATGATAATTATCGAGGTAATAACAACAATGGCAATTACAGGGGAAATTTCCGAGGACCGGCTAACCCCCAGGAAGCATTCAACATGTCGTGTCCACGTCATAGTAGGAACGGTAAGCCGGCAAATCACTCTTTGTCCCAGTTAGGGATGTAAATGGACACATTAATGGCGCCACTTAATCCCGCATAAATGCGTTGCTAGTTAATTTTTTCAGGAAACGAAAAACGTTTTGAACTGTTGACCGGAATAACAGGGAATATGTGGCGCCATTTATGCGACCATTTACATCCCTAGTCCCAGTGTGTTGATCTTCAGAGATGGAAGAACGAAGAATTTGCCAGGATGAATATGGGAGGAAACGGCCCGAGGCCGGGTAATGGAAATAACCCGGCCAACGGACCACCAGCTGGAGGAAATAATGGAGGACCACCCGGCCCGGATAACGGACCAGCCGGGCTAGGTTTCCAGCAAAACCCCAAGGAGTTAAATCGAGGACAGTATCATGTTACAGTTTCCAGCACTAGTCGGAGAGATCAGAAATTGAAGAAAAGAGCTGTCAACGCCGTTCTTCCCGCAGTTCCGAGATATTTGAAGTGGTCCGAGTATCCGATCACTTGGTCTAGAGAGGATCACCCGGCCCGAGTAGATGCACCTGGAGCGTTGGCTTTAGTTGTTGCACCTTAGGTTTTGGGTTATATTTTACACAAGGTTCTTATGGATGGAGGTAGTAGCATCAACATTCTGTATTGGGATACATTCATCCGGATGGGTTTCACAGCCAAGCAGCTTCACCCTTCTGGTACTATCTTTCATGGTATTGTCCCTGGAAAGTCGGCAAGACCAGAGGGAACAATAACATTGGAGGTCGCGTTTGGAGAATCAAAGGATAATTTCAGGTCTGAGATGATTTGCTTTGAGGTGGTCAAATTGAAGAGCCCTTATCATGCTCTCTTTGGCCGCAATGTTTTTGCTAGATTCATGGCGAGGCCGTGTTATGTGTACCTAAAGATGAAGATGCCAGGTCCAAAAGGTATTATCACAGTCAATGGCAGTCGTGAGTTGGCGTTACAATGTGAGGAAGGTGATGCTGTTATGGCAGAACAAGCCTGTGCGGAAGAGGAGTTGAATTACTACAAAGCCACCACAAACCCGGATGATGGGACAATTTTGAAAAAACCAATGACTGAAGAGAGGGCGAAATTCAAAGCGGCTCAAGATACCAAGATGATTGACTTCATGCCGGGTAATTCGTCCAAGCAGTTCTCTATCGGGTCAAATCTGACTGACAAATAGGAAAGCGCGCTCATCGAATTCATCCGTGAGAATCGGGATGTCTTTGCATGGAAACCTAGTGACATGCCAGGCATACCGACTGAATTCGCTGAGCACCGCTTACATGTTGATCCTAAAGCAAGACCGATTAAACAGGGATTGCGTAGATTGAATGAGGAAAGAAGAAAGGTTGTAGGAGAAGAGATAGCTCGTTTACTCGCCGTAGGATTCATTATGGAAGTGTTACATCCAAAGTGGTTGGCTAACCCGGTTTTAGTGTTGAAAAAGAACAATGAGTGGAGGATGTGTATTGATTTCACAAGTTTGAACAAGCATTGTCCGAAGGATCCGTTTGCGTTACCTGTAACATCCCAAATTTTGAAATTAAGAAAAACTTAGTTTTACCAGACCCAAAATCCAGAACCAACAAAAACTTTTTGAAATGTTTCACTGATGATTGTGTTTTCCATCCCATTGCTATGTTGAACCTAGTGTGACTTGTTGTTTAAGTTGTTTGACTAGTAAATATAAGACCCAACCAATATAAAAATATATTTAACTTTGGTGATCATGTCATGACAAGAAAAATATTCCATGTATCTTTTCCATTCTTATTTTAGCCAACTCCATTTCAATGATACTTGGTTTAGCAACAACCAAAACTAATACCCATTATTTGAGAAAGTAAAAGTATTTCCAAAACTATGTGTTTCCACAAATGTGGAGATCTATATGCTATCTCCTATCTATCTTTTAAACTTAATATTTTGCATTTGTATGCAACTCCCATCTTATAAGCTTTGATTATCATTTCATTTTAAAAAGAACACAAGTGGGAAATATATTACCCCACCTATTTCGTCTTGCTCAAAACCCTTTTCAAAAATACCAAGGTGGAGTTGAGATAGTTTTAAATATCATCTTGTCATAATGAAGTGTGATCATTTTTATAAGATAGTATTGTTAAGTATGTAAATGATGGTGTGATTAATTCTTGTGGTTTGATTTGTGTGATCTTGGATGTGATGTTGATATTGTTGTGATTGTTTGCTTGTTTGACTTGTGGTTGAAATGATTGTTAATTCTTGTTTTATTGTTTGCTGGGTGAATAATTACACCAAAATATTTGAGTGTTAAGTTGGAAACCCACTGGTCACAAATTTTGAATGTGACTTAGATTTAAAGCAAACTCCTCAAATTATTCAACAAATGGAAATTAAGATCATGAATTAAAGAAATGATCTTAATAAATTACTTCCCTACTTAACTATCTATTTAATTCAAATAATTATTTTCTCTATGAAGATAAAAAAAAAACTATTTGAAGTTAATATATTTGTCAAGGAAGTTCCAAGAGTTCAAAATTAATATTTTAAACTTGCTTTAAAAATTCTAAAGGATTATAGAATAGTATTTAAGAAAAATGCCTTATTTAAACCCTATGAACAAAAGTTGTTCAAAACATTTTATCTTGACACCCCAATTTTTGTGGAGCTTCTACATGTATATGGGAGGCTACATGAATTTTCTCAGAATTTTTAAAAATGTTTAGGTACCCCAAATAAATTCCCTAAAAGCTACTGGTTTTAAAAAGGAAACAAAAGAAATTAGAAAAGGACTTAGTTGTAAATGGAAACAGAAGTCCAGGGGGCTATCTGGAAAAATGTCTTCGTCCTCCTGTAGCAGCAGTGCTGCGCATCGCCGTGTCGTTCGCCGCTCCGCGCTCGCCGCCCGGACCCCCCTCTCCCGCGCGTCTCCTGCCGCTCGAAGGAGATAAGAGGCCCCCCCCCGACGCTCCTCTGCCCTCCAGCACTCGCTCACTCGCTCTCCTTCCTCTCTCTCTGTGCTCCTCTCCCTGACCCGAAACCCTAGCCGCCATTGCCGTCGCACATCGCCGGTGATGTGAGCCTCCCCGAGCAAAATGAAGACCGTCATCGACGCCGCCTCGTCGTCCTCTGCATCTCTGTCCAAGGAATCAAGCTGGGAAGCCCGGGATCGCCGTCGCCGTCTTCATCCTCTTCTGCTCCGGCCGCCGTGATGTCGAGCAAGCTCGTGAGCCACCCCGTCCACCATTCCCCGCCATTTCCGTGTCTCTGTGCTCCCCTCACCGTAAGCTAACCCTAGGACATCACCATTTCTTTTTAGGACCACCGGAGCGCCGTCGCCATCCTCGCCGTGCTCCCCGCTGCCCGTCTGTCGCCGCCGTGCGTGTGCGTAAGGAAGAAGAAGGGCGTACCGCTTCGTTCGCGCGCTTGGGCCTCTAGCTAGGCCGCCTTCGGTGTTGCTCGGCTGGATCTGGGCCAGATCGAGCCCAGTGTTATTTTTTTTGTAGATCTAATAAATCTTTCTATTTCCTGTATAAATGGCAGTGTAGGTTTAATTCAAATGTGGTAGATCTGTGCTAGCAATTTGAGTGATTCCAATTTTGTAGAGTTCCTATGTGTTTTCTTAATCAGGTAGAACTGGTTGCTTGCTAAAATATATTTTTAATTGTTGTCTAGATTAAAACTTGTAAAAAGTATCTTTTTCACTAAATATTTAATATCTAGAGTTTTATAACTCCAAATATTGCAAACTAAAATTCCCTGGAAAGCCTGAAGTGGTACCTTTCCAGATCTGTTGGCCTTGTATGCAGATGAAACCTAAAACAGAAGTTTTATTCATTCTTAAAAATACACCAGTAGAACTTTGGTGATTTTTGTAGATTTTTGTGGAATGAATTTTTGAGTAAATCCAATTGGGTTGTCTTCTATATGTGTAGGAGAATATATCCCTAGATTGGTTTGAATTTAGGAGTCACTGATTGACTGTGGTGCTAATTAAAAGGTTTAGGCATTTTCTGCCTATTTTTATTAGAACTTTATTAATTGTTGTGTTATAACTTTATTGTTATAGATGTGTTTCCTAGCATGTGTAGGGTGATAATCCACTGTTGTGATGTGTTTCCTTATTGTTGCTAGCCTGTTAGGAGAGCTATTTGTGAATCATGTGTTTGTTAGGGTTTTATTCCCTATGTAGTTTTTCTTCTGGTAATTAGGAATTGTTAAGCTTATTTATTTTGATGTGAGAATATTGTGTGTTATTGATATGTATGCCTTGCTTGTTAATGGATGTTGTGGTACTGTTGCTTGCATGTTATTATTGTTTAGCATGTTATGATATGTTAGTACTGTTAGTGGTATTGGTTAGACATGTTGCTATGAGTAAGATGTTTGCATTGCTTGATGAACTTGATTATCTTAAGTTGAGTACTAGCTTAGGTATCTTGTTATGTATCTACCATAGCTTGGTGTGATGTATCCATTTACAGAGATTATTTGGTGACTTAACTTTTGTCTGAAGTATTTCCTGTTTAGAGAAAATGGTTGTTAAGGGCCTGTTTGTTTCAGCTTATAGATTATATAATCTGGACTTTTGGAATAAGCTGGAATAAGCATCTCTTGGCCAGCTTATTGGATTATCATAATCTGGCCTCCAGATTATATAATCTGGACCTATAAGCTGGACCTGTTTGGCAACCATCCAGATTATATAATCTGCTGGATTATAAGCTGAAACAAACAGACCCTAAGTACCTTTAGTAGAAGATGTCTTGGTGCTCTATGTTTTAGCATGTTTGCGGTGTTATACTCCTGATTAGTATAATGCCCTTGTAAATGTAGATCTTAGTTTGTGGCCTGAGTGATTAGTTGGATACTGGTGGTTTGTTCCTTGTTTGTATACCACTTGTGGTTTGGTTTGCTTATTGCGTGTTGTTTTATTTTCATGTTGCGACGCTAGAGATAAACGCTACCGGGGTGGTATTTGGAAAGGATTTATCGGAGAAGGATGAGAGTTTATTTCTTTTGGTCAACGAGGAGAAGTCCAGGAACATCATGCTGAAATCAGGCAAGCTATTCTCTGAGCTTGCATCTATATACATCTATTTTGGTTCACCTGTTTTCCTTATAAATAGCAGAAGTGATTTATGTGGTGTTTGCCACAAAAGTTATGATTTTGAAAACCCTTTTCCAAAATATAAGTATATTATTTTGACACCCTATATGGAGATTTTAGATGGAAATTCTTTTTCAAACTATAGGATGGGAAAAATATTGTTTACTCAAAACTCCTTTGAAAATACTTGTGTGGTTATGGAATACCGAGATGTCGGTGTTGAAGTGGAGAAGTGGAGAATGTTGGTTTTTGGATGAAAAATGCACATTGTGTCCTTGTACTTACGTCGACCAGCCGATAACCTGTGCGACCACATTTACCCACATATGGGAAAGGGCATAGTCATATAGTTTGCTCATATTAGTACTGGATGCCTCAACAACGGGGATGACCCCGTTCCATGAGGGGATGGTCTGAGGACCTACCCCCTGACCTGGGTCCTCTAAAGAGAAGAACGCCTGAGGGCAACGCCTGAGGGCTGATATGAATTGGAGATAGAGGATTGAAGGGTTCGCTCGCCGGGCAGAACTACGAGTCCTCACACCTAGTTTCCGACGTGCTGGATTTAGGTGTCGATGGAATGTTTCGTAGCGGTAGGGTCCTATACTAGCATGAGCAAAGGACAGGCTATGGTCGGTGACTCAACTTCGCATACACCTTGTATGGCGGGACGTGGCTGACACGATGAGTTACCGGATGGGTGTGGGAAAAGCGTGCTACCTCTGCAGAGGGTAAAACTATTCGAATAGCCGAGTCCTCGGATATGGACAGTTGGGAGGCCCTACTTTGACCATGTGCAAGTTTTGGAAAAAATTTGAGATTTAAAAAGGAAAAATGGAGATGTTCTATATATGCAACTATCCAGAAGGGCTGGTATGAGGTTGCTGGAAAAGAGGAGGACCCTGAGGGGCTATGGTCGAGAAGTGCAAAGTTTTGTGTCTTGAAAGTGGAAAATGTTTTAAGCAACTATACCAAAGGGTTGGTATAAGGTTGTTAAAAAAATGATTTGACTAGGAATGGTTTTGGTCGAAAAAGGAGGAGTTTTGGATAAACGGATACAATGGTGATTTTCCGGGAAAAATGTTTATAAAAGAGACTTCTTACCTTTTTCAACAAAGATGTATTTACGGGAGAAAGTTTTAAAAGAGACTTCCTACAAAGACAGATTTATGGGAAAAGTTCTAAAAGCCTTCTTTCCTTTTTCAATAAAGATATAGAGATTTCAAAACAAAGTGTTATTAAGCAAAAGTATTTAAACAATACAAAGAGTAGTGCATGCTCATTCCGGGGGTAGTTTGCGAGTACATTCAAATGTACTCATATTGGTTTCGTCCCTGGCTATTGTCTTAGCCAGGTTTGAAGAGGAGCAGTTCGAAGAGGAAAAAGGGCATTCACTGACGTCAATGCGAACTAGGGCGCTTGCCAGTCAGCTGCCTGTAGGGTTGGCAAGTGACTTGGGCTCCACGTTGATTTGGTGATTTCCGCTGCGAGTGCCTGATGAAGTTATGGCTTCAATCAAGTAAGTAAATTTATTCGGTATTTATGGGTGTTCTGTGATACCAATTCGAGTTATGTGCAACAACAGACTGATCATGGGATTGTTGCAGGAAACATAACGAGTATCTCGGATACCTAATCCGGGGTCCTCACATTACCAAGGATTGATCAAATCATAGATGCTGTGGCAGGTAGTGATCTTTTGTGTTTCCTGGATGCATATTCAGGATATCATCAAATCAAGCTTGCAGAGGAAGATTGGGAGAAGACATCATTTATCACCCCATTTGGAGCTTTTTGTTACAAGAACATGACATTTGGACTGAAGAATGCTGGAGCAACTTATCAGAGGTGCATCCAGAGTTGTTTTGAGAAGCAGATAGATCGGAACGTGCATGCGTACGTTGATGATGTGGTGATCAAGACAAAGAAGGCTGAGACATTTATTGATGATTTGAGAGAAACTTTTGCTAACTTAAGGAGGTTTCAGATGAAGCTTAACCCAAAAAAGTGTGTGTTTGGAGTTCCATCAGGAAAATTACTCGGCTTTATTGTGTCCGAGCGTGGGATTGAAGCAAACCCGGAAAAGATAGCAGCAATCAATAGGTTGGGAAAGCCGACTGAATTGAAGGAAGTCCAGAAGATCACGGGCTGCGTGGCTGCGTTGAGTAGGTTCATATCCCGACTGGGAGAGAAAGCAATTCCTTTATACCGACTCTTGAGGAAGTCAGATAAATTTGTTTGGGATGAGGAAGCTGATAAAGCCCTGGAGGCATTGAAGGAAACATTATCGAAAGCACCAATCTTAGCTGCTCCAGCTCCAAAGGAGCCCATGCTGTTGTACATAGCTGCAAATTCCCGAGCAGTTAGTGTAGTTATTGTGGTGGAGCGAAAAGAAGAAGGAAAGGAGCATCTGGTTCAAAGGCCGGTTTATTATGTCAGTGAGGTTTTGACTCCGGCTAAACAGAGGTATCCGCAGTGGCAGAAGTTAGTTTTTGGCGTTTTTATGGCCAGTCGGAAATTGAAGCATTACTTTCAAGAACACCCCATTACAGTGGTGAGTGGAGCACCATTGGCAGACATTGTGTGCAATACTGAAGCTACTGGAAGAATTGCCAAGTGGGCGATTGAGATGGGTGATTATCACATCAAGTATGAGCCTCGCACAGCGATTAAGTCACAAGCCTTGATTGATTTTGTCAATGATTGGACTGAGTTAAGCACGGCACCACCCAAGGCGCCGAGTTATAAGTCATGGGTTATGCATTTTGATGGATCCAAGCAGTATGAGGGATCAGGAGCAGGAGTGGTTCTCACTTCACCCAAAGGGATAAGATGAGTTATGTTCTTCAGATTCACTTTGATTGCACCAATAATATTGCTGAGTATGAAGCTTTGTTACATGGTTTGCGCATTGCCAAGGAGATGAACATCAAAAGGATCATGTGTTTTGGTGACTCGGATCTTGTAGCGCAGCAAGTTTCTGGGACTTGGGACAGGAAAGATGAGAAGATGGCGGCTTACAGAAGGGCTGTTGATGAAGCAGCTGGATTCTTTTCAGGATTCCAGGTGGATCATATTGATAGAAGGAAAAACGAGGCAGCAGATGCTTTGTCAAGATTGGGATCACGTAGAGAGCCAGTTCCACCTAATGTGTTCCTGGACGAGTTATGGAAGCCATCAGTCCAACTTCCGGGTGAAGAGGAAGATGAAGTCCAGATCAAGATTCCGAGTTAGTAGCAGCGTTGCATGAGATTCCTGAGTGGACTGAACCATATCTGGATTATATGATAAGGAAGATTCTGCCGAGTAATGAAGTTATGGCGCGACAAATTGTCAGAAGATCACTCGGTTATGCAGTAATTGATGGTGAGTTGTACAAGCGCAGTGTTTCTGGAGTTTATCAGCGATGTGTTTCATCAGTCGAAGGAAGGCAAATTTTGCAAGAGATACATGCTGGGGACTGTGGTCATCATGCTTCATCTAGGTCTCTGGTGGCCAAGGCATTTAGGCATGGATTCTTTTGGCTCACAGCTTTCAAGGATGCAGAGCAGATTGTTAGGGCATGTGATGGATGTCAAAGATATGCAAGACAGGAGCATGTGCCGGCTCAGGAATTGAGGACAATACCAATCACTGGCCGTTTGCAGTTTGGGGTCTTGATATGATGGGGCCCTTTCAGATGACATCGTGCAAGAAAACTCATCTCTTGGTGGCTGTTGATAAGTTCACTAAGTGGGTTGAAGTAGAGCCAGTTACAAGTTGTGATGCTTCCAAAGTTGTCACGTTTCTGAAGAAAATTATCAGTCGGTTTGGCTATCCTCACAGTATCATCACAGATAATGGGACCAACATGTCACTCGGTGAAACAGAGATATTCTGCAAAGAGAAGGGAATCAGATTAGACCTTGCTTCGGTGGCACATCCACAGGCCAACGGGCAGGTAGAAAGGAGTAATCAGGAAATATTGAAGGAATCAAACCAAGACTTCGAGTTCCGATTGAAAAGGCGTATGGAGCTTGGGTGAAAGAGTTACCCGCAGTGGTTTGGGGGATCAATACAACCCCGAATAGATCAACCAAGCGTACACCGTTCTTTCTGGTGTATGGAGCAGAAGCAGTGTTACCGAGTGATATAGTCCATGACTCGCCAAGAGTGGCGGCGTATGTGGAGTCAAGCAATGCAATTGCAAGGGAGGATTCGATTGATGCCCTCGAAGAGGAGCGTGAGTTAGCATTGGAACGGTCCGCAGTTTATCAGCAGATTTGCGGCGCTATCATAGTCGCCGAGTAACAAGAACTTTCCAGGAAGGAGATTTAGTTTTACGGCTCAGACAGAAGCAGGCAGGGATGCAAACTAACTCCTCCATGGGAAGGGCCGTTCCTCATCAGTCGGAAATTGCACAATGGTTCATATTATCTGATAGATGTGAGAGAGAAAGGTGAAGAGAACAACACGGACCATGCTATCCTTCCTATGGAAGAGACGAAGCGGCCGTGGAACATTGCTCATCTTCGCCCATATTATACCTAGTGAACATGAACCTAGGCCGAGTTATGTAACACACGATGTAACCCCCAGCAGGTTTCAGACGCGCTCTTTTCCTTACCAGGGTACCTAAGGGGACTGGAAGGTTTTTAATGAGGCGGCTTGCTGGTGTATCTTTAATAAAGAAGAGTATTGAGAAGAAATTTTTCTACTGTTTTACTTTTTATGCATAGTTTATGTTTATAAAGCTTGGCCCAAAGGAGTGCTTAGCAAAAAAGTCCTATAGCTGTTGCCCAAGAGAGCACGCATAGAGATGTTTGAGATCAGTGGGGTAATGATGCATAGTTTAAGCCTTTACTTGTAAACATTGATCCAGGGCTTGGGGACTTATGAATTATAAATTCATAAGTTTTAATCCTAAGACCCGGCTTTTAAGCCTTAATTTTGTTCTTGGTTAAACTTGCCTATCAGTTTGATGTTACTCACAATTTTATGACCAG
This sequence comes from Poa pratensis, assembly GCA_947311845.1. Taxonomy (NCBI): domain Eukaryota; kingdom Viridiplantae; phylum Streptophyta; class Magnoliopsida; order Poales; family Poaceae; genus Poa; species Poa pratensis. Next base: position 37,352,900 of record CAMZMU010000043.1, read on the forward strand.
ATTGCTTACTTGTTAATTCAATCAACTATGATGCCCATGCTGGGACTTAGTTTGACCCTGTTTTAGCAAAGGAAAAAGTAGCAACTGAGAAAGTCATGTGAAAGCCGACTGATAAGAAGCTAAAGATAAACCAAAAGGGTCATCTAAACCATAAAAAGTATAAGTTATTACAAAATATTGAGTATTTCATATAGTGCACAGACGCACCATCAAATAAAAGGCAAAGTATTTCAGAGCATATTACAATGCCCATTGGCCGAATAATTGTTTTGCAGGAAAAGGTAAGCATGAAAACTGGCTCAGATAGCCGGGTTATCGGTTGAGGTTCCCTTGGCAGCTTCAGCTTCGGCAGAAGCCGGGTTATCTTCAGGAGCTTTGGCCTGGGACTTAGCTTGTGCAGTGCCTTGATCTTCTGCAGTATCCTTAGCAACATCAGCCGGCTTTTCCATGATTGGCGTAGTAGGAGCACGGCTGGGTGCAGGGACAACTGGAGTAGAAGTACTTGGCGCTGCAGCTTTCTTCTTCTTTGCAATGGAGTCTCTCAGCTTGGCCAACAGATCAAAATGCTCGGGTTCAGGAGTGGGGATTGGAGTGTTGTTCTCATCCACTGCATCTTGGAAAACCGATAGGTCGAGGCTCTCAGCAATCTTGCAAGCAATAGGCCGGGTTTGGGCAGCAATTTCTTTGAATTCTTTTCCCCCAAACTTGGTGCCATCAGCATTGTATTGAGGGAATCCTTTGACAAAAGGAGCCAGGTTAAGGCGCGGGTTGTAGGCTTTGGCTAGAGCTAAACTGCGCATTGCGCCAACCCGGCATGCTGAGCGCGTCCAGAGGTCTAACCACTCGGGGATCGTGGAAAGCTGATGCAGGGACTCGTATATTACTTGGGGAGGAGCACAGTTGCTCTTAACACGCTTCATAATCTCAGAAGTGCCAAACTGGAACTGCCGAATGATGGTGTTCAGGCAGTTCAATTTCTCTGGATAGGATCTCCTGATGGCAGCATTCTGTTCACCTGAAAAGTATGATGTGGGTTAGTATGAAAGCCGAGTAAAAGAAAAAAGTGAAATTGAGGATATCCTTGATATGGTCTTTCAGGGTGTCCAAGTATTTCTGGACACTGACCATCTTGTCAAAGCAGATCTTATACTTATCTCCAGCCTCTTCCAACTCCTTTTTCAGTTTGGTGTTTCTGCAGTTAGAGATTCAATCGTTTTCTCCAAGTCTGAAGCATGAACTTCAGTTTCCTTGCGCAGCTTGGTTTCAACTTCAAGGAGTTGGTTGGTCTTGGCAAGTACTGGTCATTATGGGACACATACCTCTGAAAAAAGAATAGCAAGTTAGAAACATGGGGGCTGAAATATATTTCAGTCGGCAATGGCAAGAAAGAACAAGTTGACAGTAAATTATATACAGACAGAGTATTTATACAAGTTCCGAGTGACTGAAGAGCAGATCACCCGGCACTTGGGGACTGGTATGTCTTTTAAGTTTTTACAAGTTATTCAGTAACACATCTTCAAAGTTCCAGATAAAATGTGAACATATTACCCGGAACTTGGGGGTTATGAGGATTTGAAAGTATCGTTATGATGAAAATCAGAATTAATGAGGATTTGAAATCAGAAAGTAAAACAAGTTCCATCTTATCGTAGACTGATAACTTGGAACTTGGGGACTGGGATATTCTGAAGTTTTCAAAATGAAGGCAGAAAGAGATATATATTTTCAAGTACCGAGTGACTGAGGACAGTTTACTCGATACTTGGGGACTAGGTTTGGTATATAAGATATGAAGAGGAAAAGATGTGTACCTGATGTTCTCGGACAAGAGAATCCACGAGTTTGCCCTCAGTAAGCTTCAGTGTGTTGTACTCAGTTAACAGACCTTCAAAGTTTATATGGCCATATGTGGCACAGTGGAGCTTCGCCTTTATCAGTCGGCTTGGACTTCTCTTCAGAGGCAACAAACTTGGTTGCAGTTTGAGGGGAGAGATCTTCTCAGTAAAGCAAGTTCCTGTGATCACGACTTCTGGATCAGTCGGTTTTTCAGCAGGAAGGAGAAACATTCATCTGGTCAGTTGTCTGTTCTTCATGAGTCGGCTCAGCATGTTTTTCAGGGTGTTCTCCAAGTTATCCTCCTCAGCAATGGGAGGGCTTGGAGCGCCACTAAGAGTAGCTTTCGCCCTGAAATTGCAAGTACGAAGATAATATAAGAAAGAGCAAAAGAAAGCAAAGTTGATGAAAGTAAATACAAGTAACAGAAGGTTATACGTATTACCCGGTATTGACTTGAAAGTCACGGGGGAGGTCGTTGCTGGAGCCTGAAGAAGCTGTAAGAGAGTATGATTTAGAAACTCGGATTTGACCAGCTAAAGGATAACTATCAGAGGGATGTTTTTGTGGTTCAAAGTTGGAAAAGGAAGTACCAGGACGGCGTGGAGATGAAGGTTTGGGATTCCCGGGTTAAGAGGATCTTCTCCAGGGGAGGACCGGTGCTCTCCTCTTGGTAGAGGGTTCAGCAGATCTCTGCGAAGATTTTTCAAGAAGAGTTTGGTTGAGTTTTTGCATAGCAAGATAAGAATATGGTTCTGTGGACATGCGAGAGTATGGCACCTTGGCACAGATAGTGCGAGCCTTCCTTTTCCGGTAGCAGCTGATTCAGTGGCTTCAGAGCTACGGCCGGGTGAAGGAGTGGCTGCCTTTTCAGTCGGCTCTGGTATTTTAAAATGGGCATCAGTGGATAAATTGGGTTGAGTTTCGTTCTCAATTAAGCTTATGAAGAAGTGGCCAAGGGAGTCAAGTTCACCTTCTTCTTCTTCTTCTTCTTCTTCTTCTTCTTCTTCTTCTTCTTCTTCTTCTTCTTCTTCTTCTTCTTCTTCTTCTTCTTCTTCACTCGAGGACAGAGCCTCGTCATCATCATCTTCATCATCATCTGCCTCAGGAGTGGCAGGGGGAGTCTCAACTTGCCACCAGTCATCAGATTCCTAGTGAAAAAATAGAAGTAAAATAATCAGTATACAATTGAGAAAAATGTGTTATTGAGATATTTATCAGTCGGGACTTACTGGTGGTGCCGGGTTATTCTTACTGAATGGCAGAAGGCCATTATCTTTGATCGTCTCAACCTTTTCAGCAAGGAAGGCCTTGATAGCCTTGTTCAGAGCAGTGTTTGGGTAGGACTTCTCCGAGTAACGGAGGGAATCAGTCAGATGGCCCGAGTAATCGCAAAGAAGCTTCTTGCGAATACTGTTGGGCTGAATTCGCCAACCCATCCACGTCTTGATCAGATCAGTTCCGCGGAGACCGTGCTTAACAAGAACGGAGATTTTCTTGAGAGAGGCTGGATAGCTTCTCTCTCAGTGTCAGAGGAAGGAGTTCATGTTGTTGTTGATAACGAGGGGCTCGACCGAATAACCCGGTAAAGGGCGTTCACCAGAAGGTATCTTGGCTTTGCAGTAAAAGTATGATTTTTGCCAATGCTTTACATGAGTATGAAGTTCAAGTGAAGGCATAGCAGAGCCTTTGCGGCGTTGAATAGAAACGCCGCCACAGACCAAGAGGGGGCCATTCTTGTGCTGCATGTTGAAGGAAAAAATAGCTCCAGGAAAAGAGCTAAGTTGGGAGGAATGCATAAGTACGATTCACAAAGAACTATATAGTTACTAATGTTCAAGATGGAGTTGGGTCCGAGATCGAAGACTCGGAGTCCGTAGTGATGAAGAAGATCCCTAAAGAAAGGATGACCCGGGGGACGAAAACCCCGGGTGACATGCTCAAGAAAGCAGATAACTTCACCTTCCTGGAGGGAAGGCCGAGTCTCCTCTTCAGTCCCTCTCCACTCGATCTCCGACTGAAGAGGAAGAACACCAGATTCAGCAAGTTCTTCAAGCTTGGATTGTGTGGCCATGGATTTGGCCCAGTTAGCCGTAATCCCAGATCTGGGCTTGGTGGTTTTCTTGATCTTCTTTGATGCCGATGCGGTGGCGCCATCACCGGTCTTGGCCTTGGCCTTAAGCTTCCTCGAGTCCTTGGGTGCCATGAGATCTGAAGATCTAGAAAATAGCAAGAAAAGAAATAAAAAAACGAGCTCAAGAACAGCCCGAGAAAGAGCAAGTCAAGATCCAGATGGAAGCAAAGTGCAGGAGTGAAAAATTTACCGGAGCTCGTGGAGATCTGGCGTGGAGCAGATTCCCCGGCGGTTAGTTGCAGCAATGCAGAGCTACGATGGCCGGCGGCGACGCGGCGAGCTCGGAGGAACCCTAACCCTAGCTCGAGGAGAGAGAAGGACCGAGGTTGAAGATGAAGGGTGCGGTGAATGGGGAAAGTGAAACCCTTTTTTACCGTAGACCACTATTTATAGCCCTGGGTGAAACCCTAGGAGCGTGAAAAACGAGGAGATAAGGTTCTGTTTGACCATGGGTCAAGGACACGAGGGAATCTGTCAGAGAATGTCTCTCGGTCGTTGATTGGAGAGACTTGAGTGCGAGAGAAAAGCCGGGTTATAAGAGAACCGCCAAAAGGAGCTGGTCTGAAACATAACCCGGCCATTCAGTGTTAATGATCTTTATTTTGTTTTCAGAAGTTTAACTCGGATAATCTCATCAGCAGCTACCCTCGAGTAATCAAATCAAGATCAAGATTATCAAGTGAAGCAACCAATGAGCTTATTCAAGTCAAACTTGGGGACTACTGTTGGGGGGATAATAACCCGGTATACTCATGACCAAGGAAGAATCAGTCGGACGGCCCAAGGCCTGGTCCGGGTGATGTATACAAGATGTGGGCCGGGTTATAGTTGGGCCAATAGGCCTAACATGACTCGTCCCTGGAAGGAAGGACCTAGAAGAACTGGAGTCCGAGTGAAGGAAGGAACCGGGTGACTTGGAGGCTACGGAAGGTCTAGAAGAACCTAGAGTAGGACTCCGGGCTCGTATGTAACTCGGTATTCATTGTAATTCGGGAGACCCGGCGTCTATATAAACGGGCTCCCAGAACATAGATAGACAAGTCTTAAGCCCTAGTTCGATATCACCGCTATCAAGCGAAACCCTTGTAACCTGTCTCGTAACCCGGCTCTGTTGTCGTAGCCGAGTTATCGAGACCTCGAGATCAATAACATAGAAGTAGGAAGTAGGTCTTTATCTCCAATGGAGAGGCTGAACCTAGGTAAACCCTTTTTCCCCAACGAGCGTGACAATCTCCTGAAGGACCAAGGCGCCTTGCCCCAAACATCAAGTTACCCTATGGTAACATCTGCCGTGATAACACCACGACACGCCCGCTGCCATGCGACCACCTTTTTTTTTGTTAATTCCAGCTTCTAATGCTTCACACAATTATCTTCGCCAAAAGTTTGGAAGAAAAAAGCCTTTGCGCAGGCACGCTATTTTTCCGTGCACAATGGACCCCCACTGCCAACCGCCTGGGGCAAATTGTCTTTTTTAACCGTGTGTAATAGATGGATCTTGTACTATTGCCTGAAAATTGTATATATCATTTCCTCCCATTTCAAAATAAGAGAGCATAGAATCCAAGTGATCGAGCAGGTAGGTTGTTAGGTACATAGCCACGTAGGTCTCTCTGGCACTGGCCTACTCCAAATGTTCACTTTTGGAGGAGAGGATGATTGCCGCTGCCGGGAGACGCGAGTGGTGCTGGTTGACTACGTAGGGACCGTATATATCTCCCCCACATCCAACGGTGGATCATCGGCGTAGGATTTGCCTCTGGTTGGGCTAGCGCTATCATCCTTCCCAGCGCCCATGTGGGCTGTTGTAATTAGGAGCATCCAGCTTTAGTACAACCTTTTCGATTAGCAACATCACTCCCCTTTCCCGCTCCCAAACATGTCCATGCATGCAAGACTACAAGAGCAATGCATGATGTTTAAGCTTGATAACTAATTTTATTTCCCCCCCTAATTAAAGAAAACCAAACAATGTCCTTTTTTAGTTCACTGGCTTTACTATCTACTTGACCCTATAGCTAGCTAGCTCGATGCCGACGCTCCAGGTGGGGTATACGGGCATACACATGCTGAGGACTCCGCTGAGAAGCTGACGCTGAGAACTCCTATAGTACCTCTGTACTCCAGTAGTCTAGCAGTAAAAAAGTTACTAAGAAACTTAAGTAAGTGCACACATTCACACGACATATACGTATGTGCCATGCCATAGAATTAGCTAAGAATAACTCTCGTGTCAAGAGAAAAATAGACCAATTTAAAGCCCCGTTTGGAACAAAGAAAAAAAATAGAGGATAGGATTCCCAAAGAAAAACCCTATAGTACCATTTAGGAAACCTATCTAGTGCTATTTTCGGTGACGTACCCGATTTTTCTTTGATCTGAATGATTGTCTTTTTATTTAGGTGTGAAAGAACTATTTTGCATAGATTCACCTATATATATATATATTTTTTTTTTTTCGAAATGGGAGCAAAGTCCCACACTCTGCATCATGATGATGTACACAACTTGATATATTAAAAAAGTAGCAACGTAGTATCATTTAGTTTTTTAGAATTCAAGCATCAGCAAAAAGGCCACATGAATCAACCAGCGGAAAATGGGTAGCAAAAAAAGACTACACATGTTGGAGTCTTCTAATGTGTTGCCACCCATGCTGGCAGCAATTAGTTTGGACGACGGCCATGATACAGGTACACCCAGAATCAATAAGAGCCCGTTGCTCCAACCGTAGAACATAGGACCATAGATGGATCCAATAGATAGCGCCGTGAACAACCTGCAACAGATGTGCATTTCTAATTTTCAACACATCATTACGATAGTTCCAAACAACCTATATAAAAGCACAAACACCAATGCGAATACGTGCTTTAGTATTTTTGCCTACTCCATCAAGCCAATGATCAAAAATATTTGATACACTAGTAGGTGGAGAGATACTGAAAGTAAAATGAATAAGTCTCCAAATATGCATGAGAAACGGACATGAGATAAACAAGTTCTCAACGAACTCCTCCGTCGGACAAAAAGCACATTTTTTACCGCCAGTCTAACTCCTTTTGATCAGATTGTCCTTAATAAGGATAACTTTCCTTTGTAGAAACCACATGAAAATTTAAATTTTTAGAGGAACCTTCAGCTTCCCGAGATACTTACGCAAAAAAGGAGTATGTCCATGCAGGATATCCGAATACGTTGATTTAACCGTAAGTACACCATGAGTGGTCAAGTTCCATTTGAAGCGGTCATCATCATTTGATAAAGTGACTCTCATGAATTAGTGGTGTATGGTCAGACCCCGTACGAGTCATAGCATGCACTGTGACATGAGGAATTTTTTGTTCCCACTCAACGCTAGCCAGGAACTTCTCATATGTTGGGACATCGCCTACTAGCCCAAGTGTCTCCGGAGAGATCAAGTTCTCTAAGGCTAAGGCTTTCAGTTATAGCATTGAATATAAATGGCCAACACACATTAAAATTCGTGTTATTCTTCTCCTCTTGTTTATAATAATATTAAAATCACCTCCGACCTACATGGATAATGTTTCATTTTGACAAATCCAAACAAGTTCAGCCAAGAAATCAGGTATTTGTGATTCTTGGGCAGCCCCATAAACCACAACAAAAATCCAAAGGAAACCATCATTGTTTGATTTCAATTGGAATTTAACACAAAAGTCACCAGATACAACATTTTGTATGGACTGTGACAAGTTATTAAAACCAACAAGTATGCCACCAGAGCGTCCGTGGTGGGGGAGGGTAGACAATACCAAGAATAATCTAATCCCCTAGATAGTTTTTTTTAGGAAAGGGGTTGCGAAATTAGAACTTCCAGTTTCCAACAATGCAACAAAATCCAGTCGTTGCTCTATCACGGTCTCTTGAATCATATGGTGTTTAGCCGTATCACCTAACCCATTACTATTCCAAATCATGCCTTTCATTTTACCTTATTCTTTAATTTTTCTATTCTAGCACTTCGTCGCTTAATAGCCAAGCCATTGCCTTTCTTAGCTGTCTTCTTACGTCCTACTACTCCTCCTTCGATACCCATTTGGTCTAAGGAGGTTTCTTCTTCCTCATTTCCTAGATATTCTGATAAATTAGACACCCTTTTCATTACCAAACTATCATGTCCGACATCTTCATTATTTTCCAGATTATTAGTGAGAAACGTGACAACTCTTTCTTTCTCAATGCTTTTAAGAGAGTTGACCGAACTAAAGACCTGAGAAGGAGAATTCCCCAAAGATATACCTAATCTAGATGCTCTAGCTATAATGACCTCATTAGGTAAAGATATAAATGAGAGCTTAGATTGATATTGATATGATGTACCTGAACCGCAAATGTTGCCATGACGCTCGACCAACATCGTTGCCCTCTCCTATATATATAGAAGGAGATGATCTCAACTTGTAGTTATGGCTTTGTTGTGCTTCCCAACCGTCAGGTAGGAGGCTTCGGTGAAGTAAATGATGCCATCGGATAAGAATTTAGACCCGCCAGTGCAAACTCGTCTAATAACTCCGAGGTGACTAAGCTTCGGTTTATTTTCTACAGATTTTGAAAACAATCAGGAGAATGATAAGCTGAGTAGGTGACACACAATCATGTGGTGCAAAATCTGTTTTAACATGCATAACGTCAAATATATACGTGCATAAGTATATCACATAAGATTAGCATAAGCATAAGTCATACTACTACATATGAAAAATGAAACTATGCATCGTCCAAAAGAGGTTTACAAGATGGTCAGTAAAAAGAGCAAAAGAAGGATCATGTCATGCTAGTCTTTTGTGCCTTTTATCTCACCCTTCAAGCATCATGAATAGATCTTCTAGCTATTAGGCTCTCACAAACAAAAAAAGAAACTTAATCCCTCCGACCCATAATAAGTTTCACGGTTCTAAACTAAGCCCCGGTTCAAAACTACGACACTTATTTTGTATCAGATGGAGTAAAATAATCAAATGGCTAGAAAAGTGGACTGAATTTTGCAAAAAAAAAAGTTGCTTGAGGTACAGCTGGCAAATGTGTAGAACTACGTTACGTACGATCCTTAGGACAAAACGTCTACCTGGCAAACAAGCAAATGGGCTTAGAAGAGGCCAAATCCGAGCAAGGTGGTTGAACATGTCTCGGACAGAGACACGACCGATGAAGACTCGAGCGGTTGCACAGGCACATGCTATAGCTTGCGTCTCCTATATCATGTAGTTTTGTACGTGGTTCGTGGAACGTGGATAGATACGCCGATCTCGAGAGCTCCACTTGCGTCTCGCTTTGGTTTCTTGCTCAGATTCTGGCCAATCTGCACATGCAAGATTTGGAAGGTTGTGATGGCAGGAAGATGGAGCTGTCTGTCTGTACCATTCGGAGTATGCTACTTCCAGGCTTTCGCCGCTTTGCTATGTTGAGGATGGAGCGCAACGGGGAGGTCGGCGTAGTTCCGTGTCGAAAGCCTTGCTAAAAGTGCAGTGCTCCCTGCCAGAAATTGCGCATGCGGTGGTCAGGGAATTTGGCTTGGAGAGGTAGTTGGTCCAGATAATCTTTGCCGTATATGTACAGTAGATCTTTGTCGCGTTGGGTGGCATATATGTTTGCATCGTAATATTGCTTCAGTGAGACAGGTTAATGAATAGGACATATGTAACTGTTGAGTTATTAAGCAATTTTTGGATGAGTTTAATTAGCGATAACATCATTAAAGATGAACTAGCAAAGTTAACCACATACGACAAACTAGACAAATCTAGCGGATGTACATATGGCCCAAAAACTAGTGCAAACAGAGACAAGAGCATCACATACGTGTTGACCGGGAAGGTCCCGCTATGGCGTGCTTGTTGTCGGCCATGGCGGTGTTCGAGTCGGCTCTACCGGAGTCGTTCAGTCGGCGCAGTTGGAGTCGGACGGAAGCGAGCAGTCGCGTCGAGACGCTCCCCAAAAAGCTTATTGGCCGTCTCCCGGTGCAGTAGCTCAAAGGCCGGGGTTTCGGAGGCCTGCTCTCCCGGACAGCCGTGCACGCGGTTGCCGGGATGGAAAAGCCTTAAAACAACACAACAAAAGAAACTAGAGTGTGTGGACTGGAAGTGAGCTCTCTATCTCTCACAGTTCACCCGTTCGGTCTCCCCATTATATACTAGGAGACGAGTAGAGCATAAGCATCACGTGTTACAAGTGTCCGCCATGCGGAGCAAGAGTCAGACAAGTGTCGAATACACTAGCCACGCGGTGAAAGAGTTAAGACTTGCACACATGCAGGATGACACATGTACACGCCACACTTGTGTGTGACACGTAGATGTGCTAGTGATGATTCACGCAAAAAATTAACCTTTCACAAAAAGGGCTCTAACTCAAACTCGATTCACGAAACGCGACGTGCGTGCGTGGCGTGGCGAGGTGGGCGTTGGAGGAGGGAGGAGTGCACGAAGGCTCCTACTATTCTCACTCTCTCTTACTAGTGGGGAATGACTGCCATTATAATATGTGTCGATCTCTCCTAACTAGTAATGTGTGACTAAACTTTTAGTTTCATTAGCCACAAAACTGCCACAGTTAAATGGGCCTCTCAGATTTCAGGATTTGCTTGACTTAATGGGATGCAACCCATTAAATCCAACAGTAACAAACAGTGGTTCAAGGACATTTAGTTGATGCTCAAGCAGAGACATAAAATACAGAAGTCGTAGTGGCGCATCCCTAAGTCTAGGGTTCGACTCGCGTCAGCAGCGAATTCATGGTACTTAAACAAGGTTGCTAATCTATAAAAAAACGTCCTACAAATTCATCGGCGACTGATTGCTGTTTTGGTGTGCTGGTCATGTGGGGTCTTAGCACGACGACTTTTTCGATTGTCTACTATAACAAGGTTTGCCCAACTTCACTGATGGAGGGGTGATAACAGTGGCGCGCCTTCGTCTTGCTCCAAAGGTTATAGTCGTCTCTAGGTGATCTACGGATTTAGATGTAATTTTTATTACTTCTATTCTCTGTACTATGTTGACAGTTGATGAATAGATTGGAAGGCTTCTAAAAAAAAGATGCACATAGGTCCAATTAACTCGTTGCTGAAGGAAAATAGCACCTGTATTCACGAGGTGGCTGACTTGGATCCCTTCGAAACATGGTACATCGCTAAGTGACCTTGCAAAGTTAAAATTATGACTTTCTTCGATAAAGGGAATATATTAATATCGCGGAGATACCAATTACACCCAACCATGCAACAACGAAATATCCTAAAGACCTTAGGGATGAACACAACTCTACAACAAAAGGAATAAGAAGAAAAAACAAAATATCCCGCTACAGTGATCAATTCCTTGTAGCTAGAACCCAAAGCACCACCAAGACAGCACCCGAATTCCAAATTATTCAAAAGCGATGCCTCCAAAAAGAAAACATTGCACAAGCACCGTCGCCGCCCGATCATAGATCTTAGGTTTTCACCCTGGAGAAAGTCCGCGCTCTCGAAACAATGCCTTTAACAAGGCCATTGCCAGGCACAACCAATTAAGGTCAGACCTTGGATTTTCACCCTGAAAGATAAGACCATGTACTCCTTCTCCTCATGTGTTGCCGCCCCTGCTTGCCGATGCCGCTGCTACAACTCACGAATCACCAAGCAAAGTCATCATCACCTCGAAAACTCGGTCCGCCATTAGTAGACCTTAGACCTCAGCCACCATGACATTATCCGCCCCTGTCGTCACCAAAGAAATCGAAATACGGACATATGTCCCATCGTGACAACAAACAACGAAGCTTCACGTCACTCCATCCTGAAGCCTCATGGCCAGAAATATGGGTGCACACGACTGAATCCCATCTGATCCAGCAATTTACAAGCATCAAGGGACTGGAGATCATCGTTGGAGCCTTCCGAAACTCGTCACGAGCCAGATCTATGAGGACAGGCTCAAGCGAAACACCGTTTTGGCGCGAGAACCCTAGGACCGCCTCTTTATTCGAGCATACCAGCAGGCCCCCATGCCGTCGGTCGGAGCAGCAAAGGAGGAGACAACCACAGAAGCTTCTGCGAAATCTATCCTTGACAGCTGGTCAGTCCAGATTGGGCCCTAAGGCCCAGATCCTTGACTGTCGCCGTGCCGCCGGAGGATCTTGACGGAGCTTCACGTCGTCCGCCGCCAACTCACCGCCCCGGCTTCAGGCCCCGGCCATCAAGGCCGCGCCGCCGCCGCCCCACCACCGCCCGCGGAACCGCCGCCACGATACCCTCTCCTCCGTCCTTTGCCGTTGGAGTGGGTAGACCGGCGGCGGGGTCGAAGATCGTCTCCGGAGTCGCTCGGGTGAAACTCATGGCACTGCTACTAGTCCAAGGGACACGGGTACACATACGTGTTGATAGGACTGTTGAACTCGAAGGGCATATGTGATACAGGGAAGTTAGGAGTCCCTATCCTTACGATTTAGTCGAGTTGGAACGAAATCCTACGAACTCCTAGGACAAGGAATTAACCAGATTGGAATTCTGTTCAGCTAGATGGAATTTGAGTTTCACTGAAAATTCCTAGAGGGTGTAGAGCTATAGCAATCGTCTCGTGCAAAGTGCAAACTCGAGAAGAGATTTCACAGTACCATTCTGCTGACAAGCATAAATGTGCTACTCCACGAGGGAAAATGTCAAACAAGCGTGCTGCAACATCAATGCGCGCGAGCAGTTGCCACTATGCAGCTAGGATTCTTCTCGCGCTTCCGGAACTGTTGCCTGCGGCTAACACAAATCATTGGGTCCCGGTTATTGGCTTGGCGTGCTGGATATGCAGCTAGCAGAGATGGAGATAGATTTAGACTGACGTGCACATGCATCCGCATATGTATACAAAATCGTAGAACACGGCAGAGATTGTTCGGTTCCATGATCCAGGTCGGACGATCGGCTTGGCAGGTATGGCGTCTCGATCGATCGCCATTAATGGAGTCACGGGAAACGGGATGGATGCAGCAGCGGTCGTCTGGAGCGAGGTATCATCAAACATTCGACGGAGATCGATCTTCAACTTCAATTGACACTTGATTGTTGGTGATTAATCCAGAGCATATACTGTACGCGCTTAATTCGTAGCTACTAGGACAGACAATCAATCACGCATGAAAAGGATTGCGCTTCGGAACTCATTACAGACCTAACGTCTCCTCCAGCACGTACGTGATGCTTACTGTGATATGTGAACAAAGCTGAAGCGGTGAAGCCTCTCTTAGCTGCCCTCGCCATTGGTTTATAAAAGAAGAAGCTAAACAAAAAAGGGCTAGTTTTGCTTGAACGTGATCGTTTGTGACGTAGCACTAAGCGTTGCTGCACCGTTTCATTAATCCATTTTCTCGCCGATTCCTTCATCAAAGAAGCTTTCTCTAATCCCGAACTGATGTTGAACGGGGCTTCCAAGCTCTTTTTTTTTCTGATAATCGCTTCCAAGCTCGTGGTTCCACGACTGCGCGAGGGGCCGGTTTCTTTCCTGGTCTAGCCAATATCCTTCGGCCCAAAACACAATTGCTAGCCTTGACGGTAGGAACTTTGTGTTATGGACAAGTAATGGGCTAAAAACTCTTAAAGCCCTCCAAATGGAGACGACGACTCCGAAATAACTAGAAATAATCCACTCTATGGGAAGGTAGCGCAATCATTAAACGCCAATCTGTCACGTTTTCCCTTCTCATGCACTCTCTGCTCGCCAAGTGTCAGCTCTTTTTCCACAGGGACCCTCTCCGCATGTGTGACAAGTGTTAATACGAGAGAATTTTGATACGGTTCAGTTTTCATGTAATGCATATATAAAATATTTTCATGAACATCCAGTCATAATTAGTGGCAAGTACAACAGTGTATTTAGTTATAGATGCGGTTCAGTAACGGGCTATATGTAACAGGCAATATATTTTCTCGTTCTTCCAACAGTCCTCCCTCCACAACAACAATGGGTGATCGATGGTTTCTAGACGACAACGTCCCGAGCGACGACGCTATCACGGAAAATCAGGAGGATTTCGTCCCCGTGTATGAAGGAGGAGCACTCGACAGAGGAGGATCAGGACGACGAGCAGGAGGAGGAGGCGGCCACAACGGGAAGGAGGATGCTGGCCCCGACAACTACGACGCCGACGATGAGGCGGACGAGAAGGACCCCATCGTCGATGAGGCGGACCCTGTCGTCGAAGAGGACGCCAACGACGACGACGCAGAAGCGATGTTGAAGAAGCAGAAGAAGTACTACTAGTTAGATTAGCAGTTGTATTAGAACTAGAACTAGTATTGGTATCAGTATTAAAAGTTTAGTTTGTAAATGTAGGTGCAAGAACAACTTTTGTACTGAAGAAGAAGTAGTAATGAAAACAATATTGTTTTCCTGAATTTAGTTTCGTCAAACTAAAGTTGTTCATGATTTAATCATGTAATTATCTTAAAACCGATGAAAGATACAAAGGAACAACGTCTTCTTAATCACAAAGTTAATGTTTTTATGATTTAATCATCTTACTATCTCTAAATCATCATAAAACAGATGAACATAGGAAGATTCAGCCAATTCATAAAATATCATTACTGAATTTAGGGGCAACTCTTTATCTCAGAGAGACCACAGGGCATGCCCACCTATAAGCGCAGTAACACTCAAACCATTTTAAGCAGTCCCACTCGTCAGAACTCAGCCAAGTAACAGTCAACGAGCTTGTCCGATGAAAACAAGTCGTTTAGTCATTTGTGAAGCTCTAGTGGAGTGAAGTGGGGCAAAACTTGGGAAAGCTAAGAAGGTGGGAAAAAACCTAGTAGTATTAAGCGAAATGGGGCACTAAAATAAAAAACCCTAACTTCGTAAAAAATAGACAAAGTTTAATACTATTTAATCACATAATGATTTTTAACCCAAAATAGGCTATTTTACTGTTTTGGGCCGGGCCAGGTCATGCCTAACATTTTTGGTTGGCTTTTTTTTCGAGAAAGGACCGATATTTGGCCTCTATCCTATGCTACCCCTGCTAACTTGTCGGCCAAGCTCTATTTTTTCTGTTTGCTGTTGCTAATATTGGTTTACTGAGGAAAAAAAGGTTCACTTTTTTTAGTCTAGTTTTTCCAATTAGTTTTGAAAACTTAATTAAAATAAAAAATCACTGATTTAAAATGGTTATAAATTTTAAAAATCATAAATTTGAAAAATGTTTGCAATTTTAAAATGTCCACATATTGAAAACAGTTTGTCAATTTGAAAAAGTTAATTTTTTTATAATTTTCATGAATTTGAAAAAATATTCATGAATTTTGAATATATATATATATGTGAATGTATTTTTCATGAAAATTTGATAGATTTTCATGAATTTTAAATGTTGCTGGATTTGAAAATGTCATGCAATTTAAATGTTCACAAAAATTAAAATGCTTATGAATGTTAGAAATAAAAACAAAAAGGAGAAAAACGAAAAATAAAAAATAAAAAAAATAAGAAAACCAGTAAAACAGAAAAATGGAGAATAAAACGAAAAGTAAAAACAAACAGGAAAACACAAAAAGAAAACCGGTAAACCATAAGAAAAACCTGCCTTAAGTCTCTAGAAAGGTTCCCAAAACCGGAACAAGTGATCCTACATGGGCCGGCCTAAAGGGTAGGCCTTGATTTTAGAAATACCATTTTGCACTGCATTAAAAAAATGTACCCCTTTAATTTTTTAGGTTTCTTGATCATTTATTTTTTCTAAAAAAGAATAATCATCTAATTTTGTTTGAGGTGGTACCGCTTCTTATTCGTATCCGAGTACCATTCCAAGATTGACAAACATACAGGGCCCGAATTCATTTTGGGGTACCGTAAAAGAGGTCAAATTTCTTGCCTTGAATTTCTTTTATTTTTCTCGGAAACTAACTTCAATTTCCCAGGCTTTACGTCGATCTTAATAAACTTCCAGTTTTTTTTTTCCTCCCATACATCATGTTGGAGCAGCGCATGCTGCGATTTCTACCTGAGACACAGTATGAAATTTGCACAAACTCTATCCAATTCAACGGATGAAAATTGACCTAGTATATACAATTCATTGGCTTAAATTTCTTTTCTTGTCGTCGTTCTGGTAGGAACATTCAGGAAAAAGCTTCATCTTCACGGGTCTTACATCGATCTATCAATTATCGGTTGTGTTTTTCCTTTATTCTCCCAGAGATACGGCGAGACTTAGTCTGAGTTGCTTCTCGCCGGATGCTTCCGTCCGGTCAAGCACAGTGCCCCCTCCCATGTCCGTAGACGAACCTCGCATCATCCTCCGTGTACACATGGGTTTCATTCAACAGCCTGCATTTTTAGTTGCGATGAGAAGTACTGGAGGCACTACAGACTTAAGCTTAAAGGAAACGGAAAAGAAGAGGGGCGTGTGGTGACTCACGACTGACGGACGGTCTTGTTGAGAGTGGTGGAAGCGATGAGGAACTCTCCGCTGAGATACATCAGTTCCCCATCGATCCGGTCCATGATTCTTTCGTCGATCTGCTGGGCATTGAGGGTGAACGGGTGATCTGATGCCTACATGTTGGCAGCAAGAACAGCAGCAAATCATCACTCTGCACCGCGGATTTGAATATCGTGTTTGTATCTTTACATTCCCAAATTAATTAGCAAAGGTGCCTACCATGACCCAGCCCCAGGTGTCAGCAAAGGATGGCACATGCGCAGTGTATGCTTTGACATCTGTGATGAACACCATGCAAATCAGCTCAAGAAGAGTGTTGGTGCAGGATTGTAGACAACAAAATGTGTACAAAACTGTACTCACGCTTGAAGACATGCCTAAGGGTGTTGTGGATGGAAGAGAAGACCTCCTTGTGCGTAAGAACGCCGGCTGGCCCAGCCTGTACGATCAACAAAATCAAAGCAGGATCTATTGATCGATCGTAAGCAGGGCAGGGCAGGGCTGTCCAGAAAATTGCCTGTGTGACGAAGATGCCTCGCTCATCGAGCTTGGGCTTGAGCACGTTCTCGTAGAAGGACTTGGTGTAGAGCCGGTAGCATGGGCCTCCCTCCACGGGATCCGCGAGATCTCCCACTATCACGTCGAACTTCTCCGGGCTCTTCTCCAGCTCAACCCTGAAGCATCAATCGGCAGCACACATACAGCATTGCTAATTAGCAACCACGCGCAGAACGATTACTTGTAGATTGTTATCAACTTATTATTGATTATAGATGATTACATGTTGAATTGTTGATGTATATTAACTCGAGCTACATATATCCGTGTAAGTACAAATATACTCCCTCCGTTTTTTAATATAATAAGTTTTAGCATTTGTCTACATTGACATATATCTAGATGTATGTAGACATATTTTAGTGTGTATGTGCACTCATATTAGTATGTATGTAGATAACATGTTGGATAGCTAAAACTTCTTATATTTATGCACTGAGGGAGTACCTGGCGTCGTTGGTGACGAGACAGAGCTTGTCGCTGGCAAACGCGTCCTTGTTCATGCTTAGGTATGTCCGGCAGAAGTCCACAACCTCCTGCTCGGTCGCCGACGCCGGGCACACGTGTGCGGGTTTAGAAAATCTGAGCAGAAGTGTCAGGACGTATATAGTGTATGACGCACCTCGTCTATGTCGCACATGACCACCCTTTGCACGGTCTTGTGCCTCAGTACTTCCCTTGCCGCGGAGCCCTCGCCGCCTCCCATGATGAACACCGTCTTCGGGCTGCAATGATTTTCGTGGACGAAAGCATCCATGCGTAAGTAAAAGTATCGATCTTGTACTGCATTGGATTCACGAGAGTTGGTTGGAAATGAAATTTCCAGATTGCATTCACGTATCGGCAACATAATTTAATCGGGAGAGTAACAGAAAACTAAGCCCGATTTAGAACATTTGATTGTGTCCCCTGTATCTTTTTGAAACCGAGGATTGCTCACTTGGGGTGGAAGATGAGTGGCGGGTGTATCAGGGACTCATGATAGATAAACTCATCCACTTCAGTACTCTGCATCTTTCCGTCGATTATCAGAGCCTGGCGGATGAGAGAAACAAGATGCCCACGTTCAAACAAAACAAAATGCACATGTTTCAATTCAAAACATGTTCACGTTCATACAGAACATGAAGAACAAAAAGCGGATGCATATTTACAGACCTTCCCGAAATGCTTCGCATCAATCAGAGCAATCTCCTGGTACTTGCTTGCTCCTTGGTGCAGCACGCTTGCAAGCATAAAAGTCAGTTCATTCGGTACGTTTTCCGCCTCAAAGAAATTAAGATTAACCCGTTGTCTATGGATCATATTAATTTACCTGTTCAAGGCGTAGCAGAGCTTGAGGTCGTCGTCGATCTCCTCCTCGTACCACTTGCTCTCCTTGTGATTTTCCATTTGCAACTGCTGCTTCGCCACAGCCGCCTCGCCGTACCCATTCGTCTCTAGCCCGTTCATGTCGCCAACTATACCTTCCTGCACACCTCCTACCATCTTGCACGCGAAGCAAACCACAAGATGGCAAACGCGAGAAGTGTCAAATTAACTGGCTCTGTATATGATGTGGATGTGACTGTGACGGCAAATGGCCACAGTCCTCGGGGGTTATATATAGGCATCGGGACGCCTGTGCGCGCCGTTAATGTCGTGGGTGAAGCGGACAGGCGCCCATCGAGAAACACAAAGATGGAAAATGGGCCCGAGCGCATGCCATAATGCAGCGTTGCTCACTTGATATGCTTGATATGCTGGATGATGGAGAAACAGATCACATGGATATAAATGTACACGCAGTATCATCACCACTAATATAAAAAGGGAGAGAGCGGGGTGATCCAATCAATCTGGACCATAAATTGATTTAATCCAATGGTTACGAAAGCGAACTGACCACGAACGGACTGGTTTCGAATCTCCACTACTATTAAACGAGCGAACTTGAGTTACGCTAAAGTCACCCGAACAATCCAACACCGAACGATACCAAACCTGCCTCACCCCCACGAATCAACTTATCCACCGCTTGACTAGCCCCACATATCAGGTCTCCCCTGTGCACTTACCAATTTACAATGACGGAACAATACTTCACCCCCGAGCCCGAAGGAAAAATTAAACGCCCACGACTCCCTACAATCGCGCACCTTCCTTCACGGCGCAAAAAAAAGAAACTGATCGATGGTTCAAACCTGATGACTCCCTCCCATCGCCACCAGGCTCCTTGGCCGAACGGCGACTCCCTGTCAAACGTCGCCACTCCGACGGCGAGCTCGCCGCCCAGGAGCGCCTGGTCTCCGTCGCGCCGACGAAGCGCCTCGCCGCCTGGGAGCACTTGGCCTCCGTCGTGCCCACGCAGCCCGGCACCGCCACAGGCTTCGACAACAGGCTCGCCACCCATCAGCGCCAGAGGTCTCCGTCCTGGACAGCACCCACCAGCGCCACCAGGCTCCTTGGCCGAACGGCGACTCCCTGTCAAACGTCGCCACTTCGACTGTGAGCTCGCCGCCCAGGAGCGCCTGGTCTCCGTCGCGCCGACGAAGCGATCGCCGCCTGGGAGCACTTGGCCTCCGTCGTGCCCACGCAGCCCGGCACCGCCGCGGGCTTGGACGGCAGGCTCACCACCCACCAGAGCCAGAGGTCGCCACCCTGCACCTCGCCGTCAAGTGGGCGGACGACAGCTCCTGTAAAAACGGTGACCAGTTACTTGCTCAATTGCACTATGCTATTCAGAAAAATTGCATCATATTCGTGTACATTACCGAATAAGAAGAAGAATCAAAATTGCCAACAATCCATAATGCATATACACATTTATTGCAAGAACTTGATCAATATAATATATTTATTGCAAGAACTTAATGCACAGTTGAGAATAGATCACAATTATTTTTTGTGCGACAACTTTATCGATATAATATACCTCATGTGCCAGAGGCATATGCCGGAGCCAGAATTCACCTGGGACAAACCTCTAAAACAGTTTTTCACCAGGTCATCTAGATTATATCCATCAAGTTCATCCCAGCGCCATCAGTTTCATCAATACTTGCATAGCATCCGATATCCTGTCAGCTTATATAACTCCAATTCATTCGATATCTCTAGATAAACACTAGCAATCACATCAGCTAAGAAAATAACCAGATCCTCCAAATTGCGGGCAGAAAATAGCTGTCCGACCTGCCACCATTTAACAGGGAAGACTAAGCATCAAGCAAGATAGTACCTTGCAGAACCAAATCTGCTGAAAAAGAGCAGATCCAAATACGGAGTAATGCAGGACAGTTCAAAGTGATGATATACTTTATCGATCTTGCAATTTTCCAAGGCTTGTTCATCTTCAATCCATTTCATAAATGCTGGTTCGTTCAAGCTATCTATCAAACAAATTGTTACTTGTGACCACCTGATCCCATCTAAAAGTTCAAAACTTCATTGCCTGCATGAGGTGAGACCAGCTTATTAGTACCATCTTATTATACGAATATGTCACATAATATAATATTCCAAGATAATGTGTCAAATGCTACACTTCAACCTTAAAGAAAATCGGAGTATCAACTGCACTTCACTCAGAAATTCATTAGCATCTTATTATTATATTTTTAGAATTTGCTGACATGAATATTCACAGGAAGTTGACGACATGTCATCTCCCAATGGCGACGACATGTCATCTCCCAACAATGGCGGGTGAGCGCACTCCATTTCAGGATATAAGTAACACCCACTCCTTGGGTAACTATAAACCACTACCCACTGTTTTTTTTAAAATATGAACAAGGCTATTGCACATTTACTAAATTTCTGAATGTATCTATATACAGACCCTAAATATTCACTGGAAGGTGACAACACGTCATCTCCCAACGGCGCGGGTGCGCACACTCCATTTCATGACATAACTAACACACGCTCCTTGGGTAACTATAGAAAATAACCAATCACTCTTGGTTTAGAGGAAAATGAACAATGCTATTGCTGATGTGATAACTTTCTGAATGTATCTATACAGACCCTAAAGAATTGAAGAGGCAGAGGGACAGAGAATATTATGCACGAAATAAAGATGTTATTATGAAAAAACGTCGTCAAGCCAATGAAAACCAACTGGCCATGTCCCTGGAAGATGAAACCCAAACACCCGTGTCCATAGCCATTGGTAATGATGATCAGCTAATTACATACAGTCCTACTTCATCCTAACAAGTACTTGACTGCCTTGATGCTCGAGCATGCTTCAACGTTAATGTGACAATTGTATCGCATGAGCAGAAATGGGTTGTAAGGGACAACCCATCTACTTTAGGGTTTAGCGTTCTTCTATGATTTATTTCCATCTATGTTGTTGTGTCAACATAACTACTTTTTGATGCTAACAACATATGTGTTCTGACTGCAGGTTTTAGTCATCGTGTACAAGTGAGCATGCTTTTTGCAGCTGGACACCATTACTGCTCAATTAAGGTACGAGTGAATAAATATCGTTATAGGAATCGCTCTATGGGAACAATCCCAAACTATACTACTGATGTTGTTACGCCTCTATATTGCTCTAGGGATACTGATGTTGTTTACTAAACTATTGCAGGGAACAAATAAATCATTTCTTTTTCCTGGCCCAACAAATAGCTCCAGACTGCTACTACCTAGCCGACAGCAGAAACACCACTGGCAGTAGCGCGAGTCGCAGATAGCAGATGACAGAATGTCCTCATGCCCACGTATGAAAATCGCAGTTGTAGTTGGAGTATTATGACATGTAAACCCTTATCTTTGATAGCAATTATAGGAGGATGGAATTAATCTTGTAATTTTTTATAATCTGATGCTATAATATAACTCGACCTTGTTACAAAAATTTCTGAATTTCCTTCCTAACCAACAAGGTAAGTATTTCTGAATTGTTTGGATCACAATCTACTTTGCTAGGTAGTCACTGTAGCACGTTGGTTCAGTCTATTTGAATTGGTTAGACAGCAAAAAATCGGTGCAGTATACACAGCCGTGTCCTCAAACTTGACCTGGTATTTTTATGAACTGATAAACTCTTGAAAAAGTTTACATTTTAGATAAATTTCTTCCGAATTGATGCGTCGATATTGCCAGATGGTTGCTATTCGAATGGATGCGTCGAATTAAAAACGTTACCAAAACTTGACCAAGTAATTACAAACAAATGCCACCGCCAAGTGCCACCACCGAACCGGTACGACTATATTTTACTTCTATCTTCTCTCTATCGATCAAACAACCTCACAAAACAGATAGTACTAAGTTCTCCCCTTCCTCTGCTCTCGCCTGCTACAGTAGTTTTGAGAGTCGCTTTCTGAGAACTGGGCCGATCTGGCCTCTCCGCCGGAGTAGCTGGCCGGAGCTGGTGCTGGTGAGGTGTCGGAGTAGATTTAGGTGTAGATCTAGGGTACGTGTACAGGTTTTAGTTTCTGGTCTTGCCTCTATGGTGTTTGGCGTCATGCCGGTTTGGAGCTCGCTGCGGGCGCCTCCGAGCGGTGCTGCGTGGCTTACGGCGACGCATCTTCTGGCGATGGCGGCGTGGTGCCGTGCGTGGCCGGAGTGGCCGGAGCCGGTGTCTCCCTCCAATAAGCTCGATGAGTTATATTCTCTACATATGCCCTGCTCAGATCTCCGAGACGGGGAAGGAGTTGGTGCGGATGGAGAGCTTCTGGCGGCTTCTCCCCTCTGGTGGACTTCTTGCGGGCTGTACGAACGGCGCTCTGCGTCGACTCCGGCTCGACCGCCTGCTCAAGTCGGGGCGTGTCCCCCGCCGACGCGGTATCTTCGTCGCCAAGGTCTCGCCGTCCGGCGAGCGACAAATGCGGCGACATCAACGAGATCTGATTCCCAACATGCTTGTGCAAGCGACTCAGCGGCCATCCGGGTTCTTCTCGTCCTCCTCTGCGGCGGATGTGGCAGTGCGACGGCGAGATCGAGGACGGCGGCGGAAGTGGAGATGCAGAATTCCCCAAGGTTGTGTGCGTTATTTTGTTGTTTTTCAGGGTGTTTTCTGCAATTTGGGGACAGCTGTGTGTGTCTGGATGTTTCCGCTGTAATCCATTGTAATATCTAATAATTCAGATACTTTTCAAAAAAAAAAAAACAACCTCACAAAACAGAGAACAACGAGCGTCACTGTCCCGGATCGAGGCCGCCTTCAGCTTAATGCTTATCCTGCTGTCCCCGCCGCATAATCGAGGACGTCCGTGGCCGAATCAAGGCCATCAGCCACCGCCGCCCGGTTCAACTTGCTCCGCCGTCTGCCGTCAGTAGCTCGCCGCGCCATGGCCCATGGCCATGCGCCGCCAGGAGCTCGCAACAATGACCTTGCGCTGCCGCTAGTATATTCCCTTGTTCTGATCGACGGGCTCCTTTTGCAATTATTGGGCTGGCAGCTCATGTTCCGCTAGAGCGGAGCAACCACCGAACGGTTCCAGACGACGCGGATTGGTCTGGAGAGCGCTCGGACGCGTCGGAAACCTGGGACGCCGCTAACATGTCGGCCTAGATCTGCCTCCACCCACTTGGTCTTCAGCACGTCGGCGCCGCCCGCTTGAGCCTGCCCGCCGGCAAGAAGAACTCAAGGTTCAGTATCGGGCCTCACGGGTGAAAAGTTCCAAGAGGACAAAAGTTCTCGGGAGATAATGGACATGCACGCGGCACCGGCGGCCACTGGGACGATTTTTGGTCCGATTACAAGTGCGTTTAGCACCGCAAACTAAACGATTTTTTATTCATATAATATGTTTGCTTACCTCACCAACTCATCTTTTCACCTCTCTTTTCCTTTGGCTTCACCGATGCGAACAGAGTAGATTTGTTTAGGGAGAAGTTTAATCAGATGGATCTGGAAACAGTACATGTTCTATGAATTTTGAATGGCACATGGATCAAAATCGGCATCTCAGGTTCAGAAAATATACCGTCAAGCATTTTCAGTAGACCGAGAGCAACCATACTGCTAATTGGATATGCGAGCGTCTCAAAGTAATTATCAATGCAATACATTTGCTTCCGGTTACCTCTGTGAAAGAGGATTGTTTGTCAGAAGTTTCACACTGCTAAGCTTTTGCTCCAGTCTTTTTGCTCATCGCGTTAGTTAGTTCATTTGGAAATTGAAGAGTTGTGTCCGCAACATGGTACTATATATAAAAGTTGGAAGACTTCGCGCCACCTCCAGCTTCCACGTCACCCTTTAATCACGAGCTGTCCGATTCTCCGATCCAACGGTCCAGAGAGCGTCAAAAATCGTGCAAACTGTGGCTGCACTGGCGCCGGGGAGTTTTAGCCAATCAGGCGCTGACACGCGTACCGGTCACGCGCCGGTGGCTCCGGTTCAGCCGGTCACCACGGCCTTTTTACAAAAAACTTCCTCGCAGCTCGACGCCCTGCTCCGCAGTCCACATTTTTCTGATACGAAGGACCCATTTGCAATTCCGAAAAAACATAGGGGCCTCGGAGAAAAAGCATCCAGCAAATCCCCTCCCTCTCCTTCTCTTCCCCGCGCGGCGCCGGAAGTCGCCGCCGCCACCGACGCGACGCACCGCCGCTACGCGCTTCCCCGGACGAATCCAAGCTTATCAGGAGCTCCGCCGCCTCTTCCTCTCCGTCTTCGCTCATTTTAGCTTGCCAGAACGCCGCACGCCGCCCGGATTCGTCCACGCCGTTCTCCACGTTCGCCACCGTGAATTCGCTCGCCGCCGGCGGCTCCGGCGACCATTTGGTCCGCCGCGCCGCCCGTTCGCCTCGCCAGCATCTCCTCTTGCAGATCTGTGAGGTCCCAGGCTCGCGCGAGTCCGCCGCTGCTCGGGCGTGAGCTCGGCAGCTCCGGCGCCGTCTCCGTCGTCGAACGACGTCAGCGCTGACGTCGCGTCCGTCCCCACCTGTCGGAGTTTTTTTATTTTTTAAAGTAATTTTCAGAATAAAGAAACTCCTGCCATGTGGGCCCACCTGCCAGAAATTTCTCAACTACAAAAAAAAAGTTAAAAAATAAAAAAAAATCATACCTTTTAACAATGTTGGGGATATCGTTTATCGGGAACTTATCGGTCGACCCAAGATAAGGGATAAATCGGCCGGTTTATCGGCATATCGGTTGATTTATCGGCATATCGGCCAATTTATCGGCCGATTTATCGTTCAGACACTGAGAAGCGATAAATCAGCTGATTTATCGGAATATCGGAAGATATTTTGAACAATGACTTTTAATCTACAATTCAAAAAAATACACACAATATATCAAAATTTTCTAAATTTAACAAATTTTCATATTACCCACACAAAAGTTGCACCAAAAAAATAAATTTTGTATAACATAATGAAAAAAAAAACTAAATTTCAAAAAATTCATAACTTTTAATCAAAAAATACAAACAATTAAAAAATTCAAAAAATTCATATCTTCCAAACAATATATCAAAATTTTCTAAATTCAACAAATTTTCATATTACCCACACAAAAGTTCCGCCAAAAAAAATAAATTTTGTATAACATAATAAAAAAACTAAATTTCAAAAAAATCATAACTTTTAATCAAAAAATAAAAAACAATTAAAAATTCAAAAAATTCAAAAAAATTCATATCTTCCAAACTACAATTCGAAGTAACAATTATACAAAAAAAATGCTAAAATCCAAAAAAAAATATCTTCTACTAATCTACGGGTCAAAATAGTACAAACAAAACATTAAAGTTTTCTAAATTTATCTAATTTTCGAACTTTCCACACTTATCAAAATTTCCCGAATTTCAATTACAGAAATTCAAAAAATTCATATCTTTCAGTCTACACTTCAAAATAACAATTATAAAAAATGTTAAAATTCAAATCTCCCTGTCTACAATTCAAAATACCTATTATAAAAAATAAATGTTTAAACTCAAAAAAATCATACCTTCATATCTTTCAGTATACAATTCAAAGTACCAATTATACAACAAAAATGCTAAAATTCAAGAAATTTATATCTTCCAACCTACACATCTCCGCCACCGGCTAACGTCAACGAACAACGCCAGCGCGGGCCTGTCAGTTTTCAGACAATTACTGAAAAAAATGCTAAAAATTGTAAAATTCATATCTTTCAAACCATAATTCAAAAAAACAACAACTACAATATCAAAAAAAAATCAGAAAAATATAATCTTTACGCCTAACACATTTCCATGCATGCAAAATTGTTAAATTCATATCTTTCAAACCATAATTCAAAATACATGCAAATTGTTAAATTCATATATTCCAAACTATAA
The DNA here is from genome assembly GCA_947311845.1 of Poa pratensis. Classification (NCBI taxonomy): domain Eukaryota; kingdom Viridiplantae; phylum Streptophyta; class Magnoliopsida; order Poales; family Poaceae; genus Poa; species Poa pratensis. The sequence continues at coordinate 37,379,129 of CAMZMU010000043.1, forward strand.
TTCGAAAAAAAACCCAAAAAAACCATAAAATTTAAATCTTTGCATCTAACACATTTCCATGCATCCTAGAACAACTATAATTCCTGCTTAATTAAAACAAATAGAATATCAAATATAAATGTTATATGACTTTCAAACCTGCTCATTTGGTAAACAATAAAAGAATTCAAATTTGAATAAATTCCAAATTGCTCATTTTCTAAAATCTATTTGAACATTTCAACTCAAAATTCATATTTACAAATTTCAGAATTTCAAATACCTTCCAAATCTAATCATTTTGTACACATCAAAAGAATACAAATTCGAATACAATTCAATACGAACCATATTCGAAATCTAACCATTCCTCTAAGCACAAACTTTTCCAAATTCAAATAATATTCACATTCTAACCATTTTTTTACAAACATACTTTAAATTCATCAAACACAGGCGCAGCATTGCCGCGCTAATATCCCTAGTTACCAATAATGATTGTGATTGCAGATTTAGGGAAGCAGATTATGCTTATTACTTTTGCATGGACACGTCATTTGTCTGGTCATGCAGAGATGGGAGTCCAGGACTACCCAATGTCTAAAACTCAAAATTACAGCTCATTTTTTCTGTCAGATGAAGCATGTCCTCTGTTTACTACTACAAAGTTCATAGTTGATCTGCTAAGTACTTCATGCTAAGAATATAGCTTATATTTGTCATTTCGTGTTTATTGAAAATAATTTGAAGCAACTATGGTTCTAGCTACCCATACTCATGTTCGTATCATGTTGGAAGTGAGATGGAGAGCCTATGTATTACCATGGATGCAAGTTCTTATTGCTCCTTCTTTAAGCTTAATATAAATGATATTTTTTTGCTAAAAATAATACTGCATGTAATGTTTGGAAATTTTACCTGATCCTCACCGTGGTGAAATTTAATTTGTACTATTCAGATAACTCTCCCAAGGATATTTATATATACGTAACTGAACAAAATAGTTTTTATTTAAAATGTATTTCAATTTCTTTTCATAATAAATACGTGCACAATTACTAGTAGTGAATAGTGGAACATTTTCCCCCGGCACGGTACGCGCAACGTGAATAATGGAATATATTCTACTAGCACCGGTACCACGCGCTCCATTAGGCCTCGTTTGTTTTGGGAATGAAACCAGAAGTGGAATTGAACCAGGCAAGGATTGGGTTGATCCCGTCCCTATACCCGGGAGCTCCTTTGCGGCGGTCCGCCCTCGCGCAGCCTGAAGGGCGCCCGCTAATGGGCCGGCCCATTCCTTGATATTCTGTTTTTTCCTATTCTCTTATGGTTTTTCAAAATTTGGAACCATTTTAAAATTTGAAACCATTTTCAAAATGGAAGCATTTTCAAAAATGAAATATTTTCAAATTTGAAACCATTTTAAATTTGGATTTTTTTTTTATTTGGAACCATTTTAAAATTTGGAACCATTTTCAAAATGGAACCATTTTCAAAAATGAACAATTTTGAAAATTGGAACCATTTTAAATTCGGAACCATTTTTAGATTTGGAACCATTTTCAAAATGGAACCATTTTAAATTCGGAACTATTTTTAAATTTGGAACGATTTTCAAAATAGAACCATTTTTAAATTCAGAACCATATTTAAATTCAGAACTATTTTTAAATTTGGAACCATTTTTCTAATTTGAAACCATATTTAAATTTGGAACCATTTTTAAATTTGGAACCATTTTTAAAAAGACCATAAGAGAATAGGAAAAAACAGAATTTCGACGAATGGGCCGACCCATTAGCGGGCGCCCTTCAGGCAGCGCGAGGGCGAACGCCGCAAAGGAGCTCCCGAAATGTTGTCCACCGCAGCATGCTGCGTTTTTATCATCGGTGGGCTGATGACTGAAACGCTGGCGCGGCCCATTTGTGCACGCAAGGCTGCCGATGCAGCCCACACTATTTATACATGAGCTCCAGCATTTTATTGCCATTTTGACATGCTATGCTGTATGCATCTTGCATCAGTACAACAATTTCTTCTTCGATATTATCTGAATATCTACTACGGTATTCTACGTTCGGGCCCCATTTTGAATGGACAGACGCTCCTGGAAATATGTAGGAAAGCAAAACTACCATGTTGCAACCTCCAAGGCAACGCTTAAGACAATAAAAAAAACATTGTACTCCCTACGCTCCAAATTATAATATGTCATAATTTTTTCTAAATCGCATATATAGGCGTGTTTTAATGTGTCTCTTCACTTATTTCCGGAAACTTTTTTTTTGAACAAAACGGGTCTTATATATGGGTTCCACTCGATTATTGTGGTCGCGAGCCGATGGCACGCGCAAGCTAGCCATCCCTGTCCACTGGCCTGCCTCACTCGAAATAACTATGGAAACTTATACAGTTTTCCTTACCTTTAGCTTAGAGCATATATATATACACAACACTAGAAAAATGCAGGTTTCAGTACAAGAACTGAAGAAGACAAGCTCAAAGCTTTCCTGCACAGAGATATAGTTAAAATTACACCCCATGCATCAAAATAACAAATCCCAGCTAAGTTCTCCCAAGTCCATCCAACCACATGAACGTACAAAAGCTCAATACGCAAAGATACATTGCGGCTTGCAGGCCAAACCGTATAAAATTGGTAGTTCGTTACATATACAGACAACGGATCATTCAAGTTTTAGCACAGAATTCAGGGCAGCAATTATTTCGATTATACAAAGAGTTCAGTCTACATACGTCATAATCGATCGATCGTAACAGGACGCATAGAAGGATAAACAAAACTCATAACTGTGCGTGAGGCGAAGTGTGAACTACCGGCCGGACACGATCTCGAGCTGGAAAGTAGAGCTAAATCTCCGGGCGGCTAGCTCACAAAGAGACGAGCCTGCCCATTCGATATCTAATTTCTTGTAGGAATCGAGCTGACCAGCCGCCGAACTAAGCTGCTACAAGCCAAAGGGCTACTTGATGGGTGATGGAGAACGGGAGGAACAATACAATACAGTTGGGACTTGGGAGTAGCCGAGTAGGACCTGCACCGCACATTCGAAACATCTCTGACCACTATCTCCAGGTCACCAGGTGTAATTGGCAATAGCCCACAAGTGTACTTGGACAACTTCAACACGAAGGTTATCCATATACATGCATGTTTCGAAGTCTGAAGAGCTAACGCTAACGGTTCTTGAGGAATTTTCGCAACATTCATGTGCGCAACAGTTCAACGTCAAACGTCAGGGGTCGAATTTTGTTTGGTAATTTAATTGACTTGTATATTATTACTACAGATATGACATTTACGGCTGGACCAACAGTCTACGTAGTCCCCGTAGTAACAATAATAGTAGAACCAACTGCTGCTAGCTACTTATATGTCATTGTCATGTCATATATAGCTAGATTAATACCCTACATGTATAGTAACCAGGTTTAAACATGCACCACTTTATTAATATCTCGCTCACCTTACACCGTCACAAAATGTTTTTGAGCACGTACCGCAGCTGACTGTTAATTTACAATCCGCTTCTCTTCCCTCTCCTCCAAGAAAGTAAGAATATGTTATTTAATTTTCTTACACTGCTTACATCATATTATTATACTTACTCCAAGGGGTTATAGCATGCGGTTAACGTAGAAACCATGTGTGCAATTTTCGCAACAGGTTCAAAGAATAGCAGACTTCAAAATCCACACTACTATATGAGGTTTTCGGCTACAACTAAGCATGAAAGATAACAGTTGGCCCGTCAAATAGAATCCAGAGAAGGCCATTTGTGATGCACTATGGAGCATCCATGGGAGATCATCTATGGAGTTGAACTAGGTAACACATGGAGAAGTCATGTGGCACCTAGAAATTCAATGTTGCATCCGGGTGCACATGCTCATGTTATTTATAGCATAGAGTTGTGTGGAGATTCTTAACACGACACATTTTTCTTGACAACCACGCTGTCACATTAGTCCATTTTTCTTGCGCATGGATTCCCACGCGGTCTAGTTGTCTACACGCACACAGATACCCACTTTGTCTCCATGGTTTAGATAGCAGGAATATGTGCACCTGGGTGTAAAATCATTATACTTTGCCGCCACCAACTTAAGAAACAACATTTTTATGATCATTTTGAATATATATATGAGCAATTTTCTATATGATTTCGTCCATAAAAACAATAGATAAAACATGGCCATAAAATACAGAATAAACTATTCATACATTCTATAGTAGGCAAGATGAAACCAATATGTCCAAACTGATTGCTAGTAACATGATTCTTATCATATATAACAAGAACACATATGGTGCTTTGGAAGAAGCGTTCGCGGTATGAGAAGACATGTCCCAAGTAAGTTGCGATGTCGGGACAATTTGTGTTCTTGGGCAAGTGTTTGTCGTATGCGGTGTCAGAGAAAAGTCAGTGGCCACGCGAGAGATCTTACCAAAAACCAGATCGCCCCTCTCTCTTACAATATCACAAGAGATGGGGTTCCATAGGCCTATTGTTTTTATTACATCAGTGCATACTAAGGGAGAGAGACGCAGGGGAAGGCGTGGGAGACGGCGATGAATAGGTCCTAACTCGACTCGTTCATTACACCTAACGTACGCGTGACACGACGTCACGCGAGAAAGAGAGGAGGCTATGTGTACGTGTCTACTTGCTAATGGCAAAAGAGCCAACTTCATATAGTCTAACTCTCAGCAAACTAACAGTGTGAGACTAAAGCTTAGTTTCACCTCTTGCCATGCATGAATGGGTCAAGTTGGCCTCTGAGTTTTATTTTAGGGATTATTTTAATAAATATAAATGGGTTACCCCCAAAATAAGCAATGTTAACCGTTTAATTAGATCTCGGTGGTTTTCAGAAAGGCGTGCAGATTCTCGGTTCAAATCTTATCTTGCACGTTAGTGTGTATCTAGCTCAGAAGCATAATGCAATTTTCCTTTTTCTCCTAACGTGCTCTAACTGACTTCTGATTTCAATCTGAAGTTAGATCCTATAAATTTTATTTTGACTTTCAAACTAACTGAACTTTTTATGGAATTTAATTATGTTTGAAAAGTAAAAGAAGTTCCATCATTTCATATTTTCATAATCGATGATTCAGTAAGTTATATTTCAAACAAATATTTTAAGCTTTCCTCTTGGATCTTTGAAAAGTTTGATAGATAAGTTTCAGTGTGTTTGTGGAAGGGCTAGAGAGATTGCAAAATGGACCACGTTACAAAGTTTTCCATGAAATTGCTAATGTTTCGATGGAAGATAGTTAAGGCATATCTGGGTTCATAGAAGAAGGGCCAAACGACCAAGATTACATCACGGGCTGGCTAAGACGCAGCATGCACCCACGCTGACAAGCAGCTATACAACTCAACACCTACTACTCGCCAAACCTCCACCGCTCCGCCTCTAAGAGGCACCCTCTAAAGAGGTCGGCTTCTCTCCAGGTCTCGGCTTCCTAACTAATAGCCCGGACCACCAACGCCGAAGAAGGACAGACATTATTGAAGACAATGTCGGTCTTGTGAAACTACAGGGTCCAGCAAACCCGAGCCACCGTCGTCCAAAGGTATCTCTCATCACGTCGTCCTCCGTGCCGTGACGATACCCACTCCACTAGCAAATTCCCGAGCTCGGGTATCCAACCTGCCAGTTGCCAACTGCTCAGATAGGCCACCTACAACGTCCGTGTAAACACACATCCAACTAGCAGGTGGTCAATGGACTCGGCATGTTGGTCGCAGAAAGAGCATATGTCCGGTCACGGCAAACCACGCCTAGCTAAACCGTCGGCCGTCCAGTGGTAGATAGTTATAGGATTTAGCTGACCCTAGGCAACATCAATTAACAAATAAGATTGGCCTCCCATTATGAATAGTAGCTAGAACACTGTTGTTGCGATTTGATCTTAATTATCTTTGTATGACCGCATTTATTGGTATCGCGACTTGATTACGTAAACACATCACGGCTTACATCCATCTCAGCTGATCAGCTCCCATGTCCCATCAAGAAAATGAAATATGTACAAGATACATAGTATATCTGACCATACACTGGATTAAGATAACATTAAAAAGTAGTTCACGAAGCAACCCTACCATAGCACGACGACATGAAACGACATAATTCGAATTAGCTGGTTGAATATGATCCTTACCTGTAAAGATCAATAACCACACACCACCACTTGTTTATATAATTATTTGTTTATATGTATATGTAAATGCCACTGGCTTGTGACATGTGAGCAATATATAAAGATAGATAAGTTTTTGGCATCTACGCAGAGATGCGTTGCCTTTTGTCAACCAGAGAAGAAAGCTCGTGGAACTTGTCCTACTTTTCCGCACTTAGCGGCCTAACTTTGACTAGTACTCTGCATGCATCTTATGCAGCCTAAAGAACACTATAAATAGGCAGCTCGTGCCAGCCACAGGTAAGCAAGCTACTGAGCTAGCAATCCTACAGTGAAGAAGAACATATTGAGTTTACGTAAGTAGCTAGACCAGTTTGTGAGCTTAACATAGCTGCCATGGCTTCCAGCTGCAGGACATGGCATTGCTTGCTCGCCCTCTTCCTCCTCTCCTCTGCGGCGTATGGGCAACTCTCGCCGTCCTTCTACGCCAGGAGCTGCCCGACGCTGCAGCTCATCGTGCGTGCCACGATGATCAAGGCGCTCCTCGTCGAGCGCCGCATGGGCGCCTCCCTCCTCAGGCTCCACTTCCATGACTGCTTCGTCCAAGTAATTAGTTAGACACTTAACCAATCCAATTTATCTCGATCGATTGTTTGCCAACATTTGTATTTATGTATAGAGTAGCCTGTGAGCTAGAGTAATACGGCCAGGGTGAATGGTGAGCTAACTTTTGGTTACACAGGGCTGCGACGGATCCATTCTTCTGGATGACGTGGGCAGCTTTGTCGGCGAGAAGACAGCCTTTCCGAACGTCAATTCCGTGCGCGGCTTCGAGGTCATCGACGAGATCAAGAGGAACGTGGAGCTGCTCTGCCCTAGGGTTGTTTCTTGCGCGGACATCCTCGCCCTGGCAGCACGGGACGGCACGTTTCTGGTACGCACTAGTACAATGGACAACGAGTACTACGCAGCGTAGATGTGCAGATTTTATAATGCTGACAACACTTGGACTTTGCTCATCGTTTCAGCTCGGCGGACCCAGCTGGGCGGTGCCGCTCGGCCGGCGCGACTCGACGACGGCGAGCCTGAACGACGCCAACACCGACCTCCCCGCGCCGTCGTTAAACCTCGACCTGCTCATCCAGGCGTTCGGTAAGAAGCAGCTGACCCCGCGCGACCTCACCGCGCTTTCGGGCGCGCACACCATCGGCTTCTCGCAGTGCCAGAACTTCCGCGACCACATTTACAACGACACCAACATCGACCCGGCATTCGCCACGCTGCGCAAGCGTACCTGCCCTGCCGCGGCCCCCAACGGCGACACCAACCTGGCGCCATTCGACGTGCAGACGCAGCTCGTCTTCGACAACGCCTACTACCGCAACCTGGTCTCCAAGCGCGGCCTGCTGCACTCCGACCAGGAGCTCTTCAACGGCGCCTCGCAGGACGCGCTGGTGCAGCAGTACAGCACCAGCCCCTCCCTCTTCGCCTCCGACTTCGTCACGGCCATGTTAAAGATGGGGAATCTCGGACCGCTCACCGGTACCGCCGGCCAGATCAGGCGCAACTGCAGGGTCGTCAACAGCTGATGGATCATCGTGATCGTTTCAGGATCCGTATCTATACAAGTTTATAACTGTATGATCATGTAAGAACTTACTACGTGTTGATGGAGATGTGAGCGTTTGGTTGGCTACAAAGGTAACTGACCAGCTTGCATGCAATGGAAGAATAAGAGCCGTTTGGTTCATATAATGCCTGGGCTGGGGTTCAGAAGTAAAGTATCCCCTCCAGGATTGTAAGGTACCTTTTCGTCATGTAAGTTGCCAATATATGCAGTACTATAACGGAAAGCGGTCATGGATTTCTATGCAACTCTGGTGTCGGCATTTGATACAATACTGTGAGGATACCTAATTCTGAAGTGCGTTTCCGTAGCCACTAACAGTCCAACTCGAGGCAACAAGCAGTTAACGGGCGACGTCTTTCCATCTGGACCATTCTGAAGTGAGAATCACAATGTCTTTGTTAATGCGTCGAACGTATCACTAGACCACTGTACGTAAGAGAACATATACATATGAAAAGCCTTGAGGCAACAAGCAGCTAACCGGCGACGTCATTCCATCTGGAAATGAGTCCCCAAGATGTCAATGGAGGGGTCAAACAGGCTGAACTCTCATAATCAAGGGCCAACTACAGAGAGAAAGTAGACAAGCCTTCGTTTTCGATGAAAATGTACAGGAAACAAGAAGACTTTCACTTAGGTACTTAGGTGACATGCATGTGCTAGGCACATGCCTCCACTTCGTAATAAACACACGACCTATATCTGACAATTACTCGTAACCAATACCAACATCTAAAAAGTTGTATTATGCAAACAGAAAATTCCCTGCGCTTTAGTATATTCCCGTGATGTATCAAATGTTGGCACCATCATGTCTCAGTTGAGCCTGTTATCTACATGAAATGAAACAATTTTTTCAAGATGCTTCTTGAATTTTGAATGAGGCAAGACCGAGCTCCTATTCAACATTCGTTGAAAAAAGTTTCCACTAAACAAATCTGGAAAAAATGTCGTTCAACGAATTGCATCATATATCGACCAAAGAAAGGCTGCTTGTTCCCAGAAAAAAATATTTGCGCAGATCCAACACATCTGCCAAATGGGTTTGCATAGATGGTCTTTTTTTGAAGGAATCGTGTCCTTTGTATGATTGATGCCACGCAACGCAACCATATATATTACTCAACCAAACTTGAGCATAAGAGATTTAGAATGAATTTTGGAATTAGTTTTACACTTTAAAAGAATTAGATGCAACGCTCAACTGTACTTGAGCTTTAGAGATGTTTTCTTTGTATGAATGTTAATATCTCCCAAACCCCCTTCCTCTTTGGCCTTCAAACCTTCTCACTGGATTTCAAATCTTCTCCAAAGGCAATGCATCATATATTTAGTGGCATGACGATGCTTCACTATCACAGGTATACCAAGGCTACACATAGAGAAAAAAAGGAACTGCTGCCAACATTGATTTTACCTTTTGAAATTTACCTCCATAGGTAAACACTACAGGAATGGCGAGCTATGCCGACGGCCGGACTCTATGCCGACGGCTTTTTGTCGGGGCCGTCGGCGTAGGCTCCGACGAGTAATATCCATCGACGCGGCCGTCGGCACAGGTTTAGCCGTCGGCACAGGGTCTATGCCGACGGCAAAGCCGTAGGATAGGTTCAAAAGGCTATGCCGACGGCAAAGCCGTAGGCATAGCTATGTTTTTTTTTCTGTTTTCGTTTAATATGAAATAATTCATATCTTTAAATCTATAAATCAAAATTTAACAAATAAAATGTCTAAATTGATTAGAAAAATGAGAGGAATCCAAATATGACATCCATATCATTTTTTAATCATGCATATGACTTTTTGCAACAAATTATGCCACGGGTCTATTTTGACCATTTTTTCAAAAAAATAAAAGAATGTGAAAAAATACCCAAAAAATAAATCCTTTGGCATGGACTCCTTATATGTGTACTAGTTAATAGGGAAAATGATAAACTTGAGTTTTAAAAAAAATTCCACAAAACTTCTTCACAAAAAGATCAATCATCTATAAACATGTATAAGTTTTGAGTCAAATGACCTAGATATGATCATCTATGTACCTAGTTTGTGATAATGTGCCCATATTTGACACATAGGTTTGTCTTGTTGACAAACAATGTTGCAGAACTAAGTTTTTTCAAATTATGTTTATAAATATCATTTTTCATTTCTTAATTGTAAAAAATGACATTTTTTGTGAAGCAAGTACAACAAATATGGTGCAAACTGGCACCCATCCAATTTCCACACAAAGTAGATCATATTTGATGGACAATCCAGAAATATTATGAATTTTCTCGGTTTCTAACTAATTTCGCCTACTTAAATGACTTTATGTCTATTTTCCGAAAGTAATTCAATTTTGAACTACAAGTGTGTGATAGTTTACGCTGAAAATTTTACAAAAATCATTTTAAGATACAACAATAGTGGTTATATCACAGAACCATCGATGGTTTTAAAAAATGCGACCCCTTTGAATGAATACACACGACGGCCATTTTGATCGTTTTTTCGAAAAATTAAAAGAAAGTGAAAAAATACTCAAAAAAACAAATCCTTTGGCATGGACTCCTTATATGTGTACTAGTTGCTAGGAAAAATGATAAACTTGAGTTTTGACAAAATTTTCATAAAACTTCTTCACAAAAAGGTCAATCATCTATAAACATGTATAAGTTTCGAGTCAAATGACCTAATATGATCATCTATGTACCATAGTTTGTGATAATGTGCACATATTTCACACATAGGTTTGTCTTGTTATGACAAACAATGTTGCAGAACTAAGTTTTTTCAAATTATGTTTATAAATATCATTTTTCATTTTTTAATTGTAAAAAATGACATTTTTTGTGAAGCAACTACAACAAATATGGTGCAAACTGGCACCCATCCAATTTCCACCAAAGTAGATCATATTTGATGGACAATCCAGAAATATTATGAATTTTCTCGGTTTCTAACTAATTTCGCCTATTAAATGACTTTATGTCTATTTTCCGAAAGTAATTCAATTTTGAATTACAAGTGTGTGATAGTTTACGCTGAAAATTTTACAAAAATCATTTTAAGATACAACAATAGTGGTTATATCACAGAACCATCGATGGTTTTAAAAAATGCGATCCCTTTGAATGAATACACACGACGGCCATTTTGATCGTTTTTTCGAAAAATTAAAAGAAAGTGAAAAAATACTCAAAAAACAAATCCTTTGGCATGGACTCCTTATATGTGTACTAGTTGCTAGGAAAAATGATAAACTTGAGTTTTGACAAAATTTTCATAAAACTTCTACACAAAAAGGTCAATCATCTATAAACATGTATAAGTTTCGAGTCAAATGACTTAGATATGATCATCTGTGTACCATAGTTTGTGATAATGTGCACATATTTCACACATAGGTTTGTCTTGTTATGACAAACAATGTTGCAGAACTAAGTTTTTTCAAATTATGTTTATAAATATCATTTTTCATTTTTTAATTGTAAAAAATGACATTTTTTGTGAAGCAAGTACAACAAATATGGTGCAAACTGGCACCCATCCAATTTCCACACAAAGTAGATCATATTTGATGGACAATCCAGAAATATTATGAATTTTCTCGGTTTCTAACTAATTTCGCCTACTTAAATGACTTTATGTCTATTTTCCTAAAGTAATTCAATTTTGAACTACAAGTGTGTGATAGTTTACTCTGAAAATTTTACAAAAATCATTTTAAGATACAACAATAGTGGTTATATCACAGAACCATCGATGGTTTTAAAAAATGCGACCCCTTTGAATGAATACACACGACGGCCATTTTGATCGTTTTTTCGAAAAATTAAAAGAAAGTGAAAAAATACTCAACAAAACAAATCCTTTGGCATGGACTCCTTATATGTGTACTAGTTGCTAGGAAAAATGATAAACTTGAGTTTTGACAAAATTTCATAAAACCTCTTCACAAAAAGGTCAATCATCTATAAACATGTATAAGTTTCGAGTCAAATGATCTAGATATGATCATCTATGTACCATAGTTTGTGATAATGTGCCCATATTTGACACATAGGTGTGTCTTGGTATGACAAACATTGTTGCCAAAAACAATTTTAAAAATAATTTTATAAACATCATTTTTCATTTTTTCAGTGTAAAAATAACTTTTTTTTATTAAGAAAATACCAAAAATATGTTACAAAAAGCCATATGCATGATGAAAAAGATGTTATGGATGTCATATTTGGATTCCTCTCATTTTTCTGATCGATTTAGACATTTTATTTATTAAATTTTGATTTACGGATTTGAAGATATGAAATATTGCATATTAAATGTAAAAAGGAGAAAATAAAGTAAAATAAATTTTATTGTTATTTATTCAAATATTATTATTACATAATCATTGTTATTTATTCAAATAAATTTTCAAAATTTAGACAATAAAAGTGTAACATCATGACCCAGGGGTTAATATGTTCGATAGAATAATAACATCTGTAAGTTCTAACATCTCATTTGGAAGCTAATTTAGAAGAAACTCAAAAGTTAAGCGTGCTTGGGCTGGAGCAATTGAGGATGGGTGACCGAACGGAAAGTTTGACCGAGATAAGTATTTTGACCTGAGATTAAGTGTCTAATATGTAATTAGAAATTGTGTGTGGCTAAGTTGGAAATTTCAAAATTAAAAAAACATAAATTAGAAATTTAAAAAAATTAAAAATTATTTTTAAAATTAAAAATAAAAAAATGAAAAAAATAATTTTGAAAACATATGCCGACGGCTCTGTGCGTAATTTTTTAAATTAAAAATAAAAAAATGAAAAAATAATTTTGAAAACATATGCCGACGGCATAGCCTATGCCGACGGCTAGACCTGTGCCGACGGGTTTCTAGGCTATGCCTACGGGCACCTATGCCGACGGACCTATGCCGACGGTGGCCGTCGGCATAGCCTATGCCGACGGTAAAAAGACCTGTGCCGACGGCAAAAGTCCGTCGGCATAGGTGGCCATTCCTGTAGTGAAAATAATGTTAGCAATTACGAAAGTTTTTTTTTCAATTGTTTGCGCCATCGAATGACGTGTTCTAAAAAAGGCTTAGTTATTCCTAAGGGTAGACACAGATAGGTGAAAGGAAAGACTCCTTATTTGCATTTTTAAATATATTTTTTGAGAAATTGTATTCTCTGACTTTGATCGGCCTACAAGTTAAAGGTCAGTAGTCGGGAGGCGTGAATCAATCTTGGCTGAACCGTGATTTGCCAAACGAAGCAATAGATGCCGCGTTGATAGACTGAATTGGGAAGAGACAAATGGAATGGCCGAACGGCTATTGCATGAAAACACGCCGTCGCCTAGCAGCGGTGCGGCGTTAGCGCCTAAGGGCATGCACAACGCGGGGGTGATGTGCGCTAGGGTTAAATTACGGGTAGATCGGTAGTTCGGATTTAGATTCCTAGCATCCATGTCGTCATCGACGCTGTCGGATCAGTGGAAACCAGGGTACCATGGCCTGTATGCTTTAGGCCCAGAACCCTACGCGCGGAGAACGAGACAAGTCAGCAGTCAACAGAGCATAACCCGCTCCACCAACCCTCGTGAAGATTCACACGGCCAAGGCGAGTGGCCTCAAGAGGACACGCCTCCAGCAGATGGAAGAAGGTCTCGCGAAGCTGCCTCCACGAGGGAAGCAGTACCACCAGGCCTCGCGCGGTACAAGACAAAGACACTGCACACCCGTGACCCCGCGCCAGGGGGCACGTGCGGCTGTGCCTCCCCCAGAGTGACGCGCGCGCCTGCGTCCCGACATAGGGCGTGTCGGCCAAAGCTTTCCACTTTGGTGATAAAAGGGAGCCGACCAACTACGGCAAGTAAAGCGGAGCCCAAGACCTTCCTCTTTGGTGCAAGACGGCCGGACCGGCACTACGCGCCACGGCGGGCGTCACCGGCAACGTCACCGACAAGGCCTTACGACTGCGCCATGTACGGTGGCTTTATCTGAGCTAGGGCAGTACGCCGGTACCCCTTCTTGGTGCTATGTGGCAACCCTTCCCGCCTAAACATTGGGGAAGAGGACCGGAGCACTATAAATAGGGCCTCACCGTGGGCTTAGAGAGGGCATCTCATTCTAACTCGCCACAAGCTCCAACACTTGTACTGTAATCGCTCCGAGCAGTGCAATCCATCTCAAGCAGGAAGTAGGGTGTTACACCATCATGGTGGCCTGAACCTGGGTAACCCGCTGTGTCTCCTTGCTGTGTGTATGTCTTTCCTTCACCGAGGTCGCCGAGGGGTTGTCGAGAGCGTGTTTCAGTCCCCAGTGTTCAAACGACACTACACTAGAGGTTCCTTCGGGAATAATCCTCGACATTTGGCGTGCCAGGTAGGGGACAGAGGCGCTCTCTTCAACTTTCCTCACCACCATGGTCGACACGCGCAGCAAGGCGGCCCGTAAGGTAGCCAGCCGAGCTGCCTCCAAGTCCGTCATCAGCAACCCACGCGAGCGCGTGGCTCCTGCCGCCCCCAAGGAAACAGGGGAGCACGGACCGGAGGAAGCTGAGTTTTCTTCCCCCCACTCCTCCGGACAGACCACGCCACCGCGGTCAGGCAGCCGCACGGCGTTGGCCCCCGTCCGAGCTCCGCCAACACCCGAGGCTGCGCTGCTGCTAGCGCAAGAACTCCTCCAACACCGTCCATCGGCGGTCGGGCAAGCTGCCTGGCTGGGGCATATCACCGAGCTCGTGGAGATAGCTGCTGGGCGCACGTCGCCCGACCCAGCCGAGCGGACGGAAGCATCGGAGGAAGAACCGCCCCACGCGCTCCGGTCTCAGACACCGCCCGCGTCGGAGTCTCGAAGACACGTGGCCTGCGTCCTCGGAGCAGGCCAGACTCCCTCTCCTGCACGCGTCACCAAGCGCCCGGCCAGAATGATAGGCACCGCTCTCTCCCGCGGCAAGGCGCACGGGCCACGTAAGCGCGCATGGCCCGAGATCTCCTTCGACGCGAACGACCATCCGGAGGACACCACCGAGGTCGGGAGCAACCCGCTGGTTCGGACCCCCACCATCAACCACGTGTCCGTCGCCAGGACGCTCATTGATGGCGGCGCTGGTGTCAACCTCCTCTCCATCCAAGCATTCGCCAAACTCCAGGTGCCTTTCGACTGCCTGGCGCCGGCCGGCCCGTTCTCAGGGATCGCCCCAAGGGTCGAGTACCCGTATGGGCGGATCAGTCTCCCCGTGACTTTCGGCACCCCCGCGAACTTGGAGCACATCACGTTCGAGGTCGCCGACATCCGCCTCCCATGCAACGCCGTCCTGGGCTACCCGGCCTTGGCCAAGTTCACGGCGGCCACTCACCCTGCGTACAACCTCCTCAAGATGCCGGGCAGCAACGGTATCATCACCGTACGTGGGGACCGGGCCGACGTCACGGCCGGGCAGGCCTTCGCGCACGACTTCGTCGCCTGCCTGGACGAGGAAGGAGCCCCCAAGGACGCCCGTGAGTCACCCTGCCGGAAGAGGAAGGCGACCCCTGAAGACTTCCCCGGAGCATTCCCAGCTGAGGACGAGGCGACTCGGGCGTACTACCCCGAGGAGCTCCTCGCCGGCCCTTCCAAGAAGAAGAAGCAGCTCTTTGCCCCGGAGCGGACGGCCACCAAGAAAGTGGCCCTGCAAGCTGACGGCACGGGGGCTACCATCACCATCGGGGCCAGCCTAGCCCCTGAGCAAGAAGAGGCGCTCACCACCTTCCTCCGAGCCAACGCCGACATGTTCGCATGGACGGCGTCCGACATGACCGGAGTGCCTCGTGAGGTCATCGAGCACCACCTGGCCATCTGCCCAACTGCACGCCCA
Source organism: Poa pratensis (assembly GCA_947311845.1). Lineage (NCBI taxonomy): Eukaryota > Viridiplantae > Streptophyta > Magnoliopsida > Poales > Poaceae > Poa > Poa pratensis. The sequence goes on from CAMZMU010000043.1 coordinate 37,394,754, forward strand.
GTGAAGCAGAAGGCCCGGTGGCAAGCGCCAGAGAAGCAGGAGTTCATCGTCAAGGAAGTGGAGAAGCTTAAAGATGCGAAGGTCATCCGGGAGGTTGTGCACACCGACTGGCTCTCCAACACGGTGGTCGTCCCGAAGCACATCGGAGGGGGCAGGCTCTGCATTGATTACACTGACCTCAACAAAGCCTGCCCCAAGGACCCTTACCCGCTGCCACGCATCGACCAAATCGTGGACTCAACAGCTGGCTGCGACCTCTTGTGCTTCCTGGACGCCTTCTCGGGGTATCACCAGATCAAGATGGCCAAGGAGGATGAGGAGAAGACAGCATTCCTCACCCCGTGCGGCGTATACTGTTACGTTTGCATGCCCTTCGGTCTCAAGAACGCCGGCGCCACCTTCCAGAGGCTGATGCGCATCGCCCTGGGAGTCCAGATGGGGCGGAACGCCGAAGCTTACGTCGACGACATCGTCGTCAAGACTAGGAAGGGCCATACCCTCATCTCCGACCTGGAGGAAACCTTCACGAACCTACGCAAGGTCAACATCAAGCTCAACCCCACCAAGTGTGTCTTCGGGGTGCCGTCGGGCAAGCTCCTCGGCTTCTTGGTCTCCCACCGCGGCATTGAGGCCAACCCAGACAAGATCAAGGCCATCGAGGAGATGCAGCCACCCAAGCGCCTTAAGGACATACAGCGGCTGACCGGATGCATGGCCGCACTGGGAAGATTTATCTCCAAATCTGGCAAAAAAGCGCTCCCTTTCTTCAAGCTGATGAAGAAGACAAGGCCCTTCAAGTGGACCCCTGAAGCAGACGCCGCCTTCGCGGACCTCAAGAGGTACCTGGCAAGTCCCCCGATCCTGGTGGCCCCCCGACCTCGCGAGACGCTCCTGCTGTACTTGGCGGTGACACCGCAGACAGCCAGCGCTGTCCTAGTAGCGGAGCGCGAAGAGTCCATCGCAAGCCCCTCAGGAGGCAGTCAACCCACTGCCTCGGCAGGGGGCTCCCCTCCTAAGGACGCCAGCCTCAAGGAGATGAGTGCCATCCCCCAAACGCCTCATCGAACACCCCGTCTACTACGTCAGCACGGTACTGCGAGGCGGCCGAGAGCGCTATCCACAGCAACAGAAGCTGCTCTTCACCCTCCTCATGGCCTCCAGAAAGCTGCGTCACTACTTCCAAGGACATCCCATCAAGGTCGTCTCGTCCTTCCTGCTGGAGCAGATTCTGCGCAACCCCAACGCTACCGACCGCGTAGCTGGCTGGGGAATTGAGCTCCAGCCGTTCGAGCTAGATTTTCACACCACCAGGACCATCAAAGGCGCGGCCCTAGCGGACTTCACCGTAGAATGGATGGAGACGCCTGAAGAAGATCGGGACGAGGCGACCCTTGTCTTGGGGAAAGTGGCCCGGACAATAAACTTCGATGGCGCGTTCTCCCGGAATGGCGCGGGGGCTGGCGTCGTGCTCACATCGCCCACAGGAGACAAGCTCTACTATGCCGTGCAGCTGTGCTTCAAGGACACCGACAAGGTCTCCAACAACATTGCGGAGTACGAGGGACTCCTCGCCGGGCTCCGGGCGGCAATCGCCTTGGGAATCCGGAGGGTGGTCGTCCAGGGAGATTCCCAGCTCCTCGTGAACTTCTCCAACAAGAGCTACAAGACCAAGGATGACCACATGGCCGCCTACCTTGAGGAAGTGCGCAAGCTGGAGAAAAAGTTCCTTGGCATGGAACTGGCCCACATCCCGCGCAGCGAGAATCAGGAGGCCAACGACATCGCCAAGCGGGCGGCACGACACGAGCCACAGCGACCGGGCGTCTTCGAGGAAAGACTAATGAAACCATCTGCGTCTCCGCCACCTGAAGAGGGCACGCCACCTGAAGAAGAGCTGCCGCCACCACCTGCCACGGGAGCACCCGACACAGGCATACCCCCGGACCGCCTGTTACTCACGGCGCACCCACCGAACGATGAGTGGCGCCACCAAATCCAAATTACCTGGAAAAGAGGATACTCCCAGAAGATGATGACGAGGCGGAGAGGATAGTCCGCCAGGCCAAGAGCTACAGCCTACTGGACGGCGTCCTATACCGCCATCGGCCAAACGGAGTCACGCTGCGGTGTGTGTCTACCGAGGATGGGTGCGAACTCCTCTCGGACATACACCGTGGCGACTGTGGCCACCACTCCTCGTCCCACACACTGGCCGGAAAGGCATTCCGCAGCGGCTTCTACTGGCCCTCTACCCTCGAAGATGCGACGGAGCTCGTCAGGATCTATGAAGCATGTCAGTTCCACGCCAAGCAAATCCATCAACCAGCCCAGGCGCTGCAGACAATCCCCATCTCATGGCCTTTCGCGGTCTGGGGGCTGGATATCTTGGGAACCTTCCCACGGGCGGTCGACGGCTATCGGTACCTTTACGTCGCCATCGACAAATTCACCAAGTGGGCAGAAGTAGAGCCCGTGCGCACCATCCCAGCAAGGTCAGCAGTTAAGTTCATCAAAGGCCTAGTATGCAGGTTTGGCGTCCCCAACCAGATTATCACGGACAACGGGTCCCAGTTCACAAGTGGCATGTTCAAGTCCTACTGCGCCAACCTTGGCACAAGGATTTGCTACGCCTCGGTCGCACACCCGCATAGCAACGGGCAGGCAGAGAGGGCTAACGCTGAAGTGCTCAGAGGACTCAAGATGCGGAGCTTCAAGAAGAAGCTCAAAGCCAGCGGCAGGGGATGGATCGACGAACTCCCCTCCGTCCTCTGGTCCATCCGCACCACGCCAACTAAGCCCGCCAGCGAGACGCCATTCTCCCTCGTCTACGGGGCGGAAGCTGTCCTCCCCGCCGAGCTCAAGTACCGATCACCCAGGGTGATGGCCTTTAACGAAGCTAACCAAGACGAGCTAAGGGAAGAGGACCTCATGCTATTGGAGGAAGCTAGACATCACGTCAAGATCCGCGCGGCTAGGTACCAGCAGGCCATGCGACGCTACCACAGTCGTCGCGTCCGACCCCGCACGCTCGAGGCAGGAGACCTCATCCTCCGGAAGATTCTCCCCAGGGAAGGGCTGCATAAGCTCTCCCCCATGTGGGAAGGCCCCTTCAGGGTCACCCACATCGCACGCCCAGGAGCGGCGTGGCTGGAGACTGAAGACGGCATCCCGGTGCCCAACCCGTGGAACATCCAACACCTCTGTAAGTTCTACCCGTGACGTCACGGTAAAAACGACGCCGGGATTTCCTCCCCAGGAGGGTCTCACTGGAGCTTCGCATTAGTGTTGCCTTGGGGCCGCTAGAACTCCAGCCACTTCACGTGGGGCCCCGTGCTCATCACCGGCTCACGGCGGCATCTTTATCCTTGAGGGTGCCGCGCGGTCATTACAGCCTCAATGAGACTCCTCCTCATGAGGGTCTCCCTGCCCATAGCGGCACATTTTATAATGAACTTATTCATTCAGCAAGGAAAACTAAGCGCTTTGCGCCAAGCATACTTGCGTATGACCTTTCTCCGGTGCGCTCTAATTTCTCCCTGAGCGTTACACGAGCGGGGGCTGGAGCACGGTGTCTGTGCTCGGGTCAGTCCCAGCAGCATCAAAAAACCCAAGTAAACCATGAGTGGATTCGGGGGGACGCCTCGTACACGCCACCTTCCAAGTTCCTTGGTGCTAAACCTCCTCGTGCAACACTAGGTGCGAACCTGCAAACACGCACCACAAACAACCCTCGTTGTTTTTCCTCTCACAGAACAGGGCGCAGGAGTCTCACGGAGGAGGAAAAGACTCACAAGCTGCAGCCTCACGAAGCCCAGGAGTGGTAACCCCAACCACACACTCACCCCGAGGATTTCACGCAACAAAGAAGATAAGTAAAACAGCCGAGTCACGAAATTTTTTCATTCCTCTCAAGTATAGAAGGCTTACAAAATAGCTCCAAAAGCAAGAACAGAAAATACCCTAACGCCCCTGCAGATTACAGAAAGAACTTAAGCCAGCGGCCCTGCTCCCCGAAGTACGTCGATGAGGCCACAAAGAAGGAGGCGAAGGAGATCTTCGTGGCCCCGCAGAAGGATCTCCCTTAAGAGGAGGAAGACTCAACCTTCACGCTGGAGGAGTTTTCCTCATCTTCATCCTCGCCGGAGGAGTCGACGCTGTAGCTGCTCTCGCTCTCCGCACAACACTCCACATGTCCGCCGTGCTCGTGGAAGGCCTTCACATAGAGAGCTGTGTCCCCATCGTATCTGAAGGACAGATACTGCCCCGGGGCTAGACGACGAGCACGAGCAAACGACCTCCACCCGCGACCGAGACGAAGAACGGAGGCCTGGTGGAGGTAAGCCGCGTAAACCCAGGAGGGTCCGCTCGGACACCCATCCACGTGAAGCCAGAAGCCCGGGGGCTGGCTGCTCTGCACTCCAGCCAGAAAGGAATCAGGGAGAAGAGGCCGGCTGCGGGGCCTGTCGCCCTGGTGCAAGAAGAACTCAAACACCGCTCGCCCGGAGTGATCCACCTCAGGCGGAAGAGGGGCGGACGCTCCGCCGCAGCCCCTAACCCTGCGGCCGCCTCGCCCGCGACCTCCACGACCGCGGGGCGCAAGTCCCCCACGAGCGCTGGTGCCCGCCTCCGTGCTAGGCGGCAGTGCACGAGGACGGTCCGGGCCTCTCCTCGTGCTCACCATCGAGTCGCGCCGGCGCCAATGATGACGAAGATATAAGGGAAAGCTCTCGACGAGGAGAAGGAGTGTGGAATGAAGACGGAGTAGGGCAGACCCATTGTCCTTAAATAGCCACCGCGGCAACCCACGATGGCCACCACTGGACCGAGAGTCCAGGAGTCAAAAGCGCATTAACCCCCTCGGGTTTTGAAACCAAGAGTGATGAAGACGATGGGACAGCCGCGCCACGCGCGGCCCAGGCTTTATGACCGACCCAGGCGGTTACCGAGGCGTCGCGGCCATCGTGGGCGCGTGCGCGCAGAACCATCATGCCACGCGTCACCTCCTGGGCCCGGCATCCATTTTGGGGCCGTGCCGCTTCGCATCCAACGGTCGCAAGGCTTGCACGACACGGTCGGACCAGTGGAAACCAGGGTACCACGGCCCGTATGCCTTAGGCCCAGAAGCCTATGCGCGGAGAACGAGACAAGTCAGCAGTCAACAGAGCATAACCCGCTCCACCAACCCTCGTGAACATTCACACGGCCAAGGCGAGTGGGCTCAAGAGGATACGCCTCCAGCCGACGGAAGAAGGCCTCGCGAGGCTGCCTCCGCGAGGGAAGCAGTACCACCAGGCCTCGCGCGGTACAAGACGAAGACGCTGCACACCCGTGACCCCGCGCCAGGGGGCATGTGCGGCTGCGCCTCCCCCAGAGTGACGCGCGCGCCTGCGCCCCGACACAGTGCGTGTCGGCCAAATCTTTCCACTTTGGTGATAAAAGGGAGCCGACCAACTACGGCAAGCGGAGACCAAGACATTCCTCTTTGGTGCAAGACGGCCGGACCGGCACTACGCGCCACGGCGGGCGTCACCGGCAACGTCACCGACAAGGCCTTACGACTGCGCCATGGACAGTGGCTTTATCTGAGCTAGGGCAGTACGTCGGTACCCCTTCTTGGTGCTATGTGGCAACCCTTCTCGCCTAAACATTGGGGAAGAGGACCGGAGCACTATAAATTGGGCCTCATCGTGGGCTTAGAGAGGGCATCTCATTCTACCTCGCCGCAAGCTCCAACACTTGTACTGTAATCGCTCCGAGCAGTGCAATTCATCTCAAGCAGGAAGTAGGGTGTTACACCATCATGGTTGCCTGAACCTGGGTAACCCGCTGTGTCTCCTTGCTGTGTGTGTCTTTCATTCGCCGAGGTCGCCGAGGGGTTGTCGAGAGCGTGTTTCAGTCCCCAGTGTTCGAACAACACTACACTAGAGGTTCTTTCGGGAATAATCCTCGACAGACGCAAGGAAAGCATCGACCGCTTAGCTTTTTCCCCCTGAAAATGTGGTTAGCGTGGAGGGCAGCGGTCTAGTAGCCGGGGCATTTTCGCGCCTGTAATTAGCATATGCCGTTGGAAGCGGAGGCGCTTAGAAGATTAATCTGATTTACTACGCCTCAGTCGACTGAGATAACCATAAGTCTCAGTCGATGTGGTGATTTCGTGTCTTGTGTCCAGAGCTTTGTGGCCATCAGCGTTGTCTAGGCTGATTGCTCCCGTGGGCTAATTAAAATCTTGTTCTTCCTATAGGCCTGAGGCATCACGTGCTTTCAAGAAAATGCCTAACTCGGGCCTTGTTGTGATTGGAAAAGAAAAGAAGACACCACTTTGGCCCAAAACGCATGTCCATTTCTTTTTATTTTTATTTTTATTTTTTTTAAGAGAAAATGTAACTTTTGACTAGGATGCAACTGGTTGTGAAAAAAAGAAATAAAAAAATCCTAGTTGCGACTAGGATGCAACTGGTGAAATAAGAAATGATCGGTAAAAATTCCCATTTGCAACTAGGATGTAACCGGTGAAAAAAAATCAAATCCCCTGGTTGCGACTAGGATACAACTGATGAATAAAAAATGGTCAGATAAAATTTCAAGTTGCAACTAGGATGCAACTGGTTACAAAAAACAATCAATAAAAAATTCCCCAGTTGCGACTAGGATGCAACTGGTGAAAAAAATGATCGGGGTAAAATTTCTAGTTGCAACTAGGATGCAACTGGTTACAAAAAATAAAAATAATCCATATTTGCGACTAGGATGCAACTAGTGAAATAAGAATGATCGTTAAAATTTGCAGTTACAACTAGGATGCAACTGGCTATAAAAAATAAAAAATAATCTCTAGTTGCGACTAGGATGCAACTGGTGAAAATAAGAAATGGTCGGTAAAAATTCCCAGTTACAACTAGGATGCAACTAGTGAAAAAATCAGTAAAAATCCTCTAGTTGCGACTAGGATGCAACTGGTGAATAAAAATGATTGGGTAAAATTTTAAGTTGCAACTAGGATGCAACTGGTTACAAAAACACAATCAATAAAAATCCCCCAGTTGCGACTAGGATGCAACTGGTGAATAAAAAAATGACCAGGGTAAAATTTCCAGTTGCAACTAGGATGCAACTGGTTACAAAAAAATAAAAATAATTCCTATGCAACTAGTGAAATAAGAATGATCGTGAAAATTTCCAGTTGCAACTAGGATACAACTAGGTTGCCAACCGAGAATTAGCAAAACCAAAAAGACAAAACACCTAGTTGCACAGGACATGCAACTTCAATAAGAGAAGAAACACCTAGTTTCACATGACATGCAATTGCAACAAGAAACTCCATTGAGCATGGATATGAAACAACATGTTTTTGGTTTATTAATCTCCTAACCATTCGGAAATACCCTTCAATGAAAAAATGATTAATAAGTTTTTTAACGTTAAAACTTATGATTAAGGAAAAATATTACAAGTGTCACACTAAAAACATCATCTTAGTTCTATAAAAAATACAAATTTTTAGTTGGGTACGCACAAAATGAAAGAATAAAAAGACAAATGGGGTATTTTTATTACGCTCACACGTTCTCCCTACAGACAATGTAATATAAATAGAAAAAAATAATGAAAGAAACACAAGAGAGAAAAAACAGGCACAAAAGAAAACCACGTACAAAAAAAAGAAGCCAGCTCCGTTGAATATTTTTCAAAAGCCCACATGCACAACAAAGCCCAGATGGTAAGCAAGACTAACAAGTAAAAGCCCAGACAACTCCTTCAGGCTTCAGCCCCGTACATGAAAACTAGACCCAGCGCACAAATCTTGATGTCCAATCTGACGGTTATTTAGGTGACTGAGACTTAGCTAAATCTCAGGCGCCTGAGATCTAGCAAATCCGTATTTTTAATTTAGAACATCCACAATGGGACGCTTATTCAAAGGTGCTAGGAATTAAGTCACAGCATTTTTTCCTAATTGCCGGCAGTTTTTCCGGCATCGATGCCTAATTAAGAGTATGACACCTGAACACTCAATAGAAAAAATGTCTTCTAGGCTGCCGACGCTTATCAGCATAGCTTAAGTGCCTCATAAGCGTTTTTATTATCGCCCAGGCGTTGTGGATCTTCTTAAGAGCCCATATTACCGTCAAGTGTTTTTTTTGCAGGTATATTAGCGTCAGTACATGTCCTAACAGCGTTTTTTTTTTACATGTGTCCTAACAGCGTTGGTGGCAACTGGCAAGCAAATCGATCGGAAGTTTTTTAGGACCGACGGGAAACAACAACAACAAAAAATTACCTGGACGAGAAACAATAGTCTTTGTTTTAGGAGATCTTTATTTAGACGCAACCGATCCGATCGCTGTAGAGAGTCGTAACGCTCGGCCCACTCCGCCTCTGATCAGGACTCGAAAGGAATTGGAGACGAGGCAGACTTCCGTGAAATCCTATATATCGCGTGATGCGGCAGGAAACGGTAGCCACGCCTGAAAATTTACGCTCATGGGCCGGGTTTTTCATTTTTTTTTCTGTTTTTCATCTTCTATGTTTTCTTTTTTTATTTTCCTTTCTTTTTCGTTTTTCTTTTTTCCCATTTTTAGGATTTTAAATTTTGTTCAGTTCTGAAAAAAAAACAAATTTCAAAATTGTTCATAGTTGAAAAATGTTTAGATTTGAACAATATTCAAACTGAACAAATTTCAAAATTAATTTTTATGATATCTTAACATTTTTTTTACTTTAGAGCAACATTTAGATCAGTTTTAAAATTGGAACGGTTTTTTGAATCCAGACATTTTTCAAAACTGTTTTTTTTTTAAGATGAATATGTTTTCGAAATTTGATTTTTTTTTAAAATAGATAAATAAATAAAAAAAACAGAAAAAAGAGACACGACTTAAATGGGCTGGCCAGTGGTCGGACCTTCAGGCGGGATATAGGAGCGCCCAAGACTTTTGGCCAGCAAAGATTCGTTGTACGCTGGGGACTGGATCTTGTTGGTCTGGGCGAAAGTTGCAACTAGTACGGCCTGCCTGCTGGGGAAATGGGTGCCCCAAGTTTTTTTGAGCCCTCAGCAGTCGCACTGGGCCATGTATGGGCTTTCAAGGCAGTGTGCTCAGGTAGTATCAAATATAGCATGCATGTACTTACCCCGGGATGGCATACTTCGGCCAGTGTGTTGCATTCTATATGAACCGCCACAGCTAGTAAGTGAACACATTGACCATAATAGGGCTTGCCGCAATAACGAGAAGGTATAGGCGGCCTTCTTGCCAATGGATGCTGAAATCATTATAAGTATACCGCTGAGTACTCGAAGACAACATGATTTTTGGGCATGGTTTTATGATCGAAAATGAGTATTCTCGGTACGCTCCGCATATGGCATGCTAGTTCGGACGAGGGAGATGAGGATTGCGTGGCTTGAAGGTAGTTCTACCACATCCGACACTAGAAGGGAGGAGAAGAGCTGGACTTCTTTGTGGAAGGTGCAGGTTCCATGAAAGGTTCGAGTGTTCCTATGGAGGCTTGCAAGAGACACTCTGCCAACAACCGATGTTCGCCAACATCAGAACATGGCGACGCATGACTACTGTGTTATCTGCAGGGAACACGATTCCTGGAGGAACTCTTTGCTCGAGTGTCAAGCGGCGAGAAGCATATGGGCCCTTTGTGCCGAAAGAGATCACGGATACGATTGACAATATCTAGGAAGAAAGTGCATGTGCATGGTTGGAAACGGTTTTCAAATCTTTGTCGCACGAAAGAAACAACGAGAGTTGTGGTGACTTTGTGGGCATTGTGGCATGCTCGGAGGAAAATTGTCCATGAAGATGTTTTTCAAAGTCCATTATTGACGCATATGTTCATCAAGAGGTTCATTCCGGACCGTCAGCTAATTCAATCAACCCGGTGGCTGCACCATCAAGGCCGGCTCAGGGGCCGAGCTGGATCCCTCCCCCAGAGGGAGTGGTGAAGTTAAACGTGGTTGCTGCAGTGTCGAAGAATGCTCCGTTAGCAGCGATCGCGGCTGTAGCGCGGGATCAAGGGGCGAGTTCATGGGAGCTTCGTCTATTGTGATGGGAGGAATGACTGATCCTAAAACCCTGGAGGCGTTGGCATGTAGAGAAGGGTTGGCTCTTGCAGCTAATCTCCTGGTGCAGCGTTTGAGGCTGGCCACGGACTGCATAAATGTTGTATGCAGCATTGACAATGGAGCCGCAGGACCCTATGGCCATGTTTTCGAAGAACTTCGAGCACGGGCTGCGGATTTCCAGTTGGCAACTTTTGTTCATGATGAGCGGAGAACAGCGAACATCGACGCACATAACTTGGTTAGAAGTTCCATTTTTCTTGATGTAGGCTGGCATGTGTGGTGTCAACTTTCACCCAAGGGTGCAGATATAACCAATATAACACTACTTGTATATAGAGGGTGGGGTGATTCTAAAAAAAATGTACTTACGGACGCGGTGTGTACTTTCAGAAACATGTGTACTCCCAAGTACAACACATCTAGTAACACAAGTAATCAACGGAACACAATTATGCTAGTTTTAGAAGTACTGGAAAATAATTCATCGAAACTACTGACATGAGATCTACTTTTGAAGATTTCGACTCGAGAAACGCAATGGGAAAAACGATTCGTAATTTGGACAAAGGGTTCTAAAAACATTTTGTGTTGAATTTTGAATCCGGTAAAAATGCACATATAATATCCCCTCGAAAAAGAAATTGCACCAAAACTCTTCTATCATAACACTAGTCAAGTATGCATGCGCCACATGTCACAAATAGGTTGTAAACAAATTAATCTTTGCAAAAAAATCGTTCTTTTCAAAACATCAAAACAAAGTCAGAAGGACAGATATGGAGACAGGAAATAAAAACAACAAACTATATAATTTTATATCTGAAAGTTATAATTTATTTGTTTTCATAAATAAAAATAGTCTACTTTGTATTTCCATGTTTAGATAACCCATAATTAGATTTAATACTTGATGGAATTTTTGCAAAGTTTGATGAATACACCAATGGGTAAGAAAAATTGGAACCAAGAAACTACTAACTACTAAGATTAAACACAATGTCTTTGGTCTTATTGTGTCATGTAACAAGATACTTATCAGCAATGACTGATGGAAAGATTTATCCCAAAATTTAATAACATTTCTGCAAGATGTAAAATATTTTTTTTTGAGGAAAGGATCCGATTCATAAATTCAGAAAACCCAGTACAACTTACAGACAGGTCCAACAAAGAAAGAAAATACAAAAAGACCCTGTAAATTGCACAAAGCACCCTGAGTCAACTGAGAGGATTACAATCGGATCCGCCGCCACGCTCCCCAGAACCTAGCTGTCACCGGAGCCGCCGTACCGCCAATCGCAGGGAAGAGAGCACCTCCACTTCATGTAGTCGACCGCAGAACCGCTCGCCGCTGCGCGACGAAGACCCAGAACAATGAACGAGCTCGGCCATAGCACCACCTTCCCCGATCCACCCATCTTCCCGCCAACTCGGCAACACCCAGGCCAACCACCATCGACGCCCAATCTCCAAACGGTCACTCCCCTGGCCACCGCGGCCGGCCGGAGCAAGACCATCGAAGAAAACCACCACCAACCACAGCAAACAGAGGACGCCAACAAAGGACAGTGGCGCTTGGTACCTGACGACGAGAAACTCCTCCATGGAGCTCCAGAAGCCGGCAGGATCTCGCACTCCGACGATGCATCCTCATCACCGCCGGGATAGCCACTGCGCTCCCATAGCCCTGCACCCCTCTTCTTCTCCCCCTCGCCACCGAGGCCGGCCAGGAGAGGAAGAGGTACCACCTGCTTAACGCCGGTTGCAGAGCAGCCACCGATGGCTTCCAGAACCAGAAGCCACCAACCGAGCTTAAGAGGGAAAGAGGACGGCCCGGCGACACCGAACCAAGCCATAAGCTCTGACCTCCAGAGCTCAAACGGCGGTGACGTCGACCTTGCACACTGCCAGGAGTGGCTCGAGAACTCCTGCAGCAACTCCTCAGCTCCAGGCCCAGATCCAGCGCTCCGGGCAGCAAACCAACTCCTCCCCTCGCCTCCACGGCCGGCCGGAGCAGAGGATGCAGCACCACCACGCCAAAACCAGAACTGGCCAGAAACGCCATTATGAAGAAGAAGGCCTTCGACCAGCAGAACTCCACCAGCAACCTCCCTCCACAGGAGCTCACCGGAGCAGTCAACCGCCGGCCAGCCCGCGGCAGGCGAAAGCAGCGGACCAGAGGCAGGCATCTCGCCAAAAGCCAAACAGGACAAAGCAACTAAGCCTACGCCTACTACTACGGCGAGAACTACAACTACTAGCCTGTACAAGAGGCCACGGCCACCATCCCTAGCTCCGCTTCGGCCGGCAGCGCCGGCGGAAGGAAACCAGAGCGGCGCCGGGCACGCAACAGCGACTCTCAAGGAGGAGGGGAAGAGCGGGCAGGAGAGAGAAGGAAGAGGATAAGAATGAGCCGCTATGTGCTGACTGCAAGATGTAAAATATTGTTCACACCTCATAATTGTTTTTAGTTAAATAATGTTTCATCAGATATGTTGAATAAATAAGTAGTATGCATGATGCCTATGAGAAAATAACATGAAACATATCTCCAATTTAGGCGCTGTAATGTTTTGACACGTTTCACTATTAGTTAATACAAGAAGAATAGTAATATTACGATGATAATTTAACAAGTTAATAACATATAACAATATATATAAATCTAGGCCCGAAAATGCACGGATCACCCTGTTAGTTAATATTTAATCCATTTTTTTTGAAAGATCTAGCAACGCTGGCTTTTCGATTGATAGTAGGTAGAATATGTACAAAGTGACCCGTAGGTCAAGGTTTAAACAAAAAAAGAATTCAGAGAAAAAGAACTAAGAGCCCAAGGTGGCCAAGACTAGATATATTCATGTAACTTCCAAAAAAAATAGATAGATTCATGGCGGTTAGCTTCCGAAGCTTTTTGGCACCCACAAAAGCCCACTCTCGAGACTCATCTCTGATGAACAGAATGACAGCAGCTGTAGGGCGGCTTTGCTCTCTGAAAATGCTGTTATCTCTTTCTTGCCAAATGGATGAGCGGACTAGGATGATTAGGCTTTGGACGCCGTCCTGACGCTGAGAATCCGTTGCTGCGATCATTGCTAGCCAGGCGTCAGTTAAGCTGGGGGTGTGCTGACAAATTGTTGGCGAAAGGCCAGTACATCCTGGCCGTTCCGCAATCACCGACCAGTAATATATGAAAATGACCCATTGAAACTTTTGCCTGGCTTCACATAGAGACTGGGAGACCGCATCGGTATTTACTCTCTCTGATCGGAAATGATTAACATAAATTTGTCTAAACAAGGATATATCTACATGATAAAATACATTTAGATACATTCGTTCTCAGATAAATGTGTGTCAATCATGACTTGGTGAAGCCACAGATGGGCATGACACCAAGACTTCTTATAAACAAGTTGTAACATGCACTTTGTCACTTGGATGACTGATTGGCATAACACACGACACGAGAAGGTATAATCTACACAAATAATTCCAAATGACATTGACTACTGTACAGGTCAACACATTGGGATCGATCTGGGTATTTGGATTCGTGAGGAGGAAGGGCACAAGGCGCTAAGAGACGGATCCGGCACCCGTCGGAGCGGGACAGGATAGGGTAAGTCCAAGATGCAGGGCAGCCGCCTCTCACTCTCCTAATGACGTGCACCTTACCTGCTTGACGCGACGCAGGCTAGTGTTCGCAAGAGCACAACACACATGTGGCCAAGACCGAATAGCGTGATAGGAACGGCAGGTCTGTGTCTGTATGATTGGAGACTTCGTATGTGAAGTTTCGGGTATGGTCCAATGCTGCCTCGGGACAATGGGAAAAATAATTCCGATTGTCGACTGTCGATCGAAATATCTAGTGCTACCATCTTTTCATTTAAAAAAATAACTTTACATCTTTCAAAAAAAATGTGAATGTTCGGAAGGAATTTGCCTACAGCCACAAACAATTCAGGTCCAAATTCGAAAAGTAAATTGAGAATCAAAAAAGACAAATCCATATAGTGACCATTTGTTAAATAGTGCCAATATTTATTTTACCTTTTTGTGTCACTATTCATACTAAAAATTTCTTTTTGTTTCTTTTTTTTGACGGAATTCTTTAGACCTAAATATTTTTGTTTCATTTCCTTTTTGTGTCACTATTCATACTAAAATTTTCTTTTTGTTTCTTAATGTGCCTTTCGATTTTAGACCTAAATATTTTTGACTTTGTAGACACATTCCTTGTGAACATTCATACTTTTTTCTAAGAAGAATTAAAACATTTAAAATTGATTAATATAAATGAGAGCATGGTACCATGTGATGTGAGAGTTGGTAGCACGAGATACTTTTTCGCCGGGATGGTGTAACCATAGAACGAGGCTGTAGCTTAGGTATTGAGCATTAGCTTGCCGCTCGGGATTTCCAAAGTCACTTGTTACGGTGGATGCTCCCACTTTTGGCCCGGACATTCCCAAATATTTTTTGTTTGAGAGAATTTCCACCGGTGTCCTCGCCGATGGCATCTAATCTCGTTGGCTGACAATCTTAAAGATAATCCGCAACCCTGTTGGTCAGAAAAATCTCCTTTTGCGTCAAAACAAGACAATATTAGGAAAGATGTGGAGCGAACATTTTATGTACTCCAAACCCGTATTTCTAGTGTCGGGCTCCCTGCTCAAATATGGTTGCTAGATCAGATGTGGGTGGTCATAAATAATTGTGTTGTCATGTACAACATGATTGCGGAGAGTGAGTGCGATAATTGTACGGTGTTTGATCAACAGTTTGAGTATCAGTGCCCTCCTGCCGAGTCACATCAGGGCATCCAACCAAGTTTCCTGATTATTGATGAAGAAACTCATCACCAATTGCAAGATGATCTAGTCGAACACTTGTAGTCTTTTTTTACCCCTCAACGTTGCTTGATCCCTTGGTGAACATAATTGTTTTTCCGTTTGAACTTGTTGTATCAATTTTGCGTGAATTTGGTCCAACCTAGTACTAGCATGAGTTGAGAACCAACTTGTGGTTGGATGTTTAGAAGAGTGGTGATACCCCCAACCGAACATAGTTGAAACTCTAGATTTGATACCTGTGTATCTCATAAAAGGTAGCACAATCTTTCGTGTGAGGTGACGTACCTGGCCCGCTCGTGGTGATTTCGTCAATCTCAAAAAAAAATTTACCGGTATGAGTTGATGGCAATCAAAGAAGTTCATCCTCTTGTCAATTTGCTGATTTATTACCCATCAAACATTAGCCATGCAAATCATGGCAGTTCAATTTCATTGATTGCGCAGGCTTACTAGTTGAACAAAGAAATTCAACCATGCATGTCATGTTTCCCGTGTGGCGTCGGGGAGAGGTAAGTACACGAGCTTACTCGATCAGCTTGTCATATGGAAGCTAATCTTTACGAGCAGTCGATTGTCAACTATCATCGTTGTAAAACAAAGGAAATCCCTATTCAAGATGATGTTTTTTTTCTCTCTTCCGCAACCCTAGTTGATCAAGCACCTTGCTACTAGTACTCGGGAACTTATCCATTTGGGTCAGCAGCTAGAAGGTGCAGGGGAGTATGGAGCACGCTTTTGTGCCATCGAAACGAACTCTCACGTGGCTAGCACCGGCTCGTGATTAAGCACGCTATGGCTTGCACAAAGTTGTTGCACCAACCGATAAAGTGAGCTCCCACCAGCAACGAAAATGAGACAAAACAAACCAGGGCTCCAAAAGAAGCACACGGCGTCATATTTTACAGCCCATGTGAATGGGAAACCACCACATATCCGGCTCCGAATCTTGGTGGATTTGGCACCTAGGAGTAGTCGCCAGTGCACTAACAAACTAGTCATGTATATGCATCATGATAATTGATACACACGAGGAGATCGAACAATCACGGCACCATGCTTGCACCACCATGCTAGCTAGTCGGCAGGCGCTGGCCTGATGTCCTTGAGCACCCCACTACCTGCTGCATCGTGGGCCTCTTCTGCGGCGACGGAGCCGTGCAGAGGAACGCCACCTGCATGCACTCCGCCGCCTCCCGCTCCGCCTCCGGTCCGGCGGCGGCATCCTCCCTTATTATCCTAGCATCCACAATGTTCTCTCCTTTCTTGTTCCGTATCACGCCGCGCGCCCAGGCCACCGTCGCCTCGTCCCACTTGGCCTGCCCCGTCACGAGCTCGAACACGAGAACGCCGAAGCTGTACACGTCGCCCTCCGGTGTCCCGTCGCTGCCGCTGCCGCTGCCGTGGTGCATGAAGTCGGAGATCCTCGGCTCCAGGTCGTCGCCGAGAAGGACGTTGGTGGGGACCAGATGGCCGTGCACGATTGGTCGCCCTGATGAACCCGCCCATCCTTGGTGCAGGAACGCCAGCCCTCGGGCGATCCCGAGGATCATGCGGTGACGAATGGACCAGTCACTCACGGATTGGTTATCCTCCTCCTTGACGTCCGACGTGTCGATGCATGTTTCTAGGGCGTCCATGCTGCCAACTGGAAGCTCGTGGAGCCAACGATGAAGGTCGCCCTTCTCCATGTACTCGTATAGTAAGAGCTCTCTTTTCCTGTAAACATTTGTAAGTTGAATTTAGGAGTTCACCAAACTAACATTAAGAATTTAGCAATTATTCAGTGCAATGTGTGTGTTTTTTTTTAGGAACATCAATTAATGTGTGTATTTGGCCTAAGTACAAATTTAAGACAAACAAAATTGTTCACAACTCTTTTTCTAAGCTCACCCGCAATGCAGTAGCCAAGGAGTGGAAGAATGTTTGGGTGCCTCAGCCTTGCAAGCTCCCTGAACCCAGCGGCCGTGACGGCGGCATCGTCATCCTCCCCAACCCCTGCCACAGCGCCCTCCACGACGCGCACGACCACGTCCAGGTCCCCAGGGAGCACGGCGCGATACGCAGCGCCGCTGCGGCCACCGGCATCGGCGAGCTGCGACTCCCGGCCGAACCCCGACGTTGCCGCGGCCAGGTCGGCAAGTGTCAGCTCCATCAGCGGCCGCTCGAGCACAACAACGGGCGCGGAGGCTGACACCTTGACCGCGCCGACCGCCACTTCTCCTCCGTCCACGAGACCGTCTTCCCGTCCTTATCCTTCTTCCGGCGCCTGAAGCCACACGCGACGCACCCTGTCAGGAACACCAGAGCGGCCACGGCCACCACCGTGCAGACAACAACGACGACGACGAGAAGCACGCGCCTGTGCTTCTTGCGGCCACTGGTCGGCGGTGTCGGCGCCGGCACTGGCCCAGCCTCTTCAACTAACAGAGACGCGTCGCCGGCTTGGAAAAACGCAGAGAGGCCAAACTTCCGGACGGTGTGGGCGTCTACCCTGCCGGAGAACCTGTTGTGCGAGATATTCAAGAAGTCGATGCCATCAAGCTGCGGGAAGTCGTCGGGGAACAACCCGGCCATCGAGTTCCTGGACAAGTCCAGCCGTCGAATCTGTGCTAGCCGCACCAAACCCTCCGGCACCGCGCCGATGATGTTTCCTGACAAGTCAAGATATTCCAGGGCAGCGAGCCTGTCGACGCCGTCGACGGAGGTGAACCAGTTGCCGGACACGTTCAGCGACGCCAGACGCGCACTCGGCACGAACCGGAGCGCGCCGCCGAGCCTGTTTCCAGAGACATCGACAGCACGGAGCGAAGGCGCATGCCAGAACGCGCTGTGGACATCGCCCTCGAGGGAGTTGCCGGACAGGTCGAGCGTGAGGAGGCTGGAGAGGTTGGCGAGCTCCTCCCACCGGAGAACGCCGGTGAGGTTTCTCGACGGGAAGCGGAGCCTCCGGACCGGGTGGCATGCGGACCGCCGCGGCAGGGGAAGTTGCCGACGTGCAGGAACGCCTTGCGGACGATGTCAGCGTCCGGAAGTAGCCGGGTGCAATTCGATGAGCGGTTGTACAGCGACGACGTCGTCGCCGAGGCAGCGACTGTTACCTGGAGAAGCAGTGAAAGGAGGGAGTGAACTTGGTGGCGGCGCGTCATCAGCGAAGCCATGGACGTCCCGCTTACACGGTTGTTTTCTTGCCTCTGCGTGAGGTTTAGGAAGAGTGGAATGCGAGGGTACGCTTGAACAGTAGGGAGTCACAAATCTTATAAGCGTCGTGATGAAGACTTCGTTTGCTTAAGATAAGAATTTGGTGAATAATTATCGGATTTGGCAATATCTCAGTCGACTGAGAATTTGTTGACTCTTAGTCGACTGGTTAGCACCATCCGATTTGATTTGTTTCTGCTGATTCGAACGCTAATTGTTTTGTGTTTTTTTTATTTGAGATTTATTTGTGGCGGAGCTTTGATTCTTTCCCGGGCCTGGTGTAGGCTTTCCGGGCCTGGTGTAGGCTTTCTATGGCTTTTCGTTTTGAGTGCACAAGAGACGAGACAATGGCCTTTTCGAGTGGGCTTCACCAAACTTTGTGTCATTTTTTCCTCACAGGTTCCTTCTCTGTTTGTTCCTGAAGCCGAATCAACGGTTATTTTCATGTTTCAACGCAGGCTGCAGCCAGAAACCCTATATATCGCCTTATGTGAGTAATATTTTTTTTTTTTGAGGGTTATGTGAGTAATAGTTAGGACTCGCCTGCTGCGTCCCACTATTTGGGCCGGCCCATTCGTTCTTCGGAGTAGCAGAAAAACGAAGAAATGGACCGCAGAGGGAATCGAACCTCACACCTCCAGCGAGTTGACCGAGAGCGCTACCACTGGGCTACGCCCGTCTTGCTGTCAACATACTTTTATTCATAGTTATATTATTTACGGTTTTCTGTTTTCGTTTCTTTTTCTTTTCTTTTCTTTTCTTGTCTTTTCTGTTTTCGTTTCTTTTTTCTATTCTTTTGTGTTTACGTTTCTTTTTCTTTTCTTTTCTTTTCTGTTCTCGTTCTTTTTCTTTTTCGTTTTTGTTTTCTTTTTTATATCTTTTTTCCGCTTTGTTCTTTCATTGCTTTCTTTTTGTTTATTTTATTATTATTTAGTTTAGTTTTTATTTTCTTTATTTGAAAAATATTCTTTTTCATATTTTCAAAATCTGAACCATTTTCGTGTCTATTGTTTTTCTGTTTTCTATTTTTTTTTCTGTTTTCTTTTCCTTTTTCTTTTACCGTTTTCTTTTTCTATTTTTCTTTTTCCGTTTTCTTTTTATTTTTATGTTTTATTTTTCTGTTTTCTTTTTCCGTTTCCTTTTTCTTTTTGTTTTCTTTTTCCGTTTTGTTTTTATGCTTTATTTATTTATTGGTTTTTTAAAATTTTGAACACTTTGTTTTTATGCTTTATTTATTGGTTTTTTAAAATTTTGAACACTTTTCATGGAACCATTTTTTAAAATGAACAATTTTCAAATTAGAACCATTTTTTAATTTGTAACCATTTTCAAAATGGAACCATTTTTTAAATTTGGAACCGTTTTTTAGTTTGGAACCATTTTCAAAATGGAACCATTTTTTAATTTGGAATCATTTTCAAAATAGAACCATTTTTAAAAATGAACCATTTTAAATTTGGAACCATTTTTAAATTTGGAACCATTTAAAATGAACAATTTTTAAATTTGGAACCATTTAAAAATTGAACATTTTTTAATTTGGAACCATTTTCATAATGGAACCATTTTCAAAAAATGAACAATGTTTACATTTGGAACCATTTTCTTTTTTACATCGGAAGCATTTTCAAGAAAATGGAACCATTTTTGGAATACGGAACCATTTTCAAAAACCGGTACCATTTTTCACTAATTTAAAAATTGAAACCATTTTTAAATCTAAACCACTTTAAAAAACGGAACCATTTTCAAAAAGGAACCATTTGTAAAAATGAACAATTTCAAATGTGGAACCATTTTTAAATTTAGAACCATTTTTAAATTTGGAACCATTTTCAAAACGGAACATTTTCAAAATGGAACATTTTTAAATTGGAACCATTTTTTAAAATGAACAATTTTCAAATTGGAACCATTTTTTAAATTTGGAACCATTTTTAAATTCGGAACCATTTTTAAATTTGAAAATATTTTCAAAATGGAACCATTTTTTAATTTTGAACCATTTTCTAAATAGAACCCTTTTAAAAAAAAGAACCATTTAAATTTGAAACCATTTTAAATTTGGAACCATTTTAAAATAGAACCAAAATTTGGAACCATTTTCAAAATGGAACCATTTATAAAAAATGAACAATTTTTAAATTTGGAACAATGTTTACATTTGGAACCATTTTGAAAATGGAATCATTTTAAATTTGGAACCATTTTAAAAAATAAACAATTTTCAAATTTGGAATCATTTTTTAATTTGTAGCCTTTTTCAAAAAAAAAAATCAAAAAACAATTTAAAAAGTAGAAAAACAAATAAGAAAAGAAAAATGTTGTGCGAAACAATCAGCGAGACAGTAGATGACGTGGTGTCGAACACGGCATATGCCACGGGGTGGTTAAGATAGGAGTGGGAGCAGCGTACTGCAGCGCGGGTATCCGCAGGGGTTGCGTCGAGGCGCTGAGACGGGAAGTACCCAGGTTCGGAGCCCTCCCGGTGGAGGTAACACTCCTACTCCTGCTGGATCTCTCTACTATCAGTGGACAAAGTACATGGTTGCTCCTCGAGCTGTTCGCAGAGCTCATAGCTCTCGCTCTCTCTAACTCGCTCGCGGGGGTGCGGAAGAAGAAGCTGGTTTTGGATTGATCGACCTCCTCTACTCGAGCACCCAGATAGCCTTATATAGGCCCGGCTGTCTGGCTTACAGGCGGGGCCGGCTGCCCGTACAGCCGGCCGACGTGGTCTACAGGAGTTTTCAATCATGATGTCGCCGGTGCACAGTGTTTCGTCCGGCGGACCAATGGGGCTTCGCTGACTCCTCGTGGAGTCCCATCGATGTCCCCGGCAGTGCAGACGGTGTCAGGCTGGCTCTTGCTTTAGCCCATGCATGGGCTGCGTGGAGGGCTAGCCGGCAACGGCGCTGCCGCCTGCTAGCTCTAAGTTGACGAGGGAATATCTCCCCGGCAACAGCACGGAAACAATGCTTGTACGTCACACGTCAGTTGGGAACCCCAAGAGGAAGGTATGATGAGTGTAGCAGCAAGTTTTCCCTCAGTATGAAACCAAGGTTTAATCGAACCAGTAGGAAAACGAGGTTGCTCCGAAGGTGTTGGTGAAGGAGTGTAGTGCGGCGCAACACCAGGGATTCCGGTGCCAACGTGGAACCTGCACAACACAATCAAATTACTTTGCCCCAATAAGATAACTAACATGCTGGGTAAACAAATTACAGCTGGGCAATTGACAATTGATAAGTGCATATAACATGCATGTGTGAGCTGTGGTGTCTACTATGAGATTCATTTGGGCATTACGACAAAGTACATAGACCGCTATCCAGCATGCATCTATGCCTAAATAGTCCACTTTCCGGTTAACATCCGTACCCCTTCCAGTATTAAGTTGCAAGCAACAGACAATTGCATTAAGTAATGTGCGTAATGTAAACAATACATTCATCCTTGAATAAAGCATTGCTGTTTTACCCCTAGTGGCAACAACACATCTACAACCTTAGAACTTGCTGTCACTATCCCAGGTTAAATAGAGGTTGAACCCAACTATCATGCATAAATACCCCCTCTTGGAGTTACAAGTATTCACTTGGCCAAGGCTTCAACAAGTAACGGAGAGCATGCAAGATCACAAATGACATAGACATGATAATATAATATTCAGCTCCACATAGGTATCAATATAAGTCAGATCCCAGCAAACACAACATGTAGCATTACAATAAGATGATCTTGATCATGATAGGCAGCTCACAAGATCTAAACATGATGGCACAAGTGGAGAAGACAACCATCTAGCTACTGCTATGGACCCATAGTCCAAGGATGAACTACTCACGCATCACTCCGGAGGCGGGCATGGCGATGTAGAGCCCTCCGGTGATGATTCCCCTCTCCGGCAGGGTGCCGGGAAGAGCTTCAGAACCCCCCGAGTTAGGGTTGACGACGGCGGCGGCAGCGAATATGTTCTGGATGAAAGGCTCGGTGTTTTAGGGTTTTCGCGTCTCGGGGAATAAATAGGCGAAGGGGCGATGTCGGCGGACCCCCGAGGGGCCCAAACCACCAGGTGGCGCGGCTGGGCCCACTGCCGCGCCGCCTGTGGTTTGGCCACCTCGTGGCTCTCTTCGTCTCTCCTTCGGACTCCGTGTACGTGCTGGAAAAATAGGGACTGGCCTTTTGTTTCGTGCAATTCCGAGAATATTTCCAGAAGTAACTTTCTGAAACCAAAAACAGCAGAAAACAGGGAACTGGCACTGTGGCATCTTGTTAATAGGTTAGTCCCAGAAAATGCATAAAAGTGATATGAAGTGTATATAAAACATGTAGCAAATGGTATAATATAAGCATGGAACAGCAGAAATTATGGATACGTTGGAGACGTATCAAGCATCCCCAAGCTTAGTTCTACTCGTCCTCGAGTAGGTAAAACGATAACAACAAATAATTTCTGAGGAGACATGCTTTCACACAATCTTGATCAATATATTGCAAGGCTCATGTCATGAATGAAGTGACTCAAAGCAATGATCTATAGTTTGCTAACAAATAGATAAAGAGTAAACAATGAATCATATAAGCAAAAACTTTTCATGAATAGTACTTTCAAGACAAGCATCAAAAAGTTTTGCATAAGAGGTAACTCATAAAGCAATAGATTCAAAGTAAAAGGCATTGAAGCAACACAAAGGATGATTAAGTTTCAGCATTTGCTTTCAACTTGTAACATGTATATCTCATGGATAGTTGTCAACATAAAGCAATATAACAAGTGCAATAAGTAAACATGTAAGAATCAATGCACACAAAGTTGACACAAGTGTTTGCTTCTAAGATAGAAAGGAGTAGGTAAACTGACTCAACATAAAGTAAAAGATAGGCCCTTCGCAGAGGGAAGCAGGGATTAAATCATGTGCTAGAGCTTTTTAAGTTTTCGAAAGCATATAGAGAGCACAAAATAAGTATTTGAGAGGTGTTTGTTGTTGTCAACGAATGGTAGTGGGCACTCTAACCCCCTTGTCAACCAGACTTTCAAGAGCGGCTCCCATGAAGGACGTTATCTCTACCAGCAAGGTAGATCATCCCTCTTCTCTTTTGTTTACACATGTATTTTAGTTTCTTTATAGATGACACTCCTCCCAACCTTTTGCTTACACAAGCCATGGCTAACCGAATCCTCGGGTGCCTTCCAACATTCACATACCATGGAGGAGTGTCTATTTGCAAATTAAGTTGCTTACTGATAAATCAGGGCAAAACATGTGAAGAGAATTATTAATGAAAGTTGTAATTAATTGGGGCTGGGCACCCCGTTGCCAGCTCTTTTTGCAAATTATTGGATAAGCGGATGTATATGCCACTAGTCCATTGGTGAAAGTCTGTCAGAAGTAAATGACAAGATTGAAAGATAAAACACCACATACTTCCTCATGAGCTATAAAACATTGACACAAATAAGGAGTAATAAAGTTTTGAATAGTTTAAAGGTAGCACATGAAATATTTACTTGGAATGGCAGGAAATACCACATAGTAGGTAGGTATGGTGGACACAAATGGCATGGGTTTTGGCTCAAGTTTTGGATGCACGAGAAGCATTCCCTCTCAGTACAGAGTTTAGGCTAGCAAGGTTGTTTGAAGCAAACACAAGTATAAACCGGTACAGCAAGAATCACATAAAAACATATTGCAAGTATTATAAGACTCTACACTGTCTTCCTTGTTGCTCAAACATTTTACCAGAAAATATCTAGACCTTAGAGAGAACAAATATGCATCCCAAGTCTCAACAAGCTCTACGGTAGTTCTCCACTACTAGGCTTTAACTACATGATGCAAGAGCTTAAACATGATCTACTTGAGAGCTCAAAACAATTGCAAAGCATCAAATCGAAACAAGACAATGATCTACAAGAATGCATATGTCTTTTCCAATACCAACTACTACATGTAGCATTTTCTTTCTTCCAAACAAACACCAATCAATTTATTTAAACATAAACTCTCCAAATGATAATATAATGCAGCAAGAGAGTATTTATAAACAAGTGCTAACAGCTCGAAGAGATGCATGAAAAACAGGAGCTAAAAGCACTGCAGTAGCTAGTTAAGAATACTCAACAAATATAAGTGAAGAACATGAGTATTCACATGAAAAAGCGGAGCGTGTCTCTCTCCCACACAAGGATTGCTAGGATCCGAATTTATTCAAACAAAAACAAAAATAAAAACACACAGACGCTCCAAGTAAAGCGCATAAGATGTGAAAGAATTAAAATATAGTTTCACTAGAGATGACCTGATAAGTTTGTTGATGAAGAAGGGGATGCCTTGGGCATCCCCAAGCTTAGACGCTTGAGTCTCTCTGAATATGGTTGGGATGAACCACGGGGGCATCCCCAAGCTTAGGCTTTTCACTCTTCTTGATCACATAATATCACCCTTCTCGCTTGATCCTTGAAAACTTCCTTCACACCAAACTCAAGACAGTTCTCATTAGAGGGTTAGTGCATAATCAAAAATTCTCATATTCTGTAATGATACAATCAATCCCAAAGCTTCTGGACATTAGCTACAGCCACCAATGCTTTGTGGAGCAAAGAAATCCACACAAACACAGTAAAAGAGCGAATGCAAAACAAAAGGCAGAATCTGTCAAAAACAGAACAGTCTGGAATGACGAATTTTTTCGAGGCACTTAAGTTGCTCAGATGGATCTGGCCTAAAATAATGAAAGTTGCGTACATATCTCAGGAATATGCGTGATTTTTCTCAGAATTTTTTGAATTTTCTACAGGGAGATAAGCTCAAATCCGTGACAGCTAAAAATCTGTCACTGCGCAGAAATCCAAATCTTGCATCAACTTTCAATATAGAACTTTACTTGGCACAACATTGCGATAAAATAAAGATACAAAGGAGTTGCTACAGAAGTAACAAAACTCCTTGACTCAAAGAAAACAAAAATAACAGCAAATAAAAACGATGGGTTGTCTCCCATAAGCGCTTTTCTTTAACGCCTTTCAGCTAGGCGCAGAAAGTGAAAATCAAGTGTTGTCAAGTGGCAAATCATTCAAATCATCAAAAGCTTCTTCCAACACACAGCTTGTAACAATGGGTATCTTAGATGTTCCTGGAGGTGTTTCATTACCTTTAACCGTACTAAAAGTTTTATCAATTTTAAGCTCATAATGAGTCTTTGGTTTTGGCACTTTAGGAACATACATAAACTTTTGCTCTCTACCCACATAAACTTTCTCCTTTTTAGACTTAAGAGAAGTAAAGGTTGAACTTAAGGTTTCAATAGCTTCCTCTAACTCATCAATTCTATGATTTTGGGTGTCATGGATATTATTATCCTCAAGAACAGTGATTCTTTCATTGATGGTGGCTATTGATTCATTAGTCTTACCAATACAATCAAGAAAATTTGGAAAAAAATTCTCCATAGAGTCTAACTTATTTATAACATCCTCCAAGGTGATCTCAATTTTAATATCTTTAGTGGGTGGTGTTCCTACCAAACTTTCAATAATATTACAGGCTTCTAAAGCAGGAGTACCCAAGAAATTTCCACCTGTAAGAGTGTCTAGAACATACCTATACCAACTAGAGATACCAACATAAAAGTTCCTAAGGAGGATAGTGGTAGAGTGTTTCTTAGTACATCTATGATGAGCATCACTAATTCTATACCAAGCATCTTTCAAATTTTCACCTCCTAGTTGCCTAAAAGAACGAACTTCAACTTCAGGAGCATTCATTTTGAAAAACAAAATCAAACTGAATTAAACAAGTAACTAATTTTTTTGTGTTTTTGATAAAGAGAGCAAACAAGACTAAATAAAAATAAACTAAGCAAGACAAATAACAAAGTAAAGAGATTGGGTGTGAGAGACTCCCCTTGCAGAAGCAATTCGGTTTTCCCCGGCAACGGCGCCAGAAAACGTGTTGCTAGCTCTAAGTTGACGAGGGAATATCTCCCCGGCAACAGCACCGGAAACAATGCCTGCACAACACAATCAAATTACTTTGCCCCAACTTAACAGTGAGGTTGTCAATCTCACCGCTTGCTGAAAATAAAGGGTTAAACGTATCGAATGGAAGATGATGTTTGTTTGCATAAAACAGTAGAGAACAATGATTGCAGTAGATTGTATTTCAGATGTAAAAGAATGGACCGGGGTCCACAGTTCACTAGTGGTGTCTCTCCAATAAGATAACTAACATGCTGGGTAAACAAATTACAGCTGGGCAATTGACAATTGATAAGTGCATATAACATGCATGTGTGAGCTGTGGTGTCTACTATGAGATTCATTTGGGCATTACGACAAAGTACATAGACCGCTATCCAGCATGCATCTATGCCTAAATAGTCCACTTTCCGGTTAACATCCGTACCCCTTCTAGTATAAGTTGCAAGCAACAGACAATTGCATTTAAGTAATGTGCGTAATGTAAACAATACATTCATCCTTGAATAAAGCATTGCTGTTTTACCCCTAGTGGCAACAACACATCTATAACCTTAGAACTTGCTGTCACTATCCCAGGTTAAATAGAGGTTGAACCCATATCATGCATAAATACCCCCTCTTGGAGTTACAAGCATTCACTTGGCCAAGGCTTCAACAAGTAACGGAGAGCATGCAAGATCACAAATGACATAGACATGATAATATAATATTCAGCTCCACATAGGTATCAATATAAGTCAGATCCCAGCAAACACAACATGTAGCATTACAATAAGATGATCTTGATCATGATAGGCAGCTCACAAGATCTAAACATGATGGCACAAGTGGAGAAGACAACCATCTAGCTACTGTTATGGACCCATAGTCCAAGGATGAACTACTCACGCATCACTCCGGAGGCGGGCATGGCGATGTAGAGCCCTCCGGTGATGATTCCCTCTCCGGCAGGGTGCCGGGAAGAGCTTCAGAACCCCCCGAGTTAGGGTTGACGACGGCGGCGGCAGCGAATATGTTCTGGATGAAAGGCTCGGTGTTTTAGGGTTTTCGCGTCTCGGGGAATAAATAGGCGAAGGGGCGATGTCGGCGGACCCCCGAGGGGCCCAAACCACCAGGTGGCGCGGCTGGGCCCACTGCCGTGCCAGCCTGTGGTTTGGCCACCTCGTGGCTCTCCTTCGTCTCTCCTTCGGACTCCGTGTACGTGTTGGAAAAATAGGGACTTGGCCTTTTGTTTCGTGCAATTCCGAGAATATTTCCAGAAGTAACTTTCTGAAACCAAAAACAGCAGAAACAGGGAACTGGCACTGTGGCATCTTGTTAATAGGTTAGTCCCAGAAAATGCATAAAAGTGATATGAAGTGTATATAAAACATGTAGCAAATGGTATAATATAAGCATGGAACAGCAGAAATTATGGATACGTTGGAGACGTATCACCGCCCGCACAGTTCGGCGGACGCTTCTCGTGATGTCCCATTGGCGTACTGGGCGGCGCCTCTTGTCTTCTTCTTCGTGTCTCAAGCGATCGCAGCCGGCCACCGGCTGCCGGCTACCCGGATCCGGCTGCCTTGGCTGATCGTGGTCATATAAGGCGGCGTCTCTGTCGTTATCCGCTTGTCTTCGAGAATCATGATGATGACGAGTGTGCAGTCTCTCTTTTGCCCATGCCGCCTCGGAGCGCACGGTAAGCCAGGCGGGGGCCGGCTTCCCCTGGCGCAGACGGGCTCGGCCGAGCCAGACGATCAGAGTCGGCCGAGCTGGCAACTTGTAGTGCTTGATTTTGCGTTTTCGTGGGATCTTCTGTTGGCCTTCGGGCACCCGGGTTTCATCCCCATGACACTAGCCCCCGAACACGTTGGAGCGATGCCGCCCGGCTACGGCGAGGAGGGCTTCTGCGTGTTCACCAAAACTTTTCTTGTATGCCGATCCGACTGAGAATGCGAATCGTTGAAAGATACGTCGGCCGGCTGCTGATGATGACGCTGGCACGTCCCATCCGCCTGCGGGGCGGTTGCCCGGCAGTCGAGGCGACGCCTCGGCTTCGTCGTGGGATCTTCTGTGGCGATGGAGTTCACGCGGGATCCTTTGTGGCGAAACCGTCGCCCACGATCTCGCGGTCATGCGCCACGTTGCGCGATTTCCGGAGGCGGTTACTGGAGTGGGGACGGCGCCGTCTTCGGCTATAAATAGGGGGCGGAGGCGGAGGCGAGAAGGATTTGCCTCATTTCCCTCTTCGCCTCCACTTTCTCGAGCGCATCGCAGCAACCACCGCGCACTCCTTCTCCCTTCTCTTCTCCGGCGAGGCATTCTTTCTTGCCGTGAGGAGCCAGCGGGCGCAGCGACCACGGGCCACAGGCAATCGACGCCGGTGCCGCGGAAGACTTCCTCCGGTGAGCTGGAGCCCAAGATGGCCGAGGGGAACGAGGGCAGCGGCGACTGGCGGGGGTCATACATTACGACGGAGGACATCGAGGGCCTCCGCGCGCGCGGGCTCCAGTCGACGGAGGACCGCATCGGGGTGCGGCTGGCCGCGGACGGCAAGGTGACTCCTGCCGCGCGCGCCGGCGAGGTGGTGGTCTTCAAGGACCACTTCGATCGCGGGCTCGCATTGCCGGCGAGCCAATTCCTTCAAAGCTTCCTCCAGACATTTGGTCCGCTGCTGCACCATCTCGGTGCTAACTCCGTGGCCTCACTGAGCTATTTTGCCACTATCTGCGAGGGGTGGCTCGGTATCTGGCCGAACCTGAGTCTCTTCTGCCGGCTCTTCTACCTCCACGGCCGTACCTGGGCGACAAGGAGGAAGCCGGCTTCGTCGACTGCGGGGCCGCGGTCGTCTACCGCCGGCCGCAGACGAAGCTGAAGGCCTTCAAGAAGCCGGATACGGTGAAGGAGTGGCAACGGTCGTACTTCTACGTCCGCAACCTGAAGGCGGGGCAGGACCACATCCGGCTGCCAGCGTACACCCCGGCTGCTCCCGTGAAGGACAACTGGGGCTTGAAGGTGCTCGGCGACCAGGTGGAGGTCGAGAAGATGCTCAACCGGATCGAGGAGCTCTTCACGAAGGAAGGGTTGACCACCCGGGATCCGACCCTCTGCTGGCTGTACAACCGGGTGGCGCCGCTGCAAGACAGGTCCCACAAGATCTGTTTTCTGAACGGACGCCTCGACCCCACCCGGCTGTCCTGGAAGAGGTGGAAGTCGGTGGCTCTGAACGGCTGGCTCCGGCACGTCGCCAAGGAGCAGAGGGTGGAGGAGAACTGGAAGTACGGCATGGCGCCGTACACTCACCGGAAGCGGGCTCCCAAGGTAAGTTGCCTTGCTGGTACTTGCATTTTATCTTCTGTATCTGGGCCGGCTGCTGACCGAGCCGGTTGCAGAGCTCTTCAAGATCCAGCTGGCGGAGGACGGGCCCGACGGGCCCCAGTTTCGGCCGAACGTCGAGTTGGAACCGGCTGCGACCGAGGGCCGGCAGTCGGAGGGCGAGGCGGCGGTTGACGAGGCCGCAGCCGGAGGCGCCGAGGGCGAGGGCGGAGGCGCCGGACGGGGCCAGGTGGCGGACGATGATGTCGAGGACGATGAGGCGAGCGACGCGCCAGTCGACCAGCGCCGGCTCGAGACGACGAGGCGGGCAACGCGCCGCCGGCTGCTCGGGGTAAGCCGGTCTTGCTCGAAACTTGGTCAAGCCAAAAAACTCGTGGTGGTCATTGAACTCTCGGAAACTGAGAGCATTGAGAGTGCAGAGACTGCGGGATCGACCTCGGCCCCTCGCCCGAAGAAGGCGAAACCGGCTGCTCCAACCGGCTTGGAGGAAGAAGACGACGACGAGGAGCCGGTGGCGAGGAAGCGGCCGAAGAGGACCCCATCGAACGTGCGCGCGTAAGTATGCTTGTACTCTGCTTCTTTCTCGATAAACTTGTTCCTGTGGTTGAAACTCGTTCTCTGCAGAGCGCCAAAGTCGCTGGCCATCGGCAGCGCCGCGCAGGCGGCCGTCGCACCGACTGCGCCCGCGGGGGCGGACGCCCGAGTGGTGGAGGAACGGCGGAGGCCGCGGAGGGGGCAGGGCGAGCAGCCCCCCGCGCCGGGTGCGGGGTCCGAGCCGGTGGGACCCCGGGTCGACAAGGTGGTTCCGCCGGCTGGCGGAGGCAGAGGCGGGGACGAGGGCACTGCGTCGGGGGCCGCCACGGCTGGAGCGGCGGTCGTCCAGCAGGTGGTGAAGAAGAGCGGCACGGTGGCCTCCACGAGGAGGGCCGAGGATCTGGCGAGGAAGCGGACGACGCTCCCGGCTAGCGAGAAGGGCAAGGGGACAGCGCCGACGGCGGCCACCGCCTCGGAGCGGCAGCTGACGCCGGCTACGCCCTCCATCACCGCCAACGCCGGAGGGTTCCGGACGCCGGCGGACCGCTCGCATTTGCCTTGGAGCTCAGGCAGGGCTTGAAGGACCAGCTCGAGGGCTTTGATCGCTTCCTGGAGCTGCTCCAGGTACGCCATTTCGCTTAATTTCTTCAAGTCGTCTTGGGCCGGCTGCGGCAGCCGGCGCGAGTCATGGGCCTGACTTTTCCTTGGCGACCCCAGGAGGAGTCCAACCAGAAGGTCCTGCGGCTGCAGAAGGACCTCAAGGCCGCCAAGACTGAGTGTTCGTCCGACTGCAATTCCCCTATGCGGAGCCGGTTTGGGAGAGCTGACGCCTTTCTTCTTTCCTTCACAGAGCGCGATGCGGAACTGCGCGCTAAGCTGGACTCTCTCCAGTTCAGCGAGCTGGCGGAAGAGGTGGAGCGCCTCAAGAAGCAGGACGAGGAGCAGGGAGCGGAGATGGCCGGCTGGTCGAGGCCAAGAGGACGGCAGAGGAGGCAGCGGCGGGTGCGCGCAAGAACTTCGAGGAGCTAGAGGAGGGCTACGAGAAGCAGCGCACCGCCGACCAACAGGAGATCAAGCGGCTGAAGGAGGAGGTCGCCCGGCTGACGACGGACGAGGACTCGGCGCGCAAGGAGTTGCTCCGAGTCGACAAAGCTGTCCGGAGTAAGTCTCGTGATAACGTTTGCGTCTTTCTGCCTTGGTTTCTTCGTCGTGACGTCTTGATCCGGCTGCAGGCTACTATCCATCTGTGACCACAGAGGCGGCGAGGACCCAGCTGGATCTCCTTGGGTTGGAGCCGACGGATGCTGCCATTGCCGGCTGCAAGACTTCAGTGGGGGACCGGGCGGGGCAGCTCGGGACCGATGCCATCGCCCTGTCTTATTCGGTCAGGAAGCTCTGCAAGTATGTCTGGCGGGCAAGGGAATTCCGATAACCTTGGCCGAACTGGCTCGCCATTTCGCGTTGGCGCCGGCTGCGGCGGAAGAGCTACAGGAATCGGCCGCGCGCGCCGGGGCCCTCTAGACAGTGTCACTGCTGAAGTCCTGGTATCCGGATGCCGATCTGGAGCTGCTCAAGGAGGGCTTCCGGGATGACGAATCCTACGACGCGCTTAAGGTGCGCCCCGACCTCCACAACGCCGCCTGCACCATTGCCGACTTCGTCGACTTCTCGGAGTTCATCCCTGATCGGCCGGCTGCTCGTCCGGCTGATGACGAGGAGGCGGAAGCGGATGACGGCGAGGACGTCGCGGCGAAGGACAAGGGAAAAAAAACCGTCGAGGAAGTGATAATCCCCAAGAGCAAGGATCACTGTAGCACAATTCGATAAGTATTTGAGTGTCGAACCCACGAGGAGCTGAAGGTAAACTATCTATTCTCTAAAGCCCTATAACCCTCTTATATGGCCGTTTGTGCAAAGCAATAAGTTTAAATATGAAAGGAACTAACTAATGAAAGCAAGTGATGTGGAATGGGTTTATCTAGTAACAAGTTTCTCAATCAAGTTTCAAACGCAAGTTTCTTAGAGCAAGTTTCTCAAAGTAGCAAGTAGCAAATATCTCAAGTAGCAAATATCTCAAGGGAGCAAATGTTCTAGCAATTGTTATTTCATTCGTGTGGTTGTCACAATTAGTGAAGCACATGTTTCAGTCTTAATTGTTTCTTCTAGGAAGGAGCCATAAATAGGTGTAGCCAAGTAAATGAACTAAAACCCCTTATGATGGATCTCATGGCCAAGTAAATGAGCACACAAGAATTATTAAGACATAAAAGTCCCACCATAGCCTTAAGTTCTAAGGTCCCCTATATATATCCCCCAATAAAGTAACTTCATGACTCGGTCTCAGGTTTACATGTCCTCCCAAGTCTCCCTCACTCCATTACATTACCGGTGATCACCTTACATGCATTCCCCAACATATGTGTGCACTCATATATTGTACATAAAGACAATCATAAAAGATAACAAAACTTGTATGCAACCAATCAACGAACTATTTCACTATTGCCATGAACAAATCACTTCTCAAACATAGATGGGGAGACACAATAGATCAAGGGAATAGTATATTGCATCATATATCATGTTTGCCAAGAGTTTACAGTGGAGAGATGGAGATGATCTTGCTGTAGATGTTGATGATGAACACGCCGGAGGGGGGTGGAGCCCTCCGGAGGTGATTCCGGCGGCGTTTCCCCCCTCCGATCTTCTCCGGCGGCAGCCTTCTGACTCTCTGTTTCGTGGTTTTGTGTTTCTCCGCCTCCTCCCGAAACTCCCCGGGGGACTATTTTTATAGCCGGTTTTAGGTCAAGACGAAGCCACGGAGACGAAAACGGACGGCATCGGAGCCACGAGGGGGAAAAGAGGGGTCCTCACGCGGCCAGGGAATCTGACCGCGTGGGGCCCTCTAGTTTCCAGCTGGTTGGGCTTCTGGTCTTCATTTTCAGCCCATTGCGTTCGTCTCGAAAATTCTGAACCGTGCTCTTTGGCCTTGCCCTTTTTGGAGTCCCGAAGCTCCCGGAAAGTCCGAAACACTAAAAAAGACGTTTTCTGGAAAACAGAGTTAGAACCAAAAGAGGGGGGATTGTTTAGAAAATCCCCGAAATCATTATAAAACATGAATATAACATCATATAAGTTGCAAATATGTAGGAATATCTAGTAATAACATGCAAAGTTCATGTATGCATTTTACATGCATCAACATCCCCAAGCTTAACCTATACTCGTCCTCGAGTATGAAGGTGATAAAACTAACATGGACTTTGCATTTTAATACTATCAATGGATATCAAAGATGATTACTATTGCTACATAAAGTCAAATGATTCATTCTCAAAGGAGTAGCAATATACAAGATAGATTATGAAGTGATATCAAATATTCAATGAAAGGATGTTCAATGATAATTCACAAAGTGTAACATAGAAGAAAGTACTATGGACCAAATGTATGCATAATGAAAAGTAAAAACATCCTATAATGGTCATAGAGTACTCTTGTAAATCTGAATATAAAAGGTGGACACTTTGGAAAGATAGATAAATAAGTAGAGGTAAAACATGAATAAGTTTCATCTAGCTTCCAAATGCTTCTACTTAAGTTAATGTTTGCAATGTGGTATCCATTGGTGTGGAGCTCTCATTACCCCTATCATAGCATCTTGAATGGTTAAAGTTTAAAGTGAAAGCAAATATGAGTAATGTGCTTGACAAAGTATGGGTTGAATGCCTCATGCCCCTTGAATACAAGTACCTCTCCAACTGGCTACTCAACTCGGGTCACAAAGCAAGTTCAAGTTAAAGTCATTGCAAGTAATAATAGCATCATTAAGAGTTGCTCCCGGGGTACCTCTTGTCCCAGGACATGGAACAAGCCCATGTCAAAATGACAAGACAAACAAACAAAATGGACAATCTCAGCACTCTTTTATTTACTATTGTTATAGCTTTTTATTGTGAAGTGCCTCACTGAAGGTCCACCGTGATATGTAAGTAAATTTCCACCATGAATGATGCATGGCTTGGGTTAGCCGCCCGGTGAGTCTCTCTAGCCATTTATACTTACTCCTCAAACTTACCAAGTTTCCACTTTTATTTCACACAATGTTAGGCATCCATAAACAAAAGTACATGATATCAACTAAATATAATTAAGAGCACTGTTGAAAGCTTGCCATGTGACAGCACATATGAGCTAACTCCCAACCAAGACTCTTGTCAAGCACACAACTTCATAATTTTAATCACAATGGTTCATGTTTATTAAGTGCAATGAAAGTAAAGTGTGCATCAAGTTCGTGAGAGCTTTTTAACCAACTTTTCCCATAACAATCAATAACATAAGCATTTTAATTTGGAAGCAAAGATAATACAATATAACATGATAAACATACTTGGAATAGCATAAAGCTAACAGGTAGATATGGTGGACTCACTGGAAAAACTTTGGTTGAAGGTGTTGGAAAACAAGTTTTTACTTGTTGGAATTTTTTGGGCTAGCAAAAGGGAGAAAGTTGACCGTCTAAATGCATGCATAAGTGTCCATAGAACTAACCAATCCATGTTAAACAAAGTAAAGTGACATTCAGCATCAAAACATGAATAAAAGATAGCTCTTGATAAAACACTTGCAAATTAATACTCATTAAAAAGCACATGAATCATGCAACTATATGTATCTTTTTGAATCAACTCAAACATCCCTTTCCCAATCTTTTTAATAGCATCCAACTTAATTCAACCCAAATTTCCAGTAGCTTTCTCATATATAAATGATAGTGGTGGTCTCAAGACAAACAAAAATCAAAATAAAAAGCAAATAAAAGACGCTCCAAGTTTATGTGATAGGGTGCATTGATCGAAAAACAGAAGTTAGACGTGTGCAAACCGAGAGTGTGTTGGTCCAGTGGGGTTGTCTTCACATCCCCAAGCTTATGGTCTTCACCATCCTTGGATAGCTCTTGGTGCATCTCCTCTAATCCCTGTGAAAAAACTTCAAAACACCGTTTCTCCCATTTCTTTTCTGTGGGGTGACATTAGTAGTGATAGACAAATGAATTGCTTGCTGCATAAAATCCTTAAACAAAAATTCATATGAATGTCCAGAAAGTGTATAATGTTGTATGCCTACTTATAAACTCAATTGGATCAAAAAATTCAAGTTAAAAGTTCAAAGAATGCATCAAACAAAATGGGACAGAATCCGTCCAGAAAAACAGCAGCAGCAAAACGTATTTTTCTACCCTACTTAAATATGTCGAAAAAATCTGAAAAAATTCACGCTCACAGAGGATGAAAAGTTGCAACCACAGTTCAAATTTCAGCTCATTCGGAGTTACAGAATAGGAATTAAAAATCATACCGTGCACAGATTCGTGCTGGAATAAAATCTCCGAATGCAAAAAGCAACTTTTTCAAGCCAAAATAGGTAAAACTTGGCACTTTATTAAGAATTCCAGAAACTAAACTAAAAACTAAGTCTCTTGTTACAGCAAGAGGACACAAAGAAAATCAAAAGTAAAAACAACCGGGTTGCCTCCCGTAAAGCGCTTTCTTTATAGCCATATAGCTAGGCTTACTTACTTGGTATCAAGATGGTTGGAGTGAGGTGGCTTGGCATCCCCAAGCTTAAATTCTTGTACTTATTTGATATATGTAGGGTGAGCCTAGGGGTAACATCCCCAAGCTTGAGTGTTTGTCCCTCGTGATCTTTATTCATCACCCTCAACTCTTCCACTTGAAAGTTCTCTTCACACAAAACTCATCTTAAAACTTGATTAGAGGGGTTAGTGTCTCCATAAATGAAATCCTCATAGGTACAGCAAAGACATATCATGAGTTGATTCTACACATTAGCTAATATTACTATGGTTGTGTATTGCTCTTTGATCAATAGAACCACACAAAACACAAGTAATGAGAGTAATGCAAAATAAAGACAGAATCTGTCAAAAATGGACAGCCCGTAAAGAGTGAATTTTCAGAGGCACTTACGTTGCTCAAATCAGAAAACTTTGAACTAATGAAATGTGTATTAATAACTGAATATTGCTGTCGTAAAATATCAGGTCAAAATTCCTCTTCTGTGATTTTATACATTTTTCGCAGTGAAGCTCAGGCATCTGTTTTCTGGACAGCAAATCACTATTGTTTAATCCTACCTCTCAAAAGAGGTTATTCTTGCCATTAAGATGAAAAATAAGATACAAAGGTGATGTTACGGTAGTAAACAAGCACCTTGACTCAAAAACCCAAAACTTAAGCTGAAGATAAAAATCAAAAAGAAACAAAAAGAACCAAGCAAGAATCAAGAGAAACAATCAAAGAAGAAGGAAAATATTTTTGTTGTTTTTGATTTAGCAAAAAGGCAAAAGGAGAAGCAAATATATACAACATAAACACTCTTTTTATTTGGTTTTAGCTTTGGGAAAAGTTTTAATGATAGAGACTTTGCAACGGTTCCATTGGCATGAACAACACATGTTCAAGGTCGACCCCAACTTCTCCATTACTCATCCTTCTCATTTACTTTCCCAAATTTTATATAAAATGAAAATCTTAAACTAATTGTCACAAAACAGTAGGTAAAGATATTTTACATGTTGTAAAGATATAAAGGTGTGCTCAAACCGAATAGGAAATTAAAGCATAAGGAACACACCACAGAATATTAAACAATTTACTTTTAAGTCTAACTCTCTTCCTATGCATTGGAATTTTATATATGAATAAATAACAACAAATTTGAGGTAACCAATGCATATAATAATCAATAGCTTGCATTTTAAATAACATAGAAACATAAAGGGGATTCTTATCTCTTCCTCTCTCATAATAGTTGCAAGCATTAAAGTTAAACATAACCACATAGTTTTGAATAGAATCACCACATAAAGACTTATCATCTAATGAGCATAATGGATCATCAAACTCAATTAAATCACTTTCATCCTCAATAGTAGGTGGACTGAAAATATCATATACATCATTGTAATCATCATAAATGGGAGACATAGTATCATCAAAATAAATTTTCTCTTCCAAACTTGGGGGACTAAAAATATCATATTCATCAAAACAAACTTCCCCAAGCTTAAGGTTTTCCTTAGCATTAGCAATAAAGGTGTTCAACGAATTAGTACTACCACAAACATGATTGTTATGCAAATAAAATTTAATTTTCTCCTCAAACACTTCATGTCCTAACTCAAGATAGATATTATACAGTTCTATAATTGTTTGGTTGTTTTCCATTTTATAATAATGTTTTAGATTTATATGTTAGTATGCAATGCAAACAAGAATAAAAGCTTAGCACAACGCTCCCCGGCAACGGCGCCAGAAAAGTGCTTGATAATCCCCAAGAGCAAGGAATCACTGTAGCACAATTCGATAAGTATTTGAGTGTCGAACCCACGAGGAGCTGAAGGTAAACTATCTATTCTCTAAAGCCCTATAACCCTCTTATATGGCCGTTTGTGCAAAGCAATAAGTTTAAATATGAAAGGAACTAACTAATGAAAGCAAGTGATGTGGAATGGGTTTATCTAGTAACAAGTTTCTCAATCAAGTTTCAAACGCAAGTTTCTTAGAGCAAGTTTCTCAAAGTAGCAAGTAGCAAATATCTCAAGTAGCAAATATCTCAAGGGAGCAAATGTTCTAGCAATTGTTATTTCATTCGTGTGGTTGTCACAATTAGTGAAGCACATGTTTCAGTCTTAATTGTTTCTTCTAGGAAGGAGCCATAAATAGGTGTAGCCAAGTAAATGAACTAAAACCCCTTATGATGGATCTCATGGCCAAGTAAATGAGCACACAAGAATTATTAAGACATAAAAGTCCCACCATAGCCTTAAGTTCTAAGGTCCCCTATATATATCCCCCAATAAAGTAACTTCATGACTCGGTCTCAGGTTTACATGTCCTCCCAAGTCTCCCTCACTCCATTACATTACCGGTGATCACCTTACATGCATTCCCCAACATATGTGTGCACTCATATATTGTACATAAAGACAATCATAAAAGATAACAAAACTTGTATGCAACCAATCAACGAACTATTTCACTATTGCCATGAACAAATCACTTCTCAAACATAGATGGGGAGACACAATAGATCAAGGGAATAGTATATTGCATCATATATCATGTTTGCCAAGAGTTTACAGTGGAGAGATGGAGATGATCTTGCTGTAGATGTTGATGATGAACACGCCGGAGGGGGGTGGAGCCCTCCGGAGGTGATTCCGGCGGCGTTTCCCCCCTCCGATCTTCTCCGGCGGCAGCCTTCTGACTCTCTGTTTCGTGGTTTTGTGTTTCTCCGCCGCCTCCTCCCGAAACTCCCGGGGGACTATTTTTATAGCCGGTTTTAGGTCAAGACGAAGCCACGGAGACGAAAACGGACGGCATCGGAGCCACGAGGGGGAAAAGAGGGGTCCTCACGCGGCCAGGGAATCTGACCGCGTGGGGCCCTCTAGTTTCCATCTGGTTGGGCTTCTGGTCTTCATTTTCAGCCCATTGCGTTCGTCTCGAAAATTCTGAACCGTGCTCTTTGGCCTTGCCCTTTTTGGAGTCCCGAAGCTCCCGGAAAGTCCGAAACACTAAAAAAGACGTTTTCTGGAAAACAGAGTTAGAACCAAAAGAGGGGGGATTGTTTAGAAAATCCCCGAAATCATTATAAAACATGAATATAACATCATATAAGTTGCAAATATGTAGGAATATCTAGTAATAACATGCAAAGTTCATGTATGCATTTTACATGCATCAGGAAGCCGGCGCCTCCAAGACCGACCCCACCAATACCGCCGACGTGGCCAGCAGCTCGAAAGCCGCCGAGTGAAGACCTCGGAATGCCGGGTGGAGGCTTGTATCTCTGCTTAGCTTTTTGTGAACTTGACTTATTTGTCCCCGGGATGCCGGGCGTACTTGTTTGAAAACTTCTGGCACTCGGTTTGTGGATTGCGTGGAGCTTCGTCTCCCTTTTATCTCTTGCTCGAAACTTTTCCTCGGCTGCTCTTTGTCTTTGAATTTCCTTGCATTTTAGCGAGGGTGAGCGAGCCTATTCACCCTCACTAGCCCCCGAGATTTGGCCCGACTGGGGCAGCCAGTCGAGTCGAATCTAAAACCAGTATCTTCGATAGTTTGCCTGGCTGCCCGTGGCAACCGGGCGCTTGCGTAGATCTTCGATTGTTTGCCCGGCTACCCGTGGTGGCCGGGCGCTTGCGTAGACTAGTCCCCGAAATTTGACCCGGCTGGCGCAGCCAGCAGAGTCGAATTTTTCCGGCTAGCCTTTGGAAGCTTGCTTTGCTGGTAAAAGACAACACATAGAACTTTGTTAAATCGTTACTCCACAAAACCGAAAAAGGTTGGCAATTTTAACTTTGCATTTTTTTATCTGTTAGGGGCCGGCTCGCCCTTGTTTTGCCGCCCGTGCCCCTTCCCGTGCATCTGGCTCTGCGACCCCTGCTCCTTGCCGGCTGAACTCTGCAGCCGGATCCGAAGAGAGGGCCGGCTGGCTGGGCGCACGGTACTGAGATCTTTGTGAGGCTGGACTTAGGCGAGTGAGAGCGCGATTGTTCCTGCCGCGAGCCGGGGAGGTAGTCTTTCTTATGTGCCTTTCGCGTGTGACCCCTAGCCAGTTTCTGGCCAGCGTGTCAGCCGGGTTACGGTCTGCAGCCAGATTCGAGAGTAGGTGTCGGAGTCGGGCACGCTACTAAGCTATCGTAAGCGAGACGCATTGGCCGGCTAGCCGCAGTCGGAAGAAGTAAAAACAACTATGAAAGATACAACTGCAGCCCCCGAGTGCGCGCTCGGGGGTGCCAACTCTTTATTGAAATAAGACACAGGGTGTTACACTCGCTCTAGGAGTAGAAAGGCCTCAGGAGGCTGGCGTTGCACGGGCGTTCCCCCTCTTCGTAAGGGGTGAACGGCTTGTTCTTTCTTTCTTCGCGTGTGTCGGTGAGGTAGTACGCGTTGTTGTGCAGCGCTTTGCTGATGATGAAGGGGCCCTCCCAAGGGGAGGACAGCTTGTGAAGGCCCTTGGTGTCTTGGATCCATCGAAGCACGAGGTCTCCTTCGCGGAAGGAGACCGGGTGCACTTTCCGGCTGTGGTAGCGGCGCAGGTTTTGCTGGTATATGGCTGATCTGGACAAGGCCAGTTCTCGCGCCTCCTCGAGGAGGTCCACGCCGTCTGCGTTTGCTTGCTTGGCCTCTTCTTCCGTGTAGAGGATGGCACGGGGAGAGTCGAACTCGATGTCAGCCGGTAAGACAGCTTCCACGCCGTAGACGAGGAAGAATGGCGTGTAGTTTGTCGAGTGGTTGGGGGTGGTCCCGAGGCTCCAGAGCACGTGTGGGAGCTCATCTAGCCAGCCCCGGGTGCTCGCTCGAGTGGGTCCACCAGCCATGGCCGGATGCCGGCTAGGATGAGGCCGTTTGCTTTCTCCACTTGGCCATTTGACTGGGGGTGGGCCACCGAGGCGAGGTCCAGCCGGATACCCTTTTCGCCGCAGAAGCGCTTGAAGACGCCCTTGACGAAGTTCGTGTCATTGTCGGTGATGATGCTATGCGGGTAGCCATAGCGGTAGATGATATCTCGGAAGAAGGTGATGACCGTCTGGCCGTCCAGTTTCTTGATTGGCTTGGCCTCGATCCACTTGGTAAATTTATCGACCGCCATGAGGAGGTGGGTCATGCCGCTCCGTGCCGTCCGGAAGGGGCCGACCATGTCGAGCCCCAGACGGCAAACGGCCAATTGATGGGGATGGTTCGCAGGGCCGCAGCCGGCGTGTGCTTCTACTTGCTGAAACGCTGGCAGCCAATGCAGGCACGGACCATCTGCTCGGCATCAGCTAGGGCAGACGGCCAGTAGAACCCATAGCGCATGGCCTTCGAGGCGATTGCCCTGGACGAGGCGTGGTGGCCGCACTCACCCTTGTGGATGTCCTCTAGCAGGCGGCGCCCCTCTGCTGGCTCGACACAGCGCTGGAAAATGCCGGTTGTGATGCGCTTGTAGAGTTCATTGTTGATGATGGTGTAGGCCTTGGAGCGACGCAAGATTTGTCGTGCGAGCAGCTCCTCCTCTGGAAGCGTGTCGTTGGCGATGTAGTCGAGGAAAGGCTGCGCCCAGGAAGGTGTCTCGTGGATGGTGAAGACGCCGGCTAGCGCCAGCTGGGCGGTTTTTGGATCCAGCTTCGAGGCCGCCGGGTGTGGCTGTGCATCCCCCGCGTGTGGCTGCGCAGCCCCCGGGTTTCCTTCGGTCTTGTCGATGAGCTCGGGGACGGGTACGGTTGGAGCTTCGCAGCCGGGCGGGGCGACAGCCCCAGGGTGTTCTTGCTCAGCCG
The DNA here is from genome assembly GCA_947311845.1 of Poa pratensis. Classification (NCBI taxonomy): domain Eukaryota; kingdom Viridiplantae; phylum Streptophyta; class Magnoliopsida; order Poales; family Poaceae; genus Poa; species Poa pratensis. Next base: position 37,436,069 of record CAMZMU010000043.1, read on the forward strand.
GGGGGCTCCCAGCCCCCGGGTGTGGAGAGCCGTCCGGTAAGTTTGGATCTGCAGGGATGACGATGGACTCCGAGTCTGGCGATGGCGTGATAGACGGCTTGTATACATGCTCGAGGGAGACACCGGGTGGGATGACTTGCCGGGTGGAGCCGAGCTTGGCAAGCATGTCTGTTGTCTCGTTGTTCGCTCGCGGCACGTGGTGGAACTCGCATCCCTCGAAGCAGGCGCAGAGCTGCTGCACGAAGAAGCGGTAGGCGGCCATGTTTGTGTCCTTGGCGTCCCAGGTGCCGGATACTTGCTGGACGACGAGGTCGGAGTCGCCGAAGCAGAGGACGCGCTGGATGCTCATTTCCTTGGCCAGCTTGAGGCCGTGTACGAGTGCTTCGTACTCGGCGACGTTGTTGGAGGCCTTGAAGTGGATCTGCACGGCGTACTCCAGCCGGTTGCCCTTCGGGGCGGTGAGGACGATGCCGGCTCCCAGCCCTTCTTTCATCTTGGAGCCGTCGAAGTGCATCTGCCAGTGCGAGGAGTCGGGGCAGGGCGGCAGGTATTGTTTTTCCGCCCAGTCGGCGAAAAAATCGGTGATGATCTGGGACTTGATGGCTACTCTTGGCTGGTACAGGATCGTGTGCGGGGCCAGGTCGACTGCCCACTTCGCGACTCGGCCGGTTGCGTCCTTGTTTCCGATGATGTCTCCGAGCGGGGCCGTGCTTACCACGGTGATGACGTGCTCCTGGAAGTAGCGGCGTAGTTTCTTCTCGGCCATGTGTACTCCGTACGCGAGCTTTTGGTAGTGGGGGTAGTTCTGCTTGGACTGCGAGAGGACCTCGCTGACGTAGTAGACTGGGCGCTGGACCGGGTGCTCCTTGCCTTCCTCGTGGCGCTCCACCACCAGGACGACGCTGATACAGCGGTTGGTGGCGGCGATGTACATGAGCATGGGTTCCCTCGGAGCAGGTGGCGCTAGCACTAGTGCCTTGGAGAGTGCCTTCTTGAGCTCGAGGAAAGCCGCGTCCGCCTCGTCGGTCCAGACGAAGCTGAAGGATTTCTTCAGTAGGTGATACAAGGGCAGGGCCTTCTCTCCCAGCCGGCTGATGAACCTGCTCAGCGAGGCCAGGCAGCCGGCAAACTTCTGGACATCTTGGAGCGCAGACGGCCGATGCATGTTCCCGATGGCAGCGATCTTGTCCGGGTTGGCCTCGATTCCTCATGCGGAGACGAGAAAACCGAGTAGCTGGCCAGGCGGTACCCCGAAGACACATTTGTCCGGGTTCAGCTTCATCCGGAACCGGCGCAGGTTGGCGAAGGTCTCCTTCAGGTCGTTGATGAGGGTGCGGCGCTCGATGGTCTTGATGACGATGTCGTCGACGTAGGCGTGGACGTTCCGGCCGATTTGCTCGTGCAAGCACCTCTGCATGCATCTTTGGTAGGTGGCGCCTGCATTTTTCAAGCCGAATGACATGACCTTGTAGCAGAAGGCCCCAAAAGGGGTTATGAATGCAGTCTTTAGCTGGTCAGCCGGATTCAGCGCGATCTGGTTGTAGGCGGAATATGCGTCCAAGAAGGACAGGTAGTCGCAGCCGGCGGTGGAGTCGATGACTTGGTCGATGCGGGGTAGGGCGAAGGGGTCCTTGGGGCACACCTTGTTGAGGCTTGTGTAGTCGATGCACATGCGCCAGGTGTTGTTCTTCTTCATCACCAGGACTGGGTTGGCTAGCCAATCCGGGTGGTACACTTGCATGATGAAACCGTCTTCCAGCAGCCGGGCAATTTCCTCTCCTATTGCTCTTCTTTTCTCCTCCCCGAAACGGCGGAGGGGTTGCCTGACCGGCTTAGCATCTGGCTTCACGTCAAGCGAGTGCTCAGCGAGCTCCCTCGGCACACCCGGCATGTCCTTGGAAGACCATGCGAAGATGTCCCGATTCTCACGGAGGAACTCGATGAGCTCGCTTTCCTATTTGCTGCTGAGGGTGTTGCCGATGGTGAGGAACCTCTCGTTGGGCTTGCTTGCGTCAAGCGGGATCTTCTTGCTATCCTTCTGAGCTTGGAATTGCCCCTCGCCCGACTGCTTCTTCGCGCCCGGTATTTCCGGCTGCTCGGCGGCGACCGCACGCCTGATCTCCTTGAGTTCTTCGGCCGCGGCTAGCGACTCGGCCAGCTTCGAGCCGGTTGACGTGCAAGCCATGGAGCGCTTGTAATCGCCGGCTACGGTGATGATCCCGTGGGGACCCGACAGCTTCATCTTGAGGTAGCTGTAGTGGGGGATCGCCATAAACTGGGCGAGGGCCGGGCGGCCCAAGATGGCGTGGTAGGGGCTGCTGTGGTCCACCACTTCGAACCATACGCCTTCGCGGCGGAAGTTGTGCTTGTCTCAGAAGATGACGTCCAGCCGGATGGTTCTGATTGGAGCGCAGGATGGCCCCGGCACGATGCCGTGGAAAAGCGTCTTGCTGGGGAGCAGCTGGGACTCGTGGATGCCCAGTTTGTCGGCGGTGTCCTTGTACCGGATGTTGATGCTGCTTCCTCCGTCGATTAGCACGCGGGAGAAAGTGGCAGCGAACTCCTTGTTAGTGATGATGGTGGGGTCGAGAAGCAGACTATAGCCCCGGGTGTCGGCATGACATCCGGGTGGTCCGCAGGGCCGAAGGTGATGGGCTGGCTAGCCCAATGCATGAGCTGCTGGACGGCGGGGACGACGGCGTTCACCTCTGCGACTCGCAGCCGCTGGCTGCGCTTGTCGTTGCGCTCGATGACGGAAATGACATAGGCGGCCTCCTTGTTAGGGTAGGCGTCGCGGGATCCGCCGGCTGCGGCAGGCGGCTGCCTTGGGCGCTCGTTGCGCTGATTATTGTTACCGATGTTGACGCCGCCTTGAGTAGGGGGAGGACCGGGTGGTGGAGGCGGTGGTCCGTCTCCACGCTGCAGGCGGAGGGTCCAGCTGCAGCTAGCTGTTGTGTGGTTGGCTGGCTTGTCGTTGATGCTGTGGTACCGGCACGGGCCGTTCATCATGTCTTTGAACAGGTAGGCGGGTTTCGCCCACCCGCGATCGTCTGGCCTGTTCCACTGGTGAGGGTTCCGGTTGCCTCCTTCGTCGGCAGCCGGCGGGTTGGCCTCGGCTGCGTTCACCTCGCGATTTTCGTAGCGCCCATCGAATGCGCCACTTCGCTTCCGGCTGTCCTGCTCTCGGCCGTCACGGCGGTCGCGGTTGTCGCCAAAGTTCCTGTTGTCCCGGTTGTCGCGGCCGCCTCTGTTATCGACGTTGCTGGGGCCGGCCTGGTCTCTTGCAGCCGGCTTTTCTTGCACCCGGCTGGTCTCGTCTATCTGCATCGGGGCCCTCATGGCCGAGTCGGCGGTGGCGTATTTGTCTGCCGTGGCCATCAGTTCCGCCATGGTTTGCGGGTCGTCTAGGAGCAGCCGGTGCTTGAGCATGGTGTTGGCTCGGCAGCCGTTGATGAAGAAACCGACTGCTTGTATCTCCTGCACCCCTTCGCAGGTGTTGCGCAGGCTCGACCATCTGGTGAGGTAGTCGCGTTCGGGCTCCGTCCTGCCCTGAACGCGGAGGGCTAGCAGCCGCGGGTAACCCGGACGGCGGTAAGTGCTGGAGAAGTTCCTCACGAAGACTTGGTAGAAGTCTAGCCAGCAGTTGATGGAGCCAGGGGGGAGGCTGTTGAGCCAGGTGCGTGCGGAGTTCTTGAGCATGAGCGGCATGTATCTTGCCGCCACGCGCTTGTTGCCGCCTACGATGCCGTTGGACAGCCAGTCCTCCGGCTTCGTGCTCCCGTCGTACTTGGGTGCGTCGCGCGGGAGGGTGAAACCCCGCGGGAAAGGCTCCTTGGCGATGCGGGGCCCGAAGCACTTTTGCCCCTCGCCCTCCTCTTCTTCGATCCAGCGAGATTCCTCCAGAGTGTCGATGCGGTAGCGAGCATCGACGACGGGTGCGGGGCCCAGGTCTCCTAGCCGGTCGTGGACGTTGCCTCTGCCGCCGCGGGCAGCCGGCGGGTTGTTGTAGTTCTGGCCGCCGCCTGCGGCCTACTGGTTGTAGTTCTGGCCACCTCTAGCAGCCGGCTCATTGAATCGACTTGGCCGGGAGTTGATGCTGCGCGCCCGATTTCCGCCCGGCTGGGGGGCGGCTTACTGATACTGATCCCGCGGCGGGGAAGCTCGGCGGTTGTGCTCCATCGCACCGGGTGGAGGTACGCCAGGCGGAGGAGGGGGGGCGGCGGCGTGTTTAGTGCGGACACGGCCTGATTCAGGCCGAACTGGTGGTCGGCGGTGTCAAGGAGGTCCTGGACGCGCTGGTGCTGATCGCGCATCTCGTCTCCCTCCAAGCCGGCCAGTTCTGCTGCTGCAGCCCGCGCGGCCTTCATGTTCTTCGCGCGGGAACTAGACGGCGCGACGCGTTGCGGGTGCCCTGGCTGGAGCAGCTGGCCCGGCTGACGCAGCCGGTTCTCCTGCCATCTCGCCAGCGAGGTTGCGCCGGACGTTTCCTCGCTGGTTGGGCTGGACAGCGACGGGGGTGAAGCCGTGGGCGTAGTTGTACTCGCGGACCTGGGCTGCGCTGCGGCGGTGCGTGGCTCCGACGCCCTGCGCACTGCTGAGGAGGCGTTGGCGCGCCTGCTCGAGGAGGAAGGCAGCCTGCTCGGGGTCTGCGCCGGCATCGATGGGCGTGATCAGACCCTGGAGCATGGCCTGGACAGAGTCGACGGGGACTTGGGGTTGCCGGACGCTCCTGACGTCGGAGACCATGACTTCCGCGTGAACGCGGGACTCGACGCTGGCCTCGCAGCCGGTCGCCTCCTCGGGAAGCCGGTCGGTGCATGGCTGGATGCTGGCGGGGTACTCGGGTGCGACGACGACGTAGACGCGGTGCTCGCCGAAGTGCACGATGGAGCCATCCTCGGGGAAGGCGGAGCCGGCGAAGCAGGCGGCGTTGTCGGTGACGAAGTCGATGGAGCCGAATGTCGAGACGAGGCCGGAGGCGACTCACTCGCCGAGACGGCTACAGGATCCCGTGCGGAATGTGACCCCAGACGCTGCTATCTGCCCCACGGTGGGCACCAAATGACGTGGTGTCGAACACGGCATATGCCACGGGGTGGCTAAGATAGGAGTGGGAGCAGTGCACTGCAGCGCGGGTATCCGCAGGGGTTGCGCCGAGGCGCTGAGACGGGAAGTACCCAGGTTCGGAGCCCTCCCGGTGGAGGTAACACTCCTACTCCTGCCGGATCTCTCTACTATCAGTGGACAAAGTACATGGTTGCTCCTCGAGCCGTTCGCAGAGCTCATAGCTCTCGCTCTCTCTAACTCGCTCGCGGGGTGGGGAAGAAGAAGCTGGTTTCGGATTGATCGACCTCCTCTACTCGAGCACCCAGACAGCCTTATATAGGCCCGGCTGTCTGGCTTACAGGCGGGGCCGGCTGCCCGTACAGCCGGCCGACGTGGTCTACAGGGGTTTTCAATCATGACGTCGCCGGTGCTCAGTGTCTTCGTCCGGCTGGACCAATGGGACTTCGCTGACTCCTCGTGGAGTCCCATCGATGTCCTCGGCGGTGCAGACGGTGTCAGGCTGGCTCTTGCTTTAGCCCATGCCTGGGCTGCGTGGAGGGCTAGCCGGCAACGGCGCTGCCGCCCGCACTGTTCGGCGGACGCTTCTCGTGATGTCCAATTGGCGTACTGGGCGGCGCCTCTTGTCTTCTTATTCGTGTCTCAAGCGATCGGCAGCCGGCCACCCGGCTGCCGGCTACCCGGATCTGGCTGCCTTGGCTGACCGTGGTCGTATAAGGCGGCGTCTCTGTCGTTATCCGCTTGTCTTCGAGAATCGTGATGATGACGAGTGTGCAGTGTCTCTTTTGCCCATGCCGCCTCGGAGCGCGCGGTAAGCTAGGCGGGGGCCGGCTGCCCCTGGCGCAGACGGGCTCGGCCGAGCCGGGCGATCAGAGCCAACAGAGCGGGCAACTTGTAGTACTTGATTTTACGTTTTCGTGGGATCTTCTGTGGGCCTTCGGGCACCCAGGTTTCATCCCCATGACAGTACAAGATTATCTCGTATATGATCGTCGAAACAAAAAAAAATACAACATAAAAGTTGTGCGAAACGTTGGGATTAACATCCTCGCAAAACGATATTTCAAACGGTCAACTGAGTGCGAGGAATTTGATAAAATTCATCTTAAAAAGTTCCGAACATTGATTCAAAATTGAGAAGATACAATCGACGAAACTCGAAACTGAGTACATGAATGAAACCTACGCGTGGACGCTCATAATTTTCGTGTACACATTATTTTAAATTAGTTCGCACCTGCATGACTCATATACCGCTTTTTGAGCGAAGCAGTATGCACGACACTAAAACTTTTGTTGTTGAATGCGAAGCAGTATGCACAACACATATACCGCTTTTTGAGCGAAGCAGAGTATGCACGATTCAAAATCGATCGTGTTAATAAGATTAAGTTGAGCACGAAGAAATGAAACAGGACTCAGTCAAGGAAAACATCCTCGTATAATCAGGAAACAGTCCAAAAATTCATTCTGCGGCGAAATAGAACATGCTTTGGTACGTGGGCCGGCCCAATATCGCCAGGGGGTACGCGGAGCGTGCTTCCCTCCGCGTAACGCGTGGTATAGGCGCTCCCGCCTTTGTAGGCCTACCAACAGTCGCACAAGACAGCCCACTACAAATTCGTTCAAACACTCCGGCCGCCCAAGTACAAGTCAGCCCACCACAAATTCGCTCAACACTCCGGCGAGCCGAACCCTTTGCCCAGCTTAGTGCGGGAGGCCTAGATCAACTAATACTTTGATTGTTCTAGAAAAAACTAATACTTAGATTAATCTCTTGTATCACTTGCAATTCTGCCAACTTTGTCCAGATTCTGTACTAGTACGTTTGTGCACTTGAGTTATACTGATGCTATGCCGAATTTGTACCTTGGTAAATTGATATTTTTGCCCTTGGTTTTTGGCCCGGGGCATAGCCAATTCCTGGCTCCGCCACTGATTGGTTGAGACGTATGCCGTCTGCAACCAACATCCACGTCACGCCCAAAAAAAATTATAGACACCATCTACAACAAGCTGTCTATTTAACCATCCGTAAGCGACGGAAAATCAGGAGATTCAGTTAATCCACGAAGAGTTGCGCTGCAAGAACTCACGCTTATTTCGGCCAGGTTAAACAACGACCCACGGTACAACGGAAAAGCATGTCGATAAGGACTGATTTTTGTGGGAATCGCCCGTCCCTAGTTTTACAGACGAAGGTCTTCTCTCTCTTTTGTCTATCTCTTCCACGTCATACAAAACTCCTGCATGATTAGTTTTACAGATCGGCTGACATGTAGGAGTACTATTGTACATGCCCTAACTGTGTTGCTATTTTTTCATTTTTTTGGTGTAACAATGGCTGCGGCCAGACACGAAAGGATAAGGAAAAAATGTTAAAGAAAATGTGTTATTTAAGAGGCGGGCCCTACCAAGGAGGCGAGCCGGTGCAATCTCTATGTCCCAGCCCAAACTTGCCCCGCATGAGGCCTACCACACGTAGGATCGTACAAGTATCAGATGAGTTTTATCGTACGTGAAGCAATTTCGTTTTTCAAAAAAGTAGAGCATGAATTTTGATAAGATTTTTCACTTTTCTTGTATGATTTGCACATTTCTCAAGGATCATGCAACTCCAAGCGGATTCTCGTATGAGTTGCACATTTTTCAAGAAACATGCAATTAGCAACCGGTTTTCGAATCGAGTTGCACTTTTCTCAAACACATGCAAATACTAATTGGTTTTCGACGAGTTGCAATTTTCTAATAAAATATTTGCAAGTAGCAACCGAGTTTGGATTTAAGTTCTACTTTTTTAAAACAAACGTGCAGTTCAAACAGGGCTTCCTATACAAGTTGCACCTTTTTCGGAATACGTGCAACTAGCAAGTCATTTTTGAAACGAGTTACACTTTTCTCAATAACTTATAATTAGCAAAATGTGTTCAACACGAGTGGTACTTTTCTCGAGAAACGTGTAACTACCGAACTGGGTTTCGACGTGAGTTGTTTTTTCTCACTAAATATGCAGATCAAATAGGTTTTCAACCAATTGCACTTTTCTCAATAAACGTGCAACTCCAACCCTTTTTCAATGTGACATGCGCCTGGTTTTCAAACCGAGTTACACTTTTCTCAAAATACATAAAATTAGCAAATGAGTTTCAATTTTCTCAATAAACGTGCGCTTAGAAACTGGATTTCGAATTGGGTGCACTTTTCTATAAAACTAGTGTACTTTTCTCAAGAAATATGCAACTCCAACGGCTTTTCCAAACAAGTTGCATTTTTCTCAAGAAATGTGCAATTGGCAAGTAGTTTTTAACTATTTCCAGCTTTCTTAAAAGTTGTGCAGTTAACAACTGAGTTTTGAAACGAACTGTACTTTTCTCCAGAAACGTGCAAGTCGCTGAGTTTTGATGCGATTTTTCCAAAATGTGCAACTCCATCCGGTTTTTCAGTCGCACCCTTTTTCAAAAACGTGCAACTCCAACCGGTTTTCAATACGAGTTTAACTTTTTCAAGAAACGTGCAATTAATAATTGGTTTTTTACACGATTTAGGAAGACTCCTCAACTTCTTCGTATACCAGCTGTGCTCCTCAACACATATGTCTTACAGCCACACTTGACCTTTACATATGTCCGAACAAAAGCTTCAAACATATGTTCGTATATTTTAAGGAAATATTTCGTATGACCACTGTGTTTCCTATGAGCGTTTATTTATTTTTACCATGAAACCGTTGGGGAAACCCCTGTGGTATAAGAGAGAGGCTCAAGAGGGATAGGCAAAGTTTTACACCATGTACAAGAGAAGAAGGGGGGTAATCGGGTGCGGTGCCTATTATACTCTTTGGACGCATGGACGCATCCTAACGAAGGGCGGGTAGACGGCAGCTGTTGCCGTCATTCGCTTGATGCATCATCACGCTTCTTGCGTTCGTCGAGTTATGCGCGTGTTTTTTGCATCTAGGTGCGTGCCTGCTGCAGGACGTGGTGGTAAACCATCAGGTCGACGCGTCCTCCGGCATGTGAGTCCCATCTTGTACGGCCGCGCGGACTCTGTTCATTGCCTCCTCGGGGATCTAGACGCAACGTGTAACCAGACACCAGGTGGGCCTTCGGCTGAGCCATAGTAGGTATACCAATAGTGGGTACCCGACGGGTATACCTACGTCAATGAGAATATATACAAAAGGTGTAAAACTAACTAAACAAACACAGAGACCTAGTAGAATATTAAAAAGAATTCAACCATTCACACAGAGCCCCCTATAGTCAACTTTCACCCTATTCGTTATAATCTCCAAATCCCTCTTGAAGATCACCTTCCAGCTCTGAATAGTGGGGAGCTTCCCTTAAAAAAAATCTGACTGCGAATTTTCCAAATCCCCAACAACGCACATGATGACACCTCAATGAATATTGGTCCTTGGAAAGTGAAGGGTTACGGTGCAGAAAACAAAAAATTCCTAACAACGATAACCGATAAAGCCAAGATCTAATACTATGCGGATATAAAGTAATGGAGGGAACGGTATTCATACCTTTGAAGACCGTAAGCGTCGACGATTAAAAGATCTGTTTTGATGACGACTCATGATGAAGACTTACGGCGATGCCGACCTCAAGGTCGTGTAGGCATACAAGCTCCGAGTGCCGCAAGGGCAGCACCTCCGAGGGATTGCACACATACGGTGTAGGCAACGTCCCTCCAGGCTCCGGTCCAGCAAAGCAGCGGATGAAGAATAGCTCGGACTGAAATACCAGCAGCACGACGGTGTGCGTATGGTGGAGAAACCTCTAACTCCCGCACGGTTCCATTTGCGTAATCACGAAAGAGATGAGAGAGAGAAAGAGAGAATTGGGTGTACCTGAAAGACAAAGGAGGCACCCCTATATAATGGAGGAGGGGCTGCCACCCTTGCTGGCCAGGCGGTGTGCGACTAAACCCCACACCAGCTGCACCACCATTGGGGCGCCGGCCCTAGGTGGGCCCCTTGTGGCCCACCTGGCCTCCCTCCTTGGTGCGCCTCCCCAAAGGAGGGAAGTTCCCCCCCCCCCCCCCCCCCCCCTCCCCGGGCCTTCTCCTCTTGGGTGAGGCCCATTTAAGGTGTGCAGCCTTTAAAAATTAAAATAAAAGTATATTTAATAATTAATTACTTTAATTGATATTAAATACATATTATTTAATTTATTCTTGCTCTGAAACACCTTTCGTAGCCCTCCGAACTCCGTCGGATATTTCTCCTTTATTCTGGAACACCTTCCGGACTCCTCGATCACCATCGGATAATTCTCGAAACAATTCCGGAGTTCGTTTCTCATTTCTCTTCGGTGTCAAGACTACTCCTACGCGTCGTCTACCCTTAAGTGTGACACCCTATGGTTCGGGATCACTCCAGACATGATCGATACACCTCTCCGATCAATGACCAACAGCGGGATCTGGAAACCCATGATGGCCCCTGTGCAATCCACGAATTAATTCGCTTGAACCTTAACATCATATCCTATTCCCTTTGCACCTCGATACTGAGTTTGTCCGAGACATGATCATCGGTATCCCGATACCTTAGTTTTATCTCGTTACCTACAAACACTTGTTATCTCGTTCACACGATCACACATCACGTGACCTAGTCACACATTTGAAAACTTTGATGTGATCTCACCGAGTGGGCCCTAACTAGTATCTCTCCGACCTTCGGATGCACAAATCCCCCTCTTGATCCATATGCCTCAACCTATTCCTTCGGAAACCTGATAGAGACACCTTTATGATCACCCTTTATGGTCACCTTTATCATCATCGGACATGTCCCGCAATGCTTCCGGTATTCTCCCGTATTTTCTTCCTATATCCAATCTTTATAAAACTGTCGTCTACCCTTAAGTGTGCCACCCTACGGTTCGGGATCACTCCAGACATGATCGATACACGTTCTCCGATCTATGACTATCAGCGGTGGTTGGACTGCCGGCCCCTGTGCGTCCACGAATGTCTTTTTATCGTTTGAACCTTAGACGTCCAGTCTCAAACCTTTTTCCTAGAGATACTTAGATTGTCCGAGACTCGTTCTGCGGTATCACGATTACCGAGCTTGATCTCGTCACCTGACAATACTATCTTTACTCGTCTGTAATATTACATCCCCGTGACCTAGTCACATGCTTGCAAGCTCATTGATGTAATCTCACCGAGTGGGTCCAGAGTATCTATCCTGCTATGTGGATTGGCAAATCCCGCTCTTGATCATTCGCCTCAACTACTTCCTTCGGATACCCGAAAGGGACACCTTTATTGTCACGCTAGATAAGACATGGCGTTTGATGCAATCAAAGCACCTTCCAGAAGCAGCAATTAAATACGATCTCATGGTCAAAGGTATGAACACTACGTTTCTATATATCTTGGGTGTGTGTCCATCACATCATTCACCTAATGATATGACTCCTTTGTCAATTGACATAAATGTCCATGATCAGGAAACCTTGATCATAGGTTGCCCAATGGACTAGTGTAGAGGCTACTAGGGACCTGGTTGTTTACATACCACACGTGCATTAATATTTCCGCTTAATACAGTTATAGCATGGTACAAAACTTATTACGAACAATTGAGATATGACAAATAAAATATCTTTATTAATTGCCTCTATGGCATATCTCCTTCACAACGATTGCTTCAGGTACTACAAGGGATGCGAAGCTTGCCAAAAAATTGGAGATATTCAGTTGGTACCAGCTTCACCTCTTAACCCTATCATAAAACCGTGGCCTTTCCGAGGATGGGCACTTGACTTCATTGGTATGATCCATCCGGCTTCATCCAAGGGGCATCAGTTTGTATTGGTTGCCACTGATTATTTCACCAAGTGGTCTGAAGCAGTACCTCTCAGAAACATGACTCACAAGGAGGTGATTCAATTCATCACAGAGCATATTGTTCACAGATTCGGCATACCACAGACTCTTACTACAGATCAAGGAACTTCCTTCATGGCAAAGGAGGTTAAGCAGTTTGCCGAATCACTTGGGATCAAGATGTTCAGTTCTTCTCCATATTATGCTCAAGCCAACGGACAAGCCGAGTCAAGTAATAAAATCTTGGTCAAGTTAATCAAGAAAAAGGTACAAGATCACCCAAGGCGGTGGCATGAGGTACTATCCGAAGCATTGTGGGCTCATAGAATTTCAAGGCATGGAGCAACTAAGGTAACCCCATTTGAGCTTGTATATGGGCAAGAGGCCGTTTTACCAGTGGAAGTGAATCTGGCCGCCTTGAGGTTTGCCAGGCAAAATAATTTGTCGGTAGAAGACTACCATAATTTGATGATGGACAGCCTAAAAGAGGTAGCCGACAAGCGTGTGATGGCCTTGAAAGACATTGAGAAAACTTATAACAAGAGAGTCCGGCTTAAGGATTTTCAAATCAACGACTTGGTCTGGAAAGTTATACTGCCAGTTGGCTCTAGGAGCCGAAAATTCGGCAAATGGTCCCCAACCTAGGAAGGACCACTTCGAGTCGTGAGGATAGTACCCGGCAACTCTTATTTGGTGGAAACATTGGAGGGCAACATGCTTCCTTGAGCTAGCAATGGAAAATACTTGAAGAAATTCCACCCAAGCGTGTGGCAAACTGCAGAAGTTGCGCGTATGGCTGATATACATATATTGTCCTTAGCATATGGCCGATGAGCTTAAACATCGTCCTTAGACAAAGCTTTTACATTGATTATTTTCTAGTACGCAAGCTCTGCTAGAAAACAGGGGGGCATGTGTTAGCACCTGTTTTTGGCAGGTTAGATCGAGACCCGGTGATCTACCCCAGGGAGGATTGGCAACCTAGAGAAGCGACTCAGGGGTGACCCGAATCTTCATCAAAGCCGGCTTATGTGAGAAATGGCCCGTGTTGAGTTACAGGTTTTGTTAAGGAAAGAAGTGATGCAATTCAGAGAGAAGACCCGGCAAAATCATGTAACCCGGCAAACAATGGAGACCAGGCGAAGATGGAGAACTGGCACAATGATAACCCGGCAGATGGGTAAGTCGAACCACAGACCCGGCAAAAGTAGGTGAAGCCGCACAGAGGCCCGAAAATCAAGTCAAGACACACAGAGAAAAGGCAAGTTTCAGATCAACACGGAAGGACAAAGGCAACTTTCTAAAGGAGCCGGAGGACACTTGGGTCCGGGTTCAGTACGAAACCGACCGAGATTTGCCTAGTTTAGAGATAGAATTTGACTTAGATCGCGAATTGTAATCATTGTCGAAGTCCAATACTTGTATGGAAAGTCCAGCCGCCTCATATATATGTGAGAGGTGATGGCCGATTGAAATTAAGCAAACAATCGACATATCAATCCAAACCCTCCTTTTTACTCCTCAATACGCTTGTTTGTGCTTCCGTTGTTCGAAACCTCACCGCCGGGTTACGAATATCGACAACCGAGAACCGGAGCGGCCAAGTCCGGCCGGGTCTCACCTGACCGTCGCCGGCTTCCTCCGACGGGGCTTGTCCCGAGGGGCTGGGGTGTCCGGGTCTCAAAAGCGCCGGCTTATTGTCTTGCGTATCGCGCTGGAAGCCGGCGTCCCCGTGGGGTGAGTTGCGGAGTATCTTTCCCGGCACCGCGGGTACACGAGGACGTGTTCGTGTGACGCGTTTCGAGCGCAACACTACCATTTAGCGGTATTTTTCTGCAATATAAAGAAAATTAAGATAATTTTGACACACTGAAGATGCCCTCGCATTTGTGAGGGTCACCATGCTAGTTGTCCTAAATGCAAAAATGCATGAGAAGGATGGAATGATGATTATTTCAACCAATATGTTTGGATCCTACGGTGCAAGATTTATTTGACCCGCCCGTCTCGCAATCACATGGACATGGCTTGCAGAACAGTTGCCGCGCCGGTTGCAAGGCTGATCTTGCGGCAAGAACCCGGTCGGATGCGAGTTCAGCATGTTCGCACTGACATGTTTCCTGTATTTTGAACCTACAACATGCATTCCGAAAATAAAATGTCATTACGACCTAACTCTGACATCCCGTACGTGGACGATTCCCTGATCACAGTTGACCATGTCTTCACCCCATGTCAGTAAGATCCACACTCAGACCCTACGATCCAAATTAGCATGTGAATCAATATTTTTTCCCGTTCCTAACTCATGCATGACCACTATAAAAAACTTTGCGTCACATGCCAAGACATGCTGCCCCAAATTCCCTTTGTCCTGGATCCTCTTCTGAGATTGCTCAAAGATTCCGTTAAAGTAATTTTTTGGACTGTGAGAAGCTGATGTCTCTGAGGGGAAAGAAGAGTAAATTGGTGGTGAGCCTTTCCAAGTGAGATCCTCACGGGGAATCACTCAAAACTGCAAGTCGCAACTATATTTAGCCAAGTGATTAGTCGCATGGTTTCAGCTAACACCTGCTCTGACTGTCCCCTCGGCGAGTTAGCTCACGATTATTATTACTGGATCTCATTCGCGGCATTTCGTGAGTACAGCACATAGTTTCGGAGTTGATGATTGTGCTGCCTACTTCATAAATAATGGGCATGGTGATGTTAATCTGATAGTACTGCGTTTTGCTGATGAGTTCATCGTGTCAAGTCCGACAGACCCACATTAAGAAACAACAAACTATTGTCATTTTTTCGAAAATGGGAACAATCTTGGCTTCCGCATTGAAGAGATGCATATGACGTTTATTTATTTCATTTATTCAAGGAAAAATCTTTCGAAAAGCGTTACAACAATCATAATGCACACCAACGCAACCAAATAAGGTGACAAAGCACCACCAACTAGCACAATAATAGAGGACTAACGGACTTTGTGCCCCTGACACATCCATCACCGGCTCACCGGTTAAACTCGAGATAGCGTCTCATGCGCATGCCCCAAAAGTCACCTCTCCGTCATCTTCCACGAACCCATCTTCAGGGTGTAGATCTGAGCGAAGACCCTCGCCAGGCCTGTCAACGATAGCGCCACCGCCATGCGCACGTCAATCATCAAGCGTCTATCGTCGAGACACCTCTGCGCCACACCGCGGAGACTTGATGTCGTTGATGCGTTAGTTACAATGCCGCTCCATCATTGAAACCATCCACTTGTCCCTCGGGCCGATGCACACCTCCAACAATGATGTCGTCGAGGGGGCTACGACACAGGAGCGTCGCCATCATCCGATCAACGGATCAAGGGTTCCCCAGAGGTAACGGATGTAGGTGGGAACTTCACCTCGTGGATACCTCAAGGAAGGAGACGACACATCACGCATCGCCATCATCAGCTCCGGCCACCGACCGTAAGTAGGGTTTACAACCGGATCTGCCATGTACATCGGACCGAATACAGAGGTAGCATCCACGATCCGGCTAACCGGATCCGTGACGGCCGTAGCTAGATGAGCACGCTCCACGAGGGTCAGACCACCGCAACCCAGGACACCGAGATCCTCCACCGAGCCGTCATGTGAGTTGCCTGAGAACCAAGAGCCATGCCGCCGTAGTCCTTCGGGCCAGCCCGAGCTTTGTCGGAGGTCGTCCTCCGGCGGGGAGACTAGGGGATGAGCGAGGAGTTGGCGGCGACGATCTAGGGTTTTCCCAGTTGCTGCCAGGGGAGGCGATGCATGGGACGCGGGGGACTGAAGTGCTCATTCGCCTTGCCCGAGACTTTGGAATCTCTTCGTGCATAGTAGTCGGAACCTTTGCCTATGGGCAGAAGGATCGGGGACGGTGGCAAAGAGACGTTGCAATGAACCGTTGTGACATGCAATAGAGGGGAGCTTGACAAGGCTAGTGGCTAAGAACCGTTACAAAGTGGAGTGAGGGGAGTGTGATCTATTGGAAAAAAAATGTTGTCAAAATCCAGTTTCTTGAATTTCCTTTGCAACTAGTACGCAAAAGATGACTCATGGATCCGGTGGTGCTCAGTTCGAATAAAAACTGTAATCAATACTAGGGTAACAATATAACATATACAACTACCTCACCCTCTCAATAATCCAAACATTGTCATTATAATCATGACTAGGATAACAATAGCAGAGAATGCATATTGTAGGCATAATTCCTTCTCTACACATATCTTTTCACCTTCTTAATCTTCAACCTATATATACGTCGACCTGAATCATGTGTTCGTGGATGATACCAGGGAGATGTAGCTCAATTTGCATCGTCTCTTCTCCATTCAACTTCTTTGCGTCCTCTATTTTTGTCATTACGAAAGATTTGTTTTTTTTTTTCACAGAGCACCACAAATTCCATTTCATCACCAAACTTGCACCTACATACAAAACTCGGATATGTTAATCACCACTTTTTTCCGAATTATTTGAAATGTTATGCTATTTTTTTGAATTTCTTAATTGGCCAGAAGCATATGAGCTCGGGAGCATTTTAGAATTTCCATATCCTACAACCTTAGTTTTGTTGTCCCCACAAAAAAAAACCTATGAAGCCTACCGACGATGTATGCTTCATATGAATTTGGATTACAATAAAACAAAAGGTACTAATAATCAGAGCGTACGGGCTCATTATACCGTGACAAGCTTTACACGGTTAGGTCACATGACATGGCGCGCGCATGTACAAGCTGCTGACTGCTGAGCTCGTCATTGTCACACAAACGGGTGGGTTTAATTCCTTTTTCCTTTCTTGGCTTTCCACCTATGTAATAGGGGGCACCGGCATGCATGCCGTGACAACGCAACCACATTCCGCCGTTCGTGTGATCGTCGTCCCCCTTTCCTGAAGCAACTCATGCATGGCGCCTACGTCTTTCTACCCCCAGACCGGCCGAACCATGAGCAGCGAACTAAAAGTTCGATCTATTTTACAACTCGTACTTGGTATGCAATCTGTGCACTTAATTATCTTTCGCATTTGTCTTCTTTGGTTATCTTTGAAGCTGATAAAATATGCATTAGTTAATCTTCATACTGCGTATACTTAATATTGCAGAAAACCATGAGCTACATAACATTTGGATTATACATAGATGTGCGTTTAGAGTGTAATAAATGCATGGGCATGAGTGTCATGAATTGACCCAGACCAGACGCATAAATCTGTCCTTTTTAGCTGTTTAGACAAGCCTGTCAAAGAGCCGGGGCAGGCAGAGGTCAACCACCAAAGCTTTGTTTTCATGTCACGGAGTGGTAGTTCAGATCCACACGACAAGGGGGTCAGTGTCCCAAACGAAAAGAAAATTAGGGCAAAAAATGCTTTTGGAATCGAGACAGATTGGCAGATTGGGTCACATGAGCTACTAGCCATACCTCGCTCGCTCGTGCATATGCAGCCTGTACGTACTAGCTAACCGCGGGAAAGGGGGAAGCGTATTAGAAAGATCTCACTCTGCTCCTATATTTTGTGTAAAGTTTGTCTGCAACATTTAGCTCATGAACTTTACCGAAAGCTTCTGTCTTTACCTACTAATCAGTTTTTTTTTTGCTTTTCTGGCTGTAAACTACTTTACCCTTGTCTATAATATACTTGTGTGACCTATGCCTACATATAGCTACCAACTAAATACAAGGAAGGGTCCAGGATTGCACTCATCATCTGTTGCATATTCTACACTGTTCAAAACCAGTCAATGCAGGAGGAGAATGCTGGTCCAATTCCCTCGTATTTTATTCCCACATCACTAGCTTGCTTAATTATTCTTCTTGATTGCCCTTCTCACACAGAACTCTTTCGTATCAATTCTATAGTACTCCATATCATTTTTGCCTTCATATCCCTAGCGCTCTTCTTTCTTCCCCCTTTCCTACTTCTGCCTGCCCGACTCCGATCCAATCCTGACAGAGCATAGACAGACACTGGGCTAGTAACTTAGTAGAAGGTTTAGATGATAACTAGGGAGGAAGAGATCATGAGAGCTGTGAAAGACAAGCAGGTGCTAGTTGAGATCCACGAGGACGACGGGAAGAGATCCATGGATGGGAGGCCACTGGACCTTAACGAAGGCATCGATGTGGAGAGCGAGGAAGGCGAAGTCGGTGATGATGAAGACGACGACGGAGACCAGGAGGAGGAGGATGACGATGGAGGTAGCACCACCGATGTTGCTGGGAGCCGGAGCTCGAGCAGCAACAGCAACACCAACGATGCTTCAGAGATCCAAAACGGTACGGGGGGCGGCGTGCACAGGGTGCCTTCGGTGCGGCCGTACAACAGGTCGAAGCTGCCTCGGCTCCGGTGGACTCCCGACCTCCACATGGCCTTCGTCCATGCCGTAGAGAGGCTTGGTGGACAAGAGAGTAAGTACGAGAACTTGATCATAACTTGGCATCAGTTCTTGGGATTATTGGTTGTTAATTTGCTTGTAGAGTTCTGTGATCTCATGGTACTTTTTGGAGAATCTAATTATTTTGTTACCATTGATTTCTTGTTGATAGGAGCGACCCCTAAGCTGGTGCTTCAGATGATGAATGTTAGGGGACTCAGTATTGCTCATGTAAAAAGCCACCTGCAGGTAAATCATACTACAAATACACTTAGTTTGCCTACTTCACCTAGATTATTCATTGTGTGACCTCCCAATACTAGAAATTTCTCATCACCTCCATTCACATGTATGTGATTGATTTCCAGATGTACAGAAGAAAGAAGCTAGACCACGACGGTCGCCTGATCAGGGGAGCCAACTCCTCAGGTTCTCATTAGTCATCACTCGCATATATATTTTCCAATCTGTATCGTCCATTGATCCGGTCTTGATACTCTAAAAACTTCCGCTGATGAGATATCCCTATTCTTCATGTGTCATGCGCAGTATTTTCTCCTATGGATTACCACTCGACGAGAGGCGATCGACGGTTCCACGACATGTTCCTCCAAAGAGCTGCCATGCTCTCCTCGAGATCGGACAACGGCGGCTTCTTCGCATCGCGAAACGGCAGCGTCCCGGACACCACTAGCCGCCTCTACGGGATTCTCCAACACCACCGGCCATCTCCCATGCAAACATTCGGCTTCAAGAACTGCAGTTACAGGTAAAATCCCATCACTAAACGTCTAAACCTAGCTAAGGCCTAAGGGCACCTGCCCTTCTGCAGATGAGACGATGGAAAGTTCAAAACCCTAATTCATGCGATGAACATCTGCAGGAATCAAGAATGGGCGTTCAACCAGCATGACATGATTTCTAGGAAGGATGTGACCTCGTCTTCGCCGTCCACCACGCCCAACTTGTTCGCGTCCTCGTCGTTGAGGAGGTGGCCGTTAACCTCAGTGGTTGCCGGCCGGTGAGCTCAAACAAGATGGAAGCTTGGGTTATTTTACAGGCAGCAGCTCTCGGGCGCCCTCGACGGCCATGGCGCCGGTGATGTCGGCAGTTCCAGGAGGAAGTAACCATAGTCTCCCGTTTAGATTGTACGGCGGCTATGGCGTCAACGGCGCTAAGACTAAATCATCAGATCCCGTGGTGATCGACCAAACCCTAGATTTCCGACTCGAGGTCCTTATCCACCTCTACTCGCCCATTAGTCTGCAACCCACATTCCACACACGACACACTACAAGTTCTCGATTTCTGACACCTAGTTTATATCGAGGTAACTAACTTGCAACAGCATTGCATGTGTGATTCAGCAGCAGAAGCGTCTAGAAATGAGGGCTCCGACCACACCGGCCGACGAGGTGCATGGTAAGCGGCCGCCGCCCGAGACGCCGGACTTGAAGCTCAGCTTGTCTCCGGTAGACACTGACGATGGGACGTCTAGCCAGAAGAGGAAGAAGAGCACCGCATCAAGTGAGCAGGAGATTGACCACGGCAACAAGCTCTCGCTCTCGCTCTCACCACCCGCAGCTTCCATGCCCATGCAGCGGCAGGAAAAGACAAGAGGGGGCAGCGTGGAGGCCGCTCTGGGACAGAGTACTTTGGATCTGACCATGTCGATCAGGGCATTGGAGTGAGATCTTTCAAGTACTTTGTGTCAAGGGCCTTCCAAAAATTGCACACTGCACCATGAGATCAAATAAGATTGTTAATTTAACTTTTGTCTCCACCAGTACATATGGAGATGTAGGTCATGTATGTTGGTAACTGTGTCTAGGGACTGCCTCTCAATATGTGGCCACATGATCCATGCCTTGTTCTCTCGTGACAGCATCTTTGGGAAGCTAAAACCCTCGAGAGATAAGTATCCCACTGCAGTTCTAGGCTGTTGCATCGTAAGAGTAACATGCATGCATGTTCTATGGACCACTCAAGTATTTCTGACAAGATGGTGCCATGGTGGTATAGTCCTTCAAGTTTAAAATTTGCAGTATGTTTCGGGAGAAGTTATTTTTACATAATTTATACTCTCTCTTTATGTCACAAAATATAATCCGCAGAATTTTCTTGTTGATCTTTGATGCACGTTCCGACCACTAATATATACTAAATTATATGGATTGAGAATGTACAAATGATATCATTCGATACGTCTTGGAAAAGTTTCATTTCATATCTCTTTATACTAATTTTGCGTATATATTACAAGTAGAAATCATAGTCAAAATTGTAAGTTGTTAATTAGGAAAAAATTAAGTGCAACTTATATTTTGGGATGGAGGGAGTATTAATCATGCCCCAATGTTTTGAATACATTCACGTTTGGCTAAGTCCAACACAGGTAGGAGCCGAGCCAAACAACACTTGTGAGCAAGTTGCATTGCATCCTAACTTCACAAATCCATGAGCTAACGCATTACATGTATGATTTAACTTCTAAGAAATCTATGGTTGCAGTAGAGCGGCACAACATTTTGGTATCTTCAACTATCCCAGTGATCGCCGACTTGCTTTTACTTCTGGAGTTCAGTTCAGAGAAAATTGCCGCATTGTCACTCTCGATGTGCAGGGGGGCCATGTAATGTGGAAAGACGGAATTATGTCCGTGGAGCTCAGCTATTGCCTCGACAGATTCAACATTGGCACAATGACAAATCATCCGCCATGCGTTTGCAGGGAGGTCTAGGGGTGGAGGTACTTGAACTGAAGAATAAATGTTTGCTCAGCAAGTGGTTGTTTAAACTTTTAAATGAGGAAGGGGTGTGGCAGGAGTTGCTACAAAACAAATACCTTCATAGTAAAACTTTAGCTCAAGTGGAAGCTCAACCAACGGACTCTCCTTTATGGAAGGGACTCATGAGAATCAAAGATGATTTCTTCAATAGAGGGTCCTTTAGAATTGGTAATGGGGAAACGACAAGGTTTTGGGAGGACACTTGGTTGCGTGAATCCCCATTAATGAACTAATATTCATTATTATATAACATTGTGCAACACCAACATGTTTCGGTTCATGATGTTCTTCACAATGTGCCTTCACTAAACTTAGGTTTTAGAAGGGCCCTTGTTGGGAATAAATGGGAGATATGGTCTCATTTATTCCTTAGATTAATGGAAGTAACGTTGACTTATGTTCCTGATATCTTTAAATGGAAATTGACTCAGAATGGGCAATTTACAGTAAAATCTATGTATGAGGACCTAATGAATGGACATACTAGATATCTACAAAAGTATCTTTGGAAATTAAAAGTACCGCAGAAAATCAAAATATTTATGTGGTTTCTTCACAGAAAGGTCTCGTTAACGAAAGATAATCTTGCCAAGAAGAATTGGCACGGTAGCTCACATTGTTCTTTTTGTGCGAGTGATGAGAGTATCGAACATCTTTTTATTTCCTGCCCTTTTGCAAAACTTGTGTGGCGTGTTGTTTTTTGTACCTACAATATTCCTCCTCCTACTAATGTCACAAATATGTTTGGGAATTGGTTGCGTGGGATGGACAAAAAGACCAAAGATAGGATTCGTATAGGCGTTTCAGCTATTTGTTGGTCTGTTTGGAATTGTAGGAACAATCTTGTTTTTAACAGGAAAGATACTTTTCATATCTAACAGTTTATTCATATGACGATGCACTGGATCAGTTATGGGTTTTCCTGCTTCCTTCGGACCAGTGGGACCTTATGGTGGCTGGGGGCACGAGACTCTTACTGGTGGCATATGATTTTTTCTCCCGGCATACGTGGCAACATATTAGTCGACTTTCGTAGTTGTGTTGTACATTGTCAGTGTCGGTTGAGGCATGTCTCAATCTTTGGTGATTCATGAGATGTAAACTCGAATTTTCTACGCTCAAACTTTGTAATAAACGGCTGTGTGCATCACTCGATGCAGAGGCTGTGATTAATAAAATTCCCTTTCCTAAAAACAGGAGGTTATCACCAACATCATTACCTAAAACGGCTTCCCACTATCATGTTGCACTTTGCTATACCCTGCATCAAAATTCAGTTTGGCATAGCCACTTATAGACTTCCTCCATAGCTCCTTGCGCTCCTTCCGCTTGCAGTTAGCCATATCATTATGATGAGCTATTATCAACTTACCTTTGGGGTGAGATAGATGCTCGATATTTTCGTATCATTCATCGCACTGACATAGGAATCTATGAAGAAAACAAATTGATTTCCACCACATTTGTCATCCCCGATAATAATATTTTTTCGGAGGTGCCAAGACCTCCACCATCGAAACATAAGTTTGGCTCTCCTCTGTCATTTGAGTGGCTCGGCAACATTAGCACCCAGCCGTGATCGGTGTAAGTGAAAGAGTGGCATTCAAGTAGATTCCAGTCTTCTTTTAGTTTGTGCTCAAGTGCCCTTACTTTCGTGCAATTACCATTGTGTGGTAGCCCGTTTTAGGTTCCAATACACAGATTATGCACATAGCACTAGTACAGAACAACACATCGGACACCCTTCTATGAAAACGGCACGAGTTAGGCGACGAAAAATTGTGATTTGACCGTTGTGGATAAGGCCTGACAGAACTAGGCCGCGGCTGGCCCATCAGGGGAAAGCATTAGCCCTATCCTTATTATGACTCTCTATCGCACGGATTCTGCTGGGCTGCTACAAAACTCTTATAGTCGAAAAAAAGATCGAAACAGGGATAAAACGTAGGATGACCAAGATCACTCGGACTAGCTGAACTCTCCAGAAAAAACACAACCTACACTAGTACAAAACCTCACATTGAATACGTGATCTATAGCCGGTCAAACAAAAATGAATTTAATCCTTCTGGGACATATCTACTCAACCGGTTCTTATTTGTGGCCGTCTCTAATACAACATGAGACGGCTGATACTGCTGGTCGTCTCCCATACAAAACCATTAGAGACGGCTGGCCAACTGCACCGTCTCTTAACTAGCAGAGACAGCTGGAAAACTTCACCGTCTGAGAAATAACTCTCGCGCGCTGACTGAGAAGAACTTATACTGAAAACAAAAATACACGCGAAAAAAACAAAATCTTGAACTGAGAACTGGGAATTAAACAGATCGATCGGAGTTCATAACTTAGTATTATAATTAGTAGCAAAATATATTAATTTTTGTAACAAATATTCACCGCACCCGTGGCCGGCCAAATCCTCGATTCGATCGATCTTCTCCGCGTGAGACTATATATAGCTAGTGCTAATACGATCGATCCCCGGCCGGCCGGCCAAGCTAATCCTAGCAAAATATGTACTGCGCGCCCCTGCACAACTCGTGCGCGAATATGATCGATCAATGCGCTAGCTGATCGATCGATCCCCCAGATCGATCAAAGCTAGCTATCCTAGCAAAATGTACTAACTATATCGAGCTCTAATATACTACTAGCTAGATCGAGCTATACCTACTAGATTGACCGCGCGATCAATCGCTCTAAACGAAGGGGCTGGGCATGATGATCTCGTCATCAACCTCGATGGTGGAGCCCAGCCGTCGCCGTCCTCATCCTGGTCGGGCATGTTCTGATCAAAGTCAGAGAAGTAGAGGTTCGCGTCGTCCTCCTCGCCCGATGCCTCGCTGCCATCGGCCTCCGACATGCCCTCGTCGTCATCGTCGTTGTTGCCCGCCTCGCCGCCATCGGTGTCCGGCATGTCCACGTCGTAGTCGCCGTCCTCACCGTCCTCGCCTGCTGCCGCCGCCACGGAATCGGGGATGTCGCGGTTCTGCGCGACAAGGCCGTCGTTTGCCTTCATCTGCCCCATGAGTGTGGCCTCCACACACTCATCCTGGATTTGCTGCCAGGCCACGCGGTGCTCTGCCTCGACGGTCTCCTGACGGGCGAGCACCCTGGGCGCCGGCGCGTCGCCGCCATCGGCCGCTGCCACGACCTGGCCCTCGTCCTCGCCGCCAAAGCCAGGCTCTCCACCCCAACCTCGCCGCCAGCAGCCGCCGCTGAGGCTTGGCTCTCCACCACGGCCTCGCTGCCATCTGCCGCCGCTGTCGTGGGTTTGGGGCTTGATAGCTTGACCCGCTCTAAGTCCTGCGAGTCCTCTTTATATGCACAGAGGCTCGCTAGGTTACAAAAGGAAACTTCCATAAGGAATACATCCACAGAGGCCTACTCGGAGACTACTTGGTCTTCACGTCCTCCGGGATTTATCTTCTAGATCTTTCTCCTTAGGCTTTCATCCGTGCGAGTAAGTTAAGTCGCACTGGGCCGCGGGTTAATCCAGAAAGTATTCCCCCGACATTAGCCCCCAAGATTGGTTAGGACTTTACGGTGAGAATCTTCTGGCCTCCTGAAATGATCTCTGGGCCGCACTGTAAGCGTTCTGACCAATCTCCTGACTCATGCGATTCATCGCTGTGACTCATCCGCGCGACTCATCTCTCCTTCTAGAAATATTCTGTTTCCTTTAATTGCGGACCGTTACTCTTTTTGCGGGCGCAAATTGTGCCGTTGGTTGCGAGCACAGAAAATGCCGTTAGTTGCGGGCCCTTCAGTTATAAGCTGCGGCCACCTAGGTCATTATCCATTTGCCCTTGCAATCTTCTCATCCCTAGCCGCGCCGTCTTCTTCCTCGACCCGAGCCTAGTTCCCCAATTCAATCTCCCCCTCGCAATGGCGCCCAAGGCGAAGCCATCTGACAATAGGCGCCAGATCTCCTGCAACTGGGAAGGATCCTGGGTAACAGAGGAAACTCTTGCGGATCTGGCCGAGGCTGGCTTCTTGCCGCCGAAGGGGGACGGCGTCTGGCGGGCACCGGGCGATGAAATCGAGCCGCGCCCCAAGCCCAACGAGCTGGTGATGTTCGTGGAGCACGTGGAGCGTGGATTCACGCCGCCAGGTTCTCCCTTCTTCCGCAATTTGCTGAAACGCCTAGGCCTCCGTCTTCACGACATCGGGCCCAACTCAATGCTCCAGGTGAGCAATTTTCACGTGCTGTGCGAGGATTACCTTGGCATAGCCCCCAACATCGATCTGTGGCTGGCCTCTTTCACCTGCAACAGCCAACTTGTCTCCAAGGGTGGCGCCTACGTTCAGGTCGGCGCCATCTCTCTTCAGCGCCATAGGAATTCTTGCCTTCCCAAGCTAGCCCTGGCGAATCGACCCAGGGCTTGGCAAAAATCTTTCTTTTATTGCCAAGATACTTCACCGGAGGGCGAAACTCGCCTTCCCTCCTGGTCTAACACCCTCTTCGTGCCTACCGAGGCACTGAAATCAAAACCCCGCGACTCATCCATGTCCTTCATCAATGAGTCGCTGATCAAAGTCCGCGCCTTAATAGGTCATGGTCTTACTGGCCTTGATCTTCTCTCTTGCTGGACCAAATGGCGCATTCAGCCCGTGAGTCCGCGACAGCGATCTTTCCTTGAGTGCACAGGCACCTCTGCTGACGTTGATCGTATCAAGGCTTCGGACTGGAGGCCTGAGGATTGGGTGGAATTTGTCACCCGCGTGACTGAGGAGAAGGACATCTCCTTCGATAAGGTGGGGCTTGCCCCTTTCAGTGTTAACAACAAGCCTTTTGAGGTAACTCCTCTTCTCTGTCTTTTCGCCTTCGTAGTTGAGTCGCATTCCTTTTCTTAATACTGCAACTTATATTTCTCTCATCCAGGCTGACGAGAACTACTGGTCGCTGCCTGCGACTGTGCCGGCACTGCTGCTCCCAAGCGTGCCGCACGAAAGAAGCTGCTGCCCACTTAGAGGGCAGCGAGACTGCTGATATCCCTTCTGTTGCCTCTGCGGCCTCAGATGATGAAGAGACCGAACTGGACGAGGACGAGAGTCCAGTGCCAGCCGCGAGTTCTGTTGCCGCGGCTGAACCAACTCCCCGTAGAGCCTCCAAGAGGCTATCTCGTGAAGAACCAGAGGTTGATGCTCTGGAAAACCCCGAGGCCACGAAGCGTCGCAAACCTGCTACGGGCGCGATCTCCTTCGTTGCCAGGCGTGCTTTCAAAGCCACCGCCTCTGCTGAAGAAGACATGGGTCCCCACTCTGGTAATTTCTGCTGTCTTGTCATCTTGAATGCTTATTCTTTTTCCTCTACTGACATGCAAAACTCTACTCGTAGATTCTGGGACCCAAGGCCTGTCCTCACCGTCAAGCGGTGAACTTATGGCCTTTGTGAAGATGGCTCCAGAGTTAGTAACTTTTCCCTGTACTTTCAATACTTTTATTCTGGCTTATGTTCTTCTTCTTCACACAATGCCCTTGCTTTTTTCAGAAGTGCGGCTGAACCCGCGACTGAGCCTGGAGCCGCGGTTGAGCCGCATTTATCACCTGCGGCTCATACCGCCGTGGTAGAGGGCGTGGCCACCACTGATGACCTGGCCACGGTCCCTGTTCTTGACACAGCCGCCCAAGAGGTGGCTCTGGAGGATAGAACGGATACCCTTATGATCCAGGACGTGGAGAAGGTCAACCCCTCCTCCATAGATGTAATGGCCAAGGATGCTGATACGCCAGTGGTTGAGTCGCCAGTAGCGGACAATCTGCGGTCGCCAATTCTACATGCGAGGTTGCTTCTTCCTCCTCCACAAGCCGTGCTGAGAAACTGTCAGAGGCTATCATTGCCTCAAATGACAAGCAAGCCATGGAACTCCGCAAGGCATTGTCTGACCTGTCTGCGGCTTATAAGGTAAACTTCTATTTCCAGTTATCTGTCTCTAGCCCCCAAGGATCAAGTTTCTTCTTTGACTGTAAAGGGAGACTTGATGCTTCTCTTTTAGCTGTTGATATATACTTACTGACTGATGTTCCCTTCATAGGAGGAACTAAGCTCTTTAACAGCTGCCAAAATTGCTTTGGAAAAGCAACTGGGGGATACTCCCTCTGAACTGGAGAGGCTACGCGAGCTCCTTGGCCAGCGTGACGCTGAGCTAAAGAAGAGGGAAACCAGGATGGGCGAGCTATCTGATGAAAGCTTCAAGTTTTCTGAGCAAGCCAAAAATACCGAGCTGCGACTTAAAACTGTTGAAGAGAAATTCCATGAGAGGGTCCAGCAGCTGGAGCTCCAAGTCAGTGCTCAGAAAGACGCCATTGCTGATGTCAACGAGGACGCAAGGCTTAAGGCTGTTTCCATTGGTGAGCTTGAGAAAAAGTTGAAGAAAGTTTCTGATGCCCATAACCTCGTCCACGCCAAAGTGTGCATCATGACTCAAGAATTGACTGGTATGTATTGCGACTTGTAACTGCATCTTTTTTCTCTACTATCTTTCCTGTGTGTTGTAGAGCTGACGGAGACATGCCTTGATGTAGGTGAAGATGCCAAGGAGCAGCGCGGCAGTACTCAGGAGCAGCTGGAGTATATCCGCGATTTTTCGCGAAGGGCTTGTGACGCCATGAAATCACTGTCTAAGTGCCTGCTGCCGACCAAGTCAGTCCCCGGTGATTCTGAAGGGCTGCTGAAAAGACTGCTTAGGGCGCCTCAGTTCTTTTTGGACTGGAAAGAGTCCTCAGCTCGCACCGGCGCGGCTCATGTTCTTGCTTTGGCCAAGACGTACTATCCTTCTTTTGATGCTGCCAAGGTTGCAAAAGGTAGGCCCTCGAAGAAGGTGGATGGCACCGAACTGACGGCCTCAGAATATGCGACAACTTGGAAGGATATGCGCGGCCATGCGACTGAACTGGTGGAGGGGATTGATCTTGCGACCTATATGGGCAAGTATAACGCAGATGGAAGCAGATGGGAGAAGTTACCCGCTCCGTCGTCCAGCGCGGTGATTCCGCAGGACAAGAACCCCTCTCCAGGCGTATCCAGCTCTGCAGCCCCCAAGCCCGCGACTGAAGAGCCCTCCAGCGAGCCTGCGACTGCTCCTTCTGGCAAGCTTGGTAAGCCGCCTGTTCCTCCTTCCCACCGGCCAAAAGCTGCGCACAAGTGAAGAAGAGAAAACAATGGTTTGATGGCCTTGGCCCTTAGCGGTCTGTAATAATTGTTAGAGTTTATGTGTCATAAGACAATATTATGGTTTGCTTAAGTACTCTTGGCAGTACATGTTTCGACCAATAGGCTGGTCCTTATGATTTGTCTCGGTTTTTCCTCACTTAGGCCCTTGCGCGGCTCAGTATTTCCCAGGTAAAAAGTGCGTGTTCAGGGTCGAGAGCGGCCATGATAGGCAATCAAACTCGATTGACGCCGCACCCCCAGTACTTTGGCCGCATAGTGCAAGTCGCATCCAAGAGAGGTTGAGTATAATCACGATAAATGCCACTTGTTTGGCGATCCCAAGGAATAGGCCGCGCTAAAAAGCTGCCGCACCCCCAAGGGACCAATGATTAAAAAATAAAAGACTCACAACTCAATTGGTAGTTTGAGATGCTTTATTTCAGAATCATTATATGATACATAGGGTCGGTCGCGCCTAGGTGGCGACCAGAAGTGATGCTTGGGTCGGTTGCGCCTAGGTGGCAACCAGAGATGTTACATGGGTCGGTCGCGCCTGAGTGGCGACCAGAATTGGGTCGGTTGCGCCTAGGTGGCAACCAGAGATGTTACATGGGTCGGTCGCGCCTGAGTGGCGACCAGAATTGGGTCGGTTGCGCCTAGGTGGCAACCAGAGATGTTACATGGGTCGGTCGCGCCTGAGTGGCGACCAGAATTGGGTCGGTTGCGCCTAGGTGGCAACCAGAGATGTTACATGGGTCGGTCGCGCCTGAGTGGCGACCAGAATTGGGTCGGTTGCGCCTAGGTGGCAACCAGAATTGGGTCGATCGCGCCTAGGTGGCGATCAGAAGTGTCATATTGGGTCGGTCGCGCCTGAGTGGCGACCAGAATTGAATTTTTAGCCCTGAGTGGCCAGCTTGATGATGTAAACTCTTAATAATTTTGCTGCGGCTGCTGATGCAACTCGCGACGCTTGGGATGTCTCCTTATTGGCAATGGCTCGTAGCCTTTGACTTCCTTGCCTCCCTTGCGGCTGTAATCTGAAGTCGCAAGTCAGGCAGGTGCCTTTGGCCTTCACGATGTCATCAAAATTCTCCTGCGACTCGTGCATGGTCGCGCTCTCTGCGATGCAAGCTGCTCTGGCTATGGCCTTGTCGCCTTCTTCACACTCTTGAGCTATTCTTTTATCGCCATTGATGGTGATGACACCTCTAGGGCCTGGTATTTTGAGCTTTAGGTACACATAGCACGGCCTAGCCATAAACTTTGCGAATGCTTCTCTGCCAAACAGCGCATGATATGGGCTCTGGAAATCTACAACCTCGAACCAAATGTACTCGCTCCTGAAGTTGCTTTGTGTCCCAAAGGCGACCTCCAAGTTAACTCGCCCCAATGGCTGAGCTGATATGCCTGGTACGACACCATGAAACGTTGTTCTTGATGGGTGTAGCTGCTTTTCTTGAAGGTTCATTCTTTTGAAAGTTTCATAGTATAATATGTTGATACTGCTGCCTCCATCCATCAGTACTTTGCTCAACTTGTACCCTGCGACTTGAGGGGCAACCACCAGCGCGAGTTTTCCCTCTTCATTTATTTCTCCTGGGTGATCCTCGCGGCTCCAAATTACTGGTTGTTCGGACCACTTTAGCCATTGTGGGACGGCTGGTACTATGGCATTAACAGCCTGATTGCGTCGTCGCAGTTTTTGTTCCCTCCTTGAAGTATTCACCACAATGGTATGATACTGACCCAACTGTTTTGGGAACTGTGGCTGATCTGACTGCGGATTTGGGACGGCGTTGTTGCTGTTGTTGCCTCCGCCATGTTTACCTTCCTCGTTGTTTTGATGATTGAAGTTTGTGTTGAGTGGCTGTCCATCCTTCCACTTTTTGTAATGATAACACTGTGCCTTCGTGTGGTTGGGTGGTTTCCCATCTTTTCCTATATGGATGTCGCAGGGGCGGTTGAAAACCTCTTCCAAATTAACTGGATGAAAATTCCTTCCTCTGCCGCTGCTTTGTTTGTAACGAGTATTCGTATTTGCGACTAACCAGAATTTCCTTCCTCGTTTTTGCGCTTGTTATAACTCGCATTGGCATTGCTAGCTTGCTGTTGTTGAGGCTTGCTACTGGCCTTCTTTCCCTTGCCAGTGCTTTCCTCTTCCTCTCCATCAGATGCGTCCCTGGTTTTATCCGAGCTAGCATACTTGTTGGCCGCCGCCATTACCTCGCTTAGGCTCTTGACTTTATCCTTCATGCGACCTATTTGTGGACTAGCGGCTCAAATTTGCAATTTTTCTCCATGACAAGGACTGCTGAACTGGGTGGTATATTGTCTGAGGAATGTATGATCTCTGCGACCCTTCTCATCCAGTGGCGACTTGACTCGCCTTCCTTCTGTACACAACGCTCTAGGTCCTCTATGCTGCAGAGTCGCTTGCATGTTCCTTGGAAATTCTTGATAAAAGCTTCCTTCATCTCATCCCAAGAGTTTATCGAATTTGGTGGCAAATTTTGTAGCCATATGTGGGCTGCGCCTTCTAACATCATGTTTAGTAACGTGCGCAGATCTCTTCGGATGCATTTAGGATGCTCATGCCCATCTCGTAATTGTTGAGCCAAGTAACAGGGTCCATGCTGGCGTTGTAGTTGGCGACCTTGCGAGGTCCTTTGAAATCTGCAGGAAACGGTTCAGACCTGATTCTTTCGCTAAAACAGACTGGGCCTTTGAGTCGCGACGATAGGTTGGACGAAGCTGGTCTTCCTGTTGGAGTGGCCGCCATGCGGGCTGCACAATCTCTATGGGTTGAATCTGCTGAAGTTGATTTTGAGCCGCAGGTTGATCTTCCCTTTTTCGCCTAGCCGAGCTTGAGGTCGCAACGTGTGGCGACTCCGCGTGGATGCTTCTCTCCGCCGTTGCTCTGCTATTGTAAGGGGTGGAGTGCAGCCGTCCTGCGTGTTCGGACATATTCGCCTGCTGTATTACTGCTGTGCTCAGCATCTCGATGGCGCGCCGTGCCTCTCTGTCCATCGGCGTGTCTCCTGCTGGCGCTAATCTGGCCAAGATGTTTGTGGCCGCAAAGAGATTCTCCACTGGGCTAACATAATGCCCTTGCGGCGTGTGGAACCTTCGAGGCTGCTGTGGCGATTGCTGAACAAAGGTTGGCTGCGTCAACGGCGGGGGCATCATGGCCCTGTTGTTAGCCTGTACTATGGCCCTTGACCCTGGTATCTCTGCTACTCTTGGTGCTGCGAAAGATGGAACCGCTGGTACGATTGATGGTGCAGCGAGTGCTTGAACCGCGGGCGCAGCTAACGGGGCCGCGGATCGCATAACCATGGCAGATGGTGCCATGCGTGCGGGTACCGCGACTGAGGGTTGTGCGACCCCTGACCATGCGACCGGGTGCGCCGTGTTGGTGGCGACTGATGGGTTAGTGTTGGCGGCGGCTGACGGGACCGCAATTGCGGTTCAGTGGTAGGTGATTGGAACAGCTCCATAGGGTTTACTGTTCCTGGCTGCAGGCGACTCGCGTGGCGCCTGTGTGGCAAGGTGGCCTGTATTCCTTGCAGAGAATTGGTTTCCTCGATGAGTCGCAGTTGCTCCTGTTGGAGGCGCTGTTCCTCACGCGCCAGCCTGGCTCTCTCATCTGCGATTCTCTGGACTTCATCATATAGCCCAATCCTGGTAGCCTCCAATTCTGTCACCCTAGCAGCCGCGTTAACCGCAGATATTGGTGTAAACAACACACTTCCCTGTGGCGGCGTGACCGCTGCGCTGGGGGTTACCCTTGCCCCTGATTCCACAGGCGCGACTCCAGGTGGAGTTTCTCTGTTTGCGACTCCTGAGGCCGCGACTCCTGGCGTCATCGCAGCGGATGCCGCGACTCCTGATGTATCTAGCGCGGCTTGTTCTGCTGCTTCCGGCGGTGTGGGGGCTAAGCTGCCTGGTGGCATGCCCAGCCCTTCGTCTGCTTCTGTGGTCCTGTAGACCCCTTCCACGTGCCGATCTTCTACAGAGGGCGAGCCACTGTCCACAGGGCCTCCGCATAGCCTTTCCTCAAGGACATATTCAATGGATTGGCCTTCTTCGTCTTCAAGAGGCAGCGACTCGTGGTTGATAGATCCTTCTTCTTGGTCCACTGTCACCGCAACTCCTTCTTCTGAGTCGCCATGCTGCGATGGATCCTCTGACTCGCCGCCAATGAAGCCGACGAAGACGTTGATGGATCCAAAGGGGATGACGTGGCCGGTCTCCAAGTAATCTGCTTCCGGTCCCCAGCTTGAATCGTCGATGAGGGGTGTGCCATTGACCGTGATGATACGGCCAACAACAAGATCTTCAGCTCCCTTCATGGATCCTGCGCGGAACGTGACGCTTTTGACCGCAGGCCCCACGGTGGGCGCTAACTGTCGTGGGTTTGGGGCTTGATAGCTTGACCCGCTCTAAGTCCTGCGAGTCCTCTTTATATGCACAGAGGCTCGCTAGGTTACAAAAGGAAACTTCCTCATAAGGAATACATCCACAGAGGCCTACTCGGAGACTACTTGGTCTTCACGTCCTCCGGGATTTATCTTCTAGATCTTTCTCCTTATGGCGGTTCAATATTGGGCTTGTTCCCAAGTGGGCTTTCATCCGTGCGAGTAAGTTAAGTCGCACTGGGCCGCGGGTTAATCCAGAAAGTATTCCCCCGACAGCCGCCTGGACCGCCGACACACCTTTGCGGCCAGCGCGGCCCACCAGGAACTCCACCACAGCCTCCGTCATGGCCTTCTCTATGGCGAACGCAAATGCCATCGGCCCAACGTTGGCCGGCGGTGATGGCGTGTTAACGGTAGAGTGTTTTATTACTTCCCAGCAACATCACCAGAAGATCTGCTTGTTGACCGTGACAACACACGTTCGTTGGGAGACCCCAAGAGGAAGGTATGATGTAGTGCAGCAGCAGTTTTCCTTGAAATATGACCAAGGTTTATCGAACCAGGAGGACGCGGAGGTTCTTTAGAAGGTTGTCAGCGGCACAACTGACGTGGAACCTGCACACAACACAAGCAAACTACTTTGCCCCAACGAAACAGAGAGGTTGTCAATCTCTCCGGCTTGCTGAAAACAAAGGATTAACCGTATTGTGTGGAAAACAGTAATGAGTGCAGAAAGTAACAGAGAACAAATGATTGCAGTTGGTGGTTTTATCAGTATGAGGAAATGGACCGGGGTCCACAATTCACTAGTGGTGTTTCTCCATAAAAGATAACTAACATGTTGGGTAAACAAATTACAGCTGGGCAATTGACAAATAATGAGCGCATGACAATGCAATATATGACAAGATGATTATTATGAGATTTAATTGGGCATTACAACAAAGTACATAGACTTGCTATCCAACGCATCTATGTCTAAATAATCCACCTTCCGGTTAGCATCCGCACCCCTTCCGGTATTGAGTTGCAAACAACAGATTATTGCATGAAGTAAAGTGTGTAATGTAAACAATGCAAATGACACGTAGACAATGCATCATTGTTTTATCCCTAGTGGCAACATCACATCCACAACCTTAGTCGTTTCTGTCATCTCGAGCCCAGATTACTGGAGGCATGAACCCACTATCTAGCATAAATACTCCCTCTTGGAGTTACAAGCATCTACTTGGCCAAATCATCTACTAGCAACGGAGAGCATGCAAGATCATAAACAACATAAATAGATAGATTGATAAACAACTTGCTCATAGTATCAAACACAACATGTAGCATTACAATAAGATGATCTTGATCATGTTAGGCAGCTCACAAGATCTAAACATGGAGGTACAAGGTGGAGAGACAACCATCTAGCTACTGCTATGGACCCGTAGTCCAAGGATGAACTACTCACGCATCACTCCGGAGGCAGGCATGGCGGTGTAGAAGCCTCCGGTGAGGATCTCCCTTCGGCAGGGTGCTGGGAAGAGCTTGAGAACCCTCCCGATCTAGGGTTGATGACGGCGGCGGCGACAGAACTTTTCATGGAATATGATCGTTGTTTTTTGGGTTTTCGAGACATCGGGAATATATAGGCGAAAGGGCGGCGTCGGAGGGCACCCGAGGTGGCCACGCCAGGGCAGGGCGCGGGCCCACCCCTGTCGCGCCCTAGGGTGGCGTGACTGCCTCGTGGCCCCACTCCGTCTCCCCTTCTGGCTTCTGGAGTCTTCCGATGAGATATTTGCACACGTTGATTTTCGTCCAATTCCGAGAATATTTTGCGACTAGCTTTTCTGAAAGAGAAAAACAGCAGAAAACAGGAACTGACACTTCGGCATCTTGTTAATAGGTTAGTCCCAGAAATGCATAAAAATGCTATGAAGTGTAAATAAAACATGTAGCAATTAGTATAATAACAGCATGGAACATCAAAAATTATCGATACGTTTAAGACGTATCAAGCATCCCCAAGCTTAGTTCCTGCTCGTCCTCGAGTAGGTAAATGATAAAAACAACATAATTTTTGAAGTGACATGCTACCAACATAATCTTGATCAAATAGTAATGCAAAGCACATGAACTAAATGAAGTGATCCAAGTCAATGGTCTATAGTTTTCTAACAAGTAAACAAGGAGTAAACAAAATGAATCATACAAGTGCAAACTTTCATGAATAATACTTTGGAGACAATGGAGCTATGAGAGTTTGCATAAAAGTTAGCTCACAAAGCAATAGATTCTAAATGAAAGTGTTTGACTAACACAAAGGAAGATTTAGTTTCAGCACTGGCTTCAACTTTAACATATTTATCTCATGGATATTTGATGCATGTAAAATGCATACATGAACTTTGCATTATTTTTACTTATATTCCAGTCATATTTGCATCATATAAGGGTTATATCACTGTTTTATAATGATTTTGGAAATATTTGACATGTTTCCTATTTTTTATGGAATTAACCCTGCACAGGCAGAAAACCCTATTTCTCTCCTTTAATGTTTCAGGGACCCAAACGACGTCCAAATCACCTGCAAATTTACGAGCGTCAATATTTGGAAGGAATAAGACTTGTGGGCGAAGGAAGCGAACAAACGGAGCCACGAGGGCCAAAAGGGGTGGGCCCACGCGGCCCCTGTACCTGGCCGCATGGGACCCTTTCAATTGGGCCTCGACGCTCCGCTGTCGTCGATCTTTCCTCCACCGACTCCGTTTTGACCTAAAAACGCCTATAAAAATAGTATCCCGACGTTCTCTGGAATGAGCGCCGCAGAAACACAGAAACACCGAAACAGAGACCTGGAGTTGCAGATTGGAGGGGGAAAACTCCGGCGGGGCGCTGCCGGCGTGGTCTCCATCTTCTCCAACGACTTCTCCACCGTCTCCATGATGAAGGGGGAGTAGTCCACCTCTGGACTATGGGTTTGTGGAAGTAACTTATGTATCTCTCTCTCTCGAGCTTCACTAATTAGTACCGTATGAGCTGCTGAACATGATTACGGTCATCTATGTAATACCTTTGTGGTGGATCTTTTTATGAGTTAATATATGTTTGAGATTGGAATGGTTTTGTTTCAGTTATGAAAGTAGATGCATATTATGTACCCCGTTCTTATTTACTTGTTATGATCAAGCATGTTTATGAGAGCGCGTGAGGGGGAACGTGTGCATTAGTTGGAGTAACGGGGGGTGGCTAGTGCAGTGAACGTGAGAAAAAGTTCTGCGATCCACTTGGGTGTTTTACCTTACTTTGTTGCCTCACTAGGGATAAAAAGAAATACCATGCTACCGGAGATGTGGGTGTGACCATTGCCACTACTCCATGACTAGATGTTGCATGTTCTTATTTTAACTTCATGTCATGATACTTATTGCTATACTCTGAGTTATCCTAATTACTGAGGTGTTATGATTTAGTTCGCATCTTGTTAGAGTATAAGAGAGACTAATAACCAAAAGGTCTCTATGTTAGGACGTGATGCCCATATAATTATAACTTGTCATTAAACTGTTGTATTGCAATCTCATATGTCAACTCTAGTGTTCCATTGTCCACCACATTATTAAAGAGAGAGTGCATTTGTGAAACCATAAACCCCGGTCCATTTTTAATCATAAGAAACACCTTTCCAACCACTTTTACCACTTTTTCATTTTCTGCCATTATTAAATCCGAAAATACAAAAACACTTTTACATCTTGCATTCATCATATAAAACCCAAAAATATCATTTATCATTGCTACCACCATCCTTGCATATTTATTTACCATCAAGAGTGCTTTCTGGCGCTGTTGCAGGGGAAGATACGAAGCTTCCTGCAGAATATTTCTCCCGTCAACTACACGCCATCACTTGTTTGCATTGCATATTATCTTGATATCATTCTCACACCTTGTGCTTGACAACCACTAGGTGAGGTTGAGGACCAAAACATTTACTTTGTTTTGTAGGTAACCAAAAGAAGGATAGGAAAGATAAATCTTCACTACTGATTCCCCGAGAGTTCGATATTAAACCCTCGAGTCACCCCTCGTGGGGAAAACACGTCTTCCACTTACTACACACTCAGCACTTGGAGTCTCAACCTAACCCATTTACTTTTCACGCAGGTAACTACGTGAAGGGCCATCAGTCCGCCGCCGTCCCCCATCGTTGTGCCTTCCTGCCGCCGTACGTGCCTCTACCTACCGCTGCTGGCCGCCCTCCGCACCGGCCCGCCCCCACAACACACCTTGGCCTCTCCGTGCAGCTATCTCCTTGGTTTGCTGCATGTTCTAACCCTAGTTCTCAAATTATTTTAGAAATTGTGTTGCCCATTTTTAGGAATTTGTGCTACATGTAGATTAGTTTTAATTAGTTCTCAATTAGCTAGCTTCTTGGTTTGCATATCATGTGTTACGAATTTGTGATGCCCATTTGTTCCACTTAAACTCCATATATTTGTTTCAAAACTAGCTTGAATTTCTATGATATAGCAATTCGTGATGCACATGTTAACTTAATTAATTAACAGGAAATGACATGCCCATTATTCGGGAACGAGTGCTCTAGACTCCTCAGTGGATCCAATTTTAGTATTCATCTGCAAGAGAGTCGTCATAGCAAGACATTCGTAAGTAGGACTAATTCTATAACGTGTTTTGATACGTCCAAAACGTATCTATAATTTTTTATTGTTTCATGCCTTTTTTATGTTTTTAGCACTTGTTATTATATTAAGTTTATGATTTATTTGGACTAACCTATTAATAGTTGCAAAAGTGCACAGTTTTCTTGTTTTACACTTTGGTGTGTAGGAATTATCAAGAATACAAGAGGAAGCCTTGTTGGAGTCGAATTGGGAATTTCCTGAAATCTGTCTGAAAACTATTTTCGAAGATGGACCCGTTTCGGCCCGAAGATGACGTCAAATGGAAAAAGTCTAGTCTCGAAAGTTGCAGGGAATTTTCTGCCAATAGATCTGGACCTAAACTTCGGCCTAATCGGAGTCCGGACCCTCCAGATATCGCCGTCCCACTGTAACCCTAGATGGGATGACGGCAACCGAGAAGCTATATAAAGGGAGGAAACCTAGCTCGTGGCCAAGACCCCATACCCACGAATTTCCAGCCGCCAAAGCCATGTTTTTGCCTCCCCCATGGACCTCATCTCCATGGGGGAGGGCTCCCAAGAAGCCATGGAGGAAGGGGCTAAGGGGCGGCGCACCCCATTGATGTCGGCGTCGCGGGAGGAGTTCCCGCGCCACCGCCGGCGCCGGCGCCGCCCTGCGCTCCTCGCTGCCCTCTCCGCCGTCTTCACCGCCATCTCCACCGCCAATTCCTCCTTGTATACAGTGGTTCATCCTCCCACAAACCTCTGTACCGCTCTATGTAAACATGGTGTTTGATGCTATAAAATATTATCCTATGATCTATGTCATGTTTGTGTAGTTTATTTGTCTTTTGATTGCTTTGTTGAATGTATGAGGTTCATTAGAGTTGTATGTTGGTATGGTACTGCCCTTTGGTGTCCATTATATTTGTGCGCGCATGGATCAACATCTTGGGGTTAGTAGTATGTGCAAAGGAAGAGGGTAGGCCTGCCGGAGTTACAGAAACCTGAGAGCTCGAACCGGTTAGTTGCACGTATGGGAATAAGAGGACCATTAACTTAAGGCTATGGTTGGGGAAACCTTAATGCATTGTTAGTATTTGCGGATGCTTTCTAACAATCCAATCATATAGTATGTGTAATCACAACTAGTTGAGTGCACATATATTTAGCTTCTCCCACTTAGAAAACTGTATCAAAGACAATGAACCAAATATCTTCACTAATTAATCTTGGACAAAGCCATCATAATTAACACCACTTTTCCACACTCATGGTACTGTTAGTTTATAGTTACTTAGTATAATTTATTGCTGCAGCACTAACATTTACTTTCTTGTTTTTATTATCTCGCGAAGCAATCTCTCATACCCGTATTTTTACTCTAGTTTTATTTCCTAGTTAGAGCAAACGTTTAGTGTGCGTAGAGTTGTATCAGTGAACTTGAGAGAATACTTGTCCTACCTTTAGCTCCTCGTTGGGTTCGACACTTTTACTTATCGAAAAGGCTACACACGATCCCCTATACTTGTGGGTTATCATGTTTCTGTTGCACAGATAGTACTGTAATAATGTTTATTATGTTTCTGTTGCACAGGTAGTACTGTGTTGTTTCGTGCTCTTGAGAAAACATACACCATTTATGCGACCAAATGACGGAGGACGACCCGCTTGCACGGCTTAGGATGGGAACAGTTCGTCAAGCACACCAATGTTCACGGGGGAGCAGTGCTGCTTGTTTTTACTATGGCATGACCAAACCCCATGATCTATGTTGCCTTTATGGAATATGGCAACAATGAAGAGGACAGTGAGGAGGATTATGACAGTTCTGGCTATTATTCTGACAGTTTTGCTGGGAGTGACGAAGGGGCCAGTTACATAGTTTCCCAAAGAGTTCATCTGAAGACACATGAGAACGACCGCCTGGTTCAACTTCTACCCGTAAAAGCCGATGATGGTGTTCCTTTTGTGACTCGTTTGATGACCACAAATTTGAAGAGACATGATATGGTATATATGTGCCTCTTTTCAAAATTAAATTCAAGAAGAATTGTCAATTTACCTGGCATATATGCCTCTTTCCTAAGTTAATATACTATATGTTGTCCTTTATGCGCAGAAACTACCTAAGATGATAGTGCAGGACGCTTCGCTTGTTGGAGATATGCCCTAGAGACAATAATATTTAGTATTATTTTATCTCCAAGTTTATCATTAAATGTTTATATCTTTATACTACAACTTCATTGGGCACTTGAATAGCAAATGCAAAAGTATTCAAGAGGAAAACCTCCAATGCACGTGTAGAGATATAAACAAAGTAAAGTGTTCCTGATCTTGTCTCTAAGACTAGCCTATCTTGTTATTAGATGATCATGTTTTCCTGATCATGGACTTCGTATAAGTCACATAACTATAAGAGTTTATTATCGGAATGATAATAGTACTGAACCGACCCATCCTATGATCTTGCTATGAGACAAATCGTCAAAGATGAATAATAGCAATTGATCATACAGAGTTTTCATTAGTTATATTCCTATATCTTGAGAACATCGAGTGACTGCTTATTTGACACTCACACTTTGATAGTCATCAAACGTCCAGCCGTAACTGGGGATAATAACGGTGGCTATTGGGTTTGAACTAGAATAAGTATTGGAACGGAGATTGTTCAAGAATGGTACTTACTCCTCCAGACTATGGAGAGATACATCCTCTAGTCCATCTCAGTATTATCATGTCACCCCAATCGTCTGGCCAGACAGAGTGTGATTTATCACAGGACATTGATGATACGGAATGAGAAAAGAGAATGATATCGGAAACGAGTTTTATATGTGTTATGATCAAATGGTCTTGATCACACTATAGCACATTGTCTCAACCTCGTGATATCATTGGTATCATGTACGTAAGGGGATTAGCGTAATGAGAAACATAAGGAGGTTATGTCGTTCACTCGTGAATACATAGGAGCTAGTACGGATGTCTAGGTCCCAATGCTGGTTATTGTCTGGTAAGCTCCCAGACATGTCTATGTGTGAACGAACCCTTCTGGGTCACACACTTAAGCTGTGAGTCAATCTTTTATTGAGAGAATAAAGTTGTAGTTTAGTGGTTATAAGAACAGTGTTGGAGTCCCTCCGATGTCACAGGAAAAACTCTGGAGTAATTCGGAGGTGTTCCGATGAAGTTATCATGAGAGGGAAATAATGCCGGTTTTAGGGCAGAATTTCCCGAGAGAGAAATATGGCGAACATGAGATGTTCTGGGATGCCGAGAAGTGTTTCTGACATCAGTGAATAGAGTCGATGATTTTATCTAAAGAGTATATAAGGTTCCGGAAGAGTTTTGGAGGTTTGCCAATAAGGAGGGGTGCAGGAGGAGGATGGAGGGAGCCTTGGGGGACCGAACCACGCCTGGTGCGGGTCGGCCGGCTGGGCCCCACCTCCCTGGCTGGCACACCACCACATCCCCTTCTCTTTCCTTGTTCAAATTGGAGATTTGCAAGAGTCCTAATTGGACTAGGATAGAATTAAAAGAAAAAAAAAGGCAAAGAGTCAAAGAAAGGAGGTTTTGGGAGAGGAGTCCTTGCTGGACAAGGACCCCCCACCCCCAAAACCGACCTGGGCAAGGGGCCGGCTGGCCTTCCTAGGGCCGGCGCACCACCCCCAAGCCCCCTTAAATACTCCCCCCTCAACCCCCAAGGCGAACACAAAAGTTGCATACAATCGCAAGTTTGCACAAGTTCCTCTCTCTTGAGACATTATGCAATTATACGTTGCTCCAATCTCTCTCTCTCTAATTAGATATCATGTGTTGAGAATTATATTTCTCTAGTCTTATATAGATCTAATCAACTTGCCACCTAAACTACGCCGTAAGGCAGTCTCTCTTCGTCGGCGCCAGGTGCTCTAGGCGGCGGAGCGCTGACGGATTGGCGCGGCGTATGTGTGGATACTGTTAGAGCGGGTTGCGCAAGCAATTTCTCGACGACAAGAATCGGCAACAATCTCACCTCCCAGCATGGACGTGAGATTCTTCATCAGGCTTTACCAACATCTACTTCGACAAACACAAGATCTTCTGCAACGGTGTTTGTAAGTATTCTAGATCTAGCATTACATGGTGCTTCATATAATCATAGTATAGATCTTGGGCTGTTGCGTAGCATGGTAGTCGAAATGTTAATTTACAGTACACGCAACCCAGCAACACTGGCCTACCTACTCATGGCAAAGCTGGACTACGACTTGGAGCAGCTAGGGCCGTCACAACCATTACGTACAACAAGAAAAATGATGGCTGCATTGAGTTTGACAAGCTGGGGTGGAAGAATTTCATT
The DNA here is from genome assembly GCA_947311845.1 of Poa pratensis. NCBI lineage: Eukaryota > Viridiplantae > Streptophyta > Magnoliopsida > Poales > Poaceae > Poa > Poa pratensis. Next base: position 37,477,728 of record CAMZMU010000043.1, read on the forward strand.
GAAGGCAAGCATTTTAAGCTGAATCAACCTGTTTTGATCATTATGAGGAACACCAATCACCTAAGTTTGGAGGTCATGATTGAGATGCAGATCATATAGACCAATATTTCATCGAGATTGTTGATCAGTTTTCTTATTAGGTAGTTTGTTTGCACAAAAATGCAGTTTTCAACAATCTATCTAGCTATAGTTTCCTGAACATTTTCTACTTGTATGTGGTTGTGTAACTGATTTGAATAATGGCAGGTTCTGCTTTGTATAACTAGCTGGCTATAAAAACTAGCCGGGTTGCTGTAATTATTCTGTTTTGCTTCACAAAGCTGGACCCCCCAGATATATTCCCGGACTCAACGAATATTACGCCCAGAGGGATATGTCAGACCCCAAGGGTTTTGCGACAGCCAGCGATTACGTACGTCTCTGATTAGTCATGTTTACAGATGGGTGCTTATATTGACCGTCTCTATATTAGAGATGGTTCATTTTCCCGGCCATCTGAGGTGTCGAGCCATTACAGCCGGCCCAAGGTAACTGGCTCTAATAAGCGTACATTAGAGGCCCCCGCCTAGATACGGTCATGATAACCGGTTGAGGTGACTCTCTAGTGTGGGCTCTAATGTAAGGTTCTATACTAGTGCTAGGTAGTTTGACTAACGTTTTGGCACATTAGACTAACTTAAGACAACTCCTAGCTACATTCAGTCCTACCAAGATACAGGAGAAATACAAATCTCAGTCACTCTTTACATTGGCAACGGTCTTATGTTATGACATGTTTCCAATATGTACATCTATGGCGACGGAAACTTTTCAGAACCCGTTTACAATGTGGACATGTTCCATCTCCTTGGAATTGGAAGCGAGCCGAATAAATGCTCTGGTGTAGTGGAACCGCCCACTACTTCTTAAAAATCCCGATCCCTGCTATCTCAGTACGCCATAGAATATGCTCTCTCTCTCTCTCTCTCTCGCTCCATGCTCTGTCTCTTGCTCTGTGCTAGTGATTAGCCAAGATGCCTCGGAGTTGGGAATCACAGGAGCGCTCTCAGTCGCCGCCCGATAGTCCCGTCGTTAGCGATGGGTCTATTGACGGTCCGGGGTATGACCCATCGCCGTAGTTCGGCGATGATTACGATCTCGCCGAGTGGATGGATGGGACGGGGAGAAGCCGAAGGTTGATTCCGACGAGGATTCGACCGAGGAGGAGGAGGAGGAGGAGGACGACGACGCCGACCAGGACGAGGAGGAGGTGCCGTTCCCGAATAAGGGAACAAAGGCGAAGGAGAAGATAGTCGCCGCCCCCGAAGACGACGACATGCCGCCACCACCGCCTCCGATGACTCCCAACAAGCGACGCCGTGAGAAGGAGGAGGATTGCACGGAAGCAAGGCGGAAGAAAAATAAGAAGTAACTAGTAGTAGCATATGTAATTCTCTTTATTATTAATATATACTCCGTATGTAATGTAATAATCGTTAATATTAACATAAGTAGCTAGTAGTATCAACTAGAACGATACCCCGCGCGTTGCAGCGTGTATCTCTTAAAAAATCTAAACGCATGGAATATGTAATTGAATCTAGAAATGTGCAACAAAAAAGTTCACTTGTTTGGCGAAACTAATTCCGATGTTTCCCTACCTCATGATTTAATTTTTTTATTACATAGCGGCCGGGATGATGTGATCTTATCATTCCAATGGCAAAAAAGAATGATGTGGACAATTTTATGGCTAGATAAAAAAATGATGTGGATCATTGCATGTAGAAATAGGTAATAAGTAATAAATGTTAGTGGGATGACATGGACAATTGGTTGGTTAAACGAGCAAGTGATGTGGATAGCTTGCATGCTCAAATATAAACATTAATTGTAGTTAGTGGGGTTTTGCTTTATAAGAAGTAGTTAGTGGGGTTTTGCTTTATAAAAAGTATAGATAGATATATTCTTCATATATTAGAGATTAGGAAAAATATTATTCCAGAGTGTAGAAGAAATTCCCATCGTCGATAAGTAGGTCCTACTCGTCAGTGCTAGATACGCAAAGGAAATGTTTTATGAAATAACCGTTTCATATGTTGTACCTTGCTACATATATGTATAGGCGTACAGTGCATAACCTGACCCTCTTACTCTCTTCCTCACTGTCCCAGTATCCCTAGATATGTTCGAGGCGGCAGCAATCACCGGCGTCGCCTCCTAGCGGCGCGGCTATCGTTTCCGTCGCCGTCTCCCCTGAGACGATGCGGCTATCGCCGGACTCGCCGTCTCCCCGACACGACGCGACCGGCCTCGCCGTCTCCTCTTTGCTTCTCCCCTAATCCGGGGAGGCCAGACGTCGCCTCCGCATCTCCCCCGAGACGGCGAGGCCTCGTCGTCTTCTCTTCGCCGCTTTTGCCTCCTCCGCCTCCACCTCATTCGGATCTGTTTGCAGGCTAAGGGTTCCTCTAGATCGACACAATGGCGACCTCTCGAATGTATCACATCCACTCTTTCAGCATAGCATAGTTAAGTTCGCACTGTTTTGATGTAGCTAACTTGCCGATTGTGCACCTGCAACCGGTTTTAGTTAAGCTAACTTGTTTATACTAGATCTGTTCACATCCACTAGTTCTATCTAGATCATGTTTTGATGTAGCTAACTTACGTATTGTGCACATGCAACCGGTTTTAGTTTAGCTAACTTGTTTATACTAGATCTGTTTACATCCACTAGTTCTGTCTCGATCATGTGACTAAGTCATTACAAATTTGAAAACAGTAGTCTATTTCAGTGACACTGCATAGAAAAGTACGAACAAAAAAATAACAAGCACTACTCAAGCCACGATAGTGTTTATTATTTTTCCTACGATGCCTCCAAAAATATACATAGGTCAGTACACAGTATATACCACTTGTTACTTCATTTCATTGGGTTAAATTGTTTGTTCTAGTAGTGTCAGAACTAACATCAATCCTTATTTACATTTAAATAGGGATTTCAAGTTGTTCGCTTTCAAAACCCACTATACATATCCACCCGTCACTATTGTGCGTTTTGGTGCACTGCATAAAATACTTTTTTAAGTAAGAGTGTTTTATGCAGTGTGGCCAAAATGTCACATTGGTGACGTATTAGATTAGATTTCGGTGACACCGCATTAAAAGTCAGAGCCGGTGGTGGCCTCCATGGATAGAATGTTCGCTGTCAGCCATCCTATGAAGTTGCCGACATGGGAATATCTTGTTGACATGACATGGGTTGGCTGCTCCGGTTTCTCAACATGAGCCACCTCAAGACGTAGGTAAGATATCATTTCAGTTTTGCTTAAATTCATAGTGTTCATGTTTTAGCATATGTACTTAACAATTGTAACTTTTTTTTACTAATGTATAGGGTCCAGAGCTTCAACATTCTTCTCTCGGGAAGCTGAGATAATACGAGATTGCTAGAGTGGCACCTGCAAGGATTGGAGAAAAGGATGTAGGGAATAAATCGTTAATTCTTTCCGTCCTTTTACATTATAGGCTCAGTATGGACGAAATTTGTTATCGCTTTACTACTTATGTTGTGTCGCTTGTGATGGAGATGTAAAGGTGAAATTCTGATGGAAATGTAAAGGTGAAATTGTGATGTAAAAGAAATTTGTTACCATTTTACTACTTCTGATGTGTGAGATCAAATGCGAAGTGAAATATATATTGTAGGCTAAAGAAATATATATACCTAGCTTACCAAAAACCTCAGTGCAAACGAGTGGACCATGATCTCCGTAACTGATGATATCGACCTTACAGCAATGGAACTAAGTGAATAACCGTTGCCAAAAACCATCCTCATTGGTGACGGTTATTTCCTCCGTTACTGATGTGGCCTTTCACATCAGCAGCAGGGGCGGGGACACGAACCCTTTCTCTGTTTCTGATGAGGGTTTTGACCCGTTTCCGATGTGTTGTTCTCTACTAGTGTAGGAAGTGATCCATATGTTTGTGGTGGCGTAGTTTGTGGATAACCAGAGTGTGTGTCGCGAGTTTCCATCCGAAGACTCATAGTTTTGAAGGAACAATACTTTTCCAGATTTGGATCCAAACATCTCTCTCACCAGTAGGCTACGAACAGAAAATGCACTACAAACATAAAAGAAACTATTTTTTCATAGCTAGGTGAAATCTATTCCAGATTCGAAATGGTCATTTGATTGTGTATAGTGATTTTTTTGTTCTTTTATAGTGAAATGAATGGGCACTTATCACAAGGGGGCAATGTTAAGGTTGTGTTCTGTTCCAGCAAATTCTAATACATCCAACACCAAAAGAACTTGACAAACCTCTGCTTACCTCTTTGAAGGGCCTATCTTTTACCTTTTTTTGTTGAGTCAATCTTCCTACCCAACTATTTATTCTCCTCCTTGGAAGCATTGTGTGTTGAAGAGAGATACAATCTCACTCGTATCCAGTTAATATGCTTGACCATGATACATTACCATTGGCATTATCGATGAGATAAACAAGTTGAAGAGTAGAGCTTTGCTAAACTCCATCTTCCTTTGTGTCTAACTTAAATACTTTTGTTCTAAAATATATTGTTGAGAGCTACTAAATCGTTTAAAGACTAAGAGATAGTTTAACATCTAATATTTCCTAAACAACAGCTCTGACAAATAAAAACATAGTTTGCCAATGCTTAAGAGGCTTTTATTTGTTAAACCTTAACACATGAATGGATCATTACTTTTTCATGAATAGTTTATGAAATATCATTGTTGTTTTGAAAGATGATGTTGAGTAAATATTGATGTTGTCGTGTCCATGAACTAGTGGTAATGTTTACCGAACTTAGTATTTGCTTGGGAACAAGTAGAGTCTAACCTTGGGGGAGCTGATACGTCCATTTTGCATCACTATTTCCTATGATAATTACTCTTATTCGATGATATATTTCAAGTTATGATTCAATTCTAATGCCTTACTCCATTTTTTTTGCATGATTTACATCAAGAGCGGAACAATAGCAAAAAATCATCGGAAGAGAAGGCTATTTTCCAGTGTCCCAAAAATGAAGAGAGAAAACACAAAACTTGTTTCAGATAAAAAGAGGCCACGATTCAGAAGATGTACCAGATGGGGAAGCCACGTGGAGGCACAGGCTGGGCTCGCGGCTCACCCTCTGGCCACAAGGTGGAAACCCCGAGTCATCTCCGTCTGGCTCCCCTCCCAATGCCTCTTCGCCTATATGTATTCCGTGACCTAAAAACATTGAAGAGCCCTTCAACATATTTTTTTCTCGTCGTCTCTGGAGTGGACAAAGAGAGATATTGACCTCCGAAAGGCTGACCCTGCCAAGGATTCTTCCCTCCGGGAGGGGGAAATTGAGGCCATCACCATCGTCATCATGACGTGCATCACCAGGATCATCATCTCAATCAACACCTTCACAAGCACCATCTCAACCGCCATCTCCAATTCGTTTCATTGTTCAATCTATGAACTGTAACCTCGCATCTGTCATTGGGATAACCTGTTGATTACCTCTTATAGTTGATAATTATAAATTTTATTGGTTAAAGATTGTTATGTTCAGATTGTTTGTCATATATTCATACCCTCTGGCCATGATCCATATGATGTCTCGACAATAGTTCGTTTAGTACTTGAGGAAATGGGAGAAGCCTTGCTACTAATAATCATGAGAAGTTGAGTAAAGTTCATTGTTTTGATATTATGTTGTGGTTCTCTGGTGGTGTCATGTGAACATCGACTACATGATACTTCACCTTTATGGGTTTAGGGAAATGCATTGTGTATTTAGTTTGGTTATAGTGGGTTGCCAGAATGACAGAATACCTAACCCTTCTTTACAAAATAGTGCATCAGGTAATGTATGTGCTCCTTAGTTTAATGCTATTAGATTTTACCTTAGATACCACTTGTATATTTGTGGATGCTTACATGGAGGGTTTAATCATAAGTATGTTTCTTGACCAAGTAAGGACGGTACATTAGAATAGGTTTACGCACACAACACTTACCAAAACAATGAAACTTGGTGAAAGTAACTTGGCAATATTCGTGTGTGTCCTCAGAAGCGTTTTAATCCCTATAAGAAACACAATCAACTTGTCCTTAGCATAATTAAGGATTGGGCCACTTGCTGCACTATGTTTTTGTTCTTATTTACACCTTTTTTTATAAAATTACAATTGCTATTACACAAGCTATAAACTTGTCTTGCTTTATTTACAGTGAAACCTTGTTGAGATCTATCAACCAATTCCATCTGCTTCTCGTTGGGTTCGACAACCTTACTTATCAAAAGGAATACGATAAATCTCCTTGTTGCTTAATGAAATAGCTGACAGGTTGTTCACCTTCAGCACGATCTTGGTGTCGGTCTCCCCAAACAGGTCACCCAACAGTCAAACAAGCCGAGTCCCTTGGCAAGCTGCTGCACCTGCTGCTATATATTCAACCTGACATGATGATAGTACCACTATATTATGTTTGTAGATGACCAAGTGATTGGACTGGAGCCAAGATAGAAGACCATCCCTTTTGTGGTCTTCATATCATCAATGTCTCTAGCTCACTGAAACCCATCAGTTGCAGTTGCTCTATTCTTCCTTATGTAGAAGCGACCCAGGTTCAGAGTTCCTCGCACGTACCGCAATATGTGCTTTACTCCACCATATGTTTTTAGTGGGTTTTTCCATGGATCGTTTGACTAAACAAAAATCATAACATATATCTGGCCTAGTGTGTTGCAAGTACCTTAGGCTGACAGTTATCCTGCGATAATCAGTTGCATCCATAGGAGGACTTGCACATACTTTGCTTAATTGAAGGTTGTACTCAGTCGGTGTATCTGTTTTACGGTGATCTTTTCAGTGAATTTTGTGACTTCAGTGATCTTTTCTACAGTGAAAATGAGACCATCCACGTAGACCCCAACCAATGGCTTCAAATCACCAATTGTCCTGTAGTACACAACATGCTCAGTTGGGCATTTCCCAAACCCGAGAGCAATCTGAGCATGTCCCAAACCCGAGAGCAATCAAGGTCTTGTCAAGCTTTGCATTCTAGGCTCTTGGAGCTTGTTTCAGATCGTAGAGTACTTTCTTCAGTTTTTTAGTCTGTTCAAAATCGGGATGTCGTGACACATAAATATCTTCCAACAAATTACCATTCATGAAGGTTGGTTTAACATTCATTTCCCAACCCCTCCAAGCCGCCAGAGCTACAATTAACCAAACTATTTCTATCCCAACAATAAGTGCAAACATTTCTTCATATAAGTCAATGTCTTGTCGGTGCACATAACCTTTTGCGACGAGTCGCGCTTTGTGATTCACCACGACACCGGTTGAATCCTTTTTAGTTTATATACGCACTTCACACTGATGGCTTTCTGGCCTCTTTGCAGATCACGGAGCTTCCATGTTCCATTTGCCACCATAGAGTCATTTCCTCTTTCATAGACTGCTGCCAATTCCCACTTTTTGCAGCTTCATGGAAAATGGAAGACTCCTCTTTGCCAAGCAGCCAAAATTTTGATTAGTTAGCTGCAATCTTTGTGCTTTCATCATACACCTCCTGGAGCGGTCGTTAGCCTTGATGTGCATGTGATGGCTCAGACAAATGAGTTCCTACCATGCTTGAAGAGCGGTCGTTACACTTGCACGACGTGTCTTGATAGGCAACAGGGGCGCGCCAATTTCCTCTGAATCTATCCCTCGCTTTGTCGAAATTAGATTTGCTGGTTCCTCTGCCGGATAAAGGGTTTACCGCTATTCCCTGCCGCGGCCGAGAATTCAACATTTTCTCTAGCGCCCTACACTGTTTGTTTGCCTTTCAGTTTTCCGTGCTGGATAGTGAATAGTATACATATATAGGATCTGAATTACTTTGAACCTTGTTTATACCCGATGAAGGCCATTCAAGAGCTTAGGTCTGACAACTTTGACATGTGCTACACACGCAAAAGTGCGTAAATGATGAGATTTTCTACCGTGCCAAGCTTCATAAAGTGTCATCTCCTTACCACTTTTTGCCGGGGAACGATTCAGCACGACCGTAGTCACGACTTGACCCCAGAACCTAGACAGGCACACCCATAGTTTTTAGTACTCTGGCCATACCGACAACAGTCTAGTTTCTCAATTCTACTACCTCGTTCTGCTATGGGGTGTATGGGGCAATGGGGAAGTGTTTGATTCCATGGTTTTCACAATAGCTGGTAAGAGCGTTTGAACTGAACTCTTCCCCTCTGAAAGGTACATGCCTCTCCTAATTATGTTTTGCATGTTTGTTTACAACATAAGTGAGCTATGTGCTAAAATACTATAGGTACAATTGATGAAATGCACAAGACAGTGAGTGACCCCTCAAAAAGGGGAAAAGATCAAAGACAGTGTCCCGTAGATTTAATTTATTTGAATCATAGGGAAACCGTACTATTAAGAGGGGTTGCTTCTTGGAAGGTTTGGGGAAATCATCTTTCAACACACAAACACTTTTTGCACCCAGATTCTTCCTAGATAAACAATGGTGAAGAGGGTTTCTAAGAGATTGCAGCTATGGGAAGTAAGGACGGAAATTCCGGATGCTATGGCCGGACATTCTGGTGTGCTCAGGCCGAACATTCCGACCCTAGAGGGCTCGAACATTTCGGCCAACCACTTTCCCAGACTCGTCCAAAGTGGTAGCATCCTCTAGAGTTTGTCCAGACCATCACTAGAAACTGTCCGGAATGTTCTGGAGTTTCCGGTCGGGCCGAAAATTGTGGTGCCCCTCGTGGGCCGGATTTTTCGCTCAAATCGGACATTCCGGCCATTCCAGACCGGAATGTCCGGGTTAATTTCCTGCAACGGCTAGTTTTTGGAGACACCTATATAAAGCCTTCTCCTACCTTGAGAAGGGATCACGGCCATAACATCTTCACCCACCATTGTTGCAACCTTCAACTCACTAGATCTCTCTCCCTACCCACTCAAACACCTTGTTCTTCTAAGACTTGGGTGAGTTGACTAGATCTACACTTTCACCAAAGCTATTTAATTTTTCCTATCCATTCATTGAGAAACTTGTTACTCTTGAGTTTGTTGGAACCCTAAACGGTTAGTCTTCGTGGTTTTGGTAGCCACGAGGACTAGCCGTGAGCCTACAATTAAGTTATGGATACGTGCCTCAGCCTTGTGATCCAAAGCCGCGGGAATTCGGTGGGAGCCTCCAAATTAGTTGTAGAGTGTGCCTCATCTTTGTAAAGATTTGGTTGCCGATCTCAAGAGCATCATATAGTGACTCGTGTCACTCCACATTGGGTGGAAGCACGAAGGAGATTACGGTGTGTCATCACCGGCTATTCGAGGATCAATTTGTGACTCAGCACCGCTCCAGCGGAGATTAGCTTCATCCGGAGTATCAGAAGATTTTGGACTAATTCGATAATTGGTGAATGGCATCGTCGGTACTAAGAATCTCCGGTGTGACTCAGCTAATGATTTCGTGGAACACGATTGCACTGGTCCTAGGGTTTTCCCTTTTTTGTGAGAAACGTGCTTCACGAGATGGTGCTGGGACGAAGACGCAGATCTCACCCTTGTTACACGATCGAAGGGCTATGAGTATAATTTCCAGAACTGCTGACCTGATATGTCCCCTTCTCCTTCCTTTCCACTGCACTAATTAATCACAGCACGAGATCCCCTTCTCCGCCCTTTCCATTCCAGTTCCTCCTCGCCACGCACAGCGACGTCGTCCACCGCGCGCGCCACTCGACGCGAGATTTGGGCTCGCGCGCCCGCCGGAATCCCTCGGGCGAGGCTCTCCTCTCCGCGCCGCATCCCCAGGTATGCCTGCTCCCCTCTCGTTCTGGCGAATGCGGCCGCTGCTTGCGCTCCTTGCATAGAGGGGATCTGTGGGTACGAGGGTGCGGGATTCGGGCCATTCCGCCGGTCTCGATTTGTCGGCGGACCCGCGGAGGGTATGTGCATGCATGGTGGTAATGCTGTGTTCGCTGCGTTGGTCAACGCCGCGAGGGCCCGCCTCGGGGCTCTGGCGATGGCGGAGTTTGAATGAGAGAGAGAGAGTTGAATGTTGTTCGCTGCGTCCCGCTCCTAGCGCTTCTCAGCTTATGCAACACCAAGAGTGAGTGAGTGAGTGTCTGTGTCTAATTCAATCTAATCTGTTCTACTCTTACATTTGCAGACTGGTTGACCTGTATGATGACATTCATAAAATGATTCTATATCTTGACGTATTTTGGAGATGGATGATCTGCCAGATGGTCAAGGGCAATCCGATACACACTCTTCTGATCCAAACTGGGTGTCCTCGAACGAGGAGCACAAGTTCCAATCCATCCCCCTGCTACTACACAGGAGCACAGTTTGGATTGTGCAGATTCTTCTCCTGATTCTAGGGAAGCTGACCAGTCATTCTGCGCTTCTCAGGCGTTATGGTCTACTGGGTCTCTATCAAGTCCGATACCCAATGGATTTTACTCAATTATTCCGGTAGGTGGATCTTCTCAGAGGCACCAAGCTGTTGAGAAAAAATACAAGCAATCTATCTGTGCATCTTATTTTATCATTTTGAACTTTGCAGGATAGGAAACTGAAGGAGTGTTTTGACACCATTCCTTCTCCGGATGATCTATATTCACTTGGAATAGAGGGCTTCAAGGCTGAGATAATTCTCGTGGACTTAGAGAAGGATAAAAAGCTATCTGCAATAAGGCAGCTAAGTGTCGCTCTGGTAAAAGGATTGAATTCGAATCTAGCTGCAATGGTTAAAAAGCTTGCAGGTCTGGTAAGTGCTCTCTGAGATCCTTTATGAAATGATGGCATCTTCTGTTCTTCTTTCAAAACACTGCTAGCTGCAATTTCTCTATGAACAATTTTTTTTGTAAATAATTCACAAACTTTTCCTACGTTGAAGTGTTCCTTGGGTTTTAATTGCTGCTTGGTGTAAATAATTCACAAACTTTTCCCCAGCCTGTACAGATATGATTGTAATTACACATTTGGAAGCTGTCGTTAGTTACATTTCTTCCAGCTTGTAATGATGTGAATACAATAACACATTTTTGTGCGAACATAATTCTCAATGATAATTGTAGGTTTGCGACTTCTATAAGCGACCAAACCCACAGCTCAGTCCTGCAAGAACTTCCTCTGAAGAAATTTCCCATTTCATGGAAAACAGGGGAATTCAATTGTTGGGGCAGATAAGACATGGATCTTGTAGGCCCAGAGCAATATTATTTAAAGTCCTTGCTGACTCTGTTGGTATAGAGTCTAAGCTGTTGGTGGTAAGCTTTATTACCTTTTCACTACATCATCTGCACTTTTAGCTGGGACTCTTCTCCAGGTGTAAAATTTCTGAACCCTACATTACTATCTTATGTTTATTGTGCAGGGCATTCCCAATGAAGAATCTCATGAATACGATGACTCACCCAAACATATGTCTGTTGTTGTTATGCTGAAGTCCGTGGAGTTTCTAGTTGATCTAATGCGTTTTCCAGGACAACTAGTTCCATTCTCATCCAAGGCGATTATCACATCTCATATATCTGCGGCTGGAGAGAGTGACTCTGCTGACTATGATTCTTGTGATTCTCCCCTTGAACCTAATAGTCCTCTGTGTTCTCAACGGTATGCTTGTGTATTCTCATTTTGATGATACCTGTTTCTGGTTATGGTTTGGTCCCTTGCCATAGATTTAGTAATACCGTATCAGCATGAACCTATGACAATTCCCTGTTGACTTCAGCTGTGGGCATTTCTGTGCTTCAAATGCCGGTTTAAACTTAAAATCATTGATTTGGTTGTCCAGTAATAATTTGTTTTTCTGAGCAGTAGATATTTGCTTGTGCATTGCAAAGGGGGCCTATTTAGTGTTTCTTAATATTTGGTGTCCCATAATTGCCCGTGATTTACCTGCGATAAGAGGTGTCCCGTAATATTTGGTGTCCCATAATTACTCTCGTTTATTGGTGGAACAAAAAAAAATGAAACCGACGGAGCGAAACGCTCGTGGGCAGGAGCGGAACCATACTCTTATTTTTAATAGGAGAGATTAGACTTTTGGTCTTAGAACTATACAAACATAACCTTCTAGTGCCTTGATCTTATACCTGATAGGCGTCTATTGTGTGTCACTTTTTCAGGCAGGAGCAAGATGAAAACAATAGATCCTTTAAAGTTCCGTCTCTAAGAGACATCATGCGTCGAACATCAAACTCTATGGATGGTAAATTGAGATGGTAAGCCTTAATTATATATGACAATTTTCTCCCATTCTTTTTCTTTTTCATTTTTTCTTCGTTTTTCCATTGTTCACTTAACTTCAGAACTACTTTCATGGTTTACCAGTTCATCACATAGCGAACCAAATGTTGCCAATGCCTTCTGCGGACGTCGTGGGAGGAAAGTTAATGAACATCAAAGAACTGCCAGTTCAAGGTTCTTAGTTTTATCCTTTTCTGTTTCCACAGTAGACAGTAGATATGGTCACTAATCTGGTAAAAATATTAATTACATGGTTCATTTAGTTTGGCTTGAGATCTCCTCTAGTGATTAGTCATTCATCTTGGTCTCAAAGTTCTGTATCTTACTATCTTGTACCACTAATAAGCATGTTAGCTGCTCACCCTGTGTCTACCGTTGGAACTCACATCTATACAGGAGGGCGGCTGTCCTGTAGGCTGTTAGCAACGAATTGTTATGGTATGTGAATGCAGAGATTAGGGTGCCTGCAGTGATTAGCAGTTGTGGTCTGTTCGAGAGATAATTGTATTCTCTCTATCTAGCACTTCTAAGGGCCTACGTGAAGTGCAAGAATTAGAAAACGTAGGAACATGAATAACGCAGGACTAAATGTCATATAGTATGGATCCATGTAGTATCTTAAAGCACGTGGGTTTTTAAAGTGCTGCCTTTAGATGGTACACACCAAACGAAAAAAAATTGTACAAAATGAGGAGAGAGAGTTGAGAGAGATAGACATGAATTTTGGTTTTGAGCTCATGTTAAATTCCTGTGGAACATGGGTCAAAGGAATGCATTCCATAGGAATTTTACAAACTCAATCTAATGATCCAAGGGGATCTTATAGGAAAAATCGAAAGGATGGAAACTTCCTTAAATTCCTGTAAAAAGCCTACAATCCGGAGAGGCCCTAGGCCCGTAGGTTCATTGGTCTACAAATAGTGGACTAATATACAACCCCGAACTTCAAAACCGGTTAGAACACACCTAGAGCTATCAAACCCATTCAACTTATGCCCTCTTCCGAAACCATGGTTGTGACCTATGGCCTATGTGCCTAGCCTTACTTATGTGCCTAGCATTATGTCCACGTGGACAAATCGATGAGTCCGCATTTTGGGAAAAAATAAAAAATGTATAAAATAAAAAGCGAGAGATTAATTTTTTCTAAATAGATAAAGTTGGGAAAGCATTATGAATAAAAGGAAGTATTCTGAAATATTGTGGAAAGATAAATTTAATAAATGTGGGAACTAGGAAGTCATTAAAAAACAAATACGAAAATATAATAAAAGAGAAAACTTTAATAGAATAAAATTTAAAAATTAGGGAAATACTTTGAACTATAATGAACCATGTGTGTTAGTTCTCTTAACTTCGATAATATTTCACTCTTTTGACTAGAAACTTTGGAAAGAAGGAAATGCTGTAAATTTTATAAAGAATTAGATCAAAGGCATCATACTATATAATACTGACCTTAATTTATTCTATTTTAACTCTTTTTTATGATTACTCAATTTTCTTTGCTTCAAATTATTTTCCACTATTTTTTTCTCACAATTTTATTCATTTTTCAAAAAAAGTTCGTATGTTTTCTTGATTATTAAGATTTAAACCTAGTTTGTTAAAATCCTGACTTGTCTTGGGATGTACTTTTTTTATATTTTTCCATGGGAAAATAGCCACAAACATCCTGCATCACTGAGTGATTTCTTTTAAAATCGTACTTCATCCTGGATCTAAATTTCATCTCTCAAGCTCTCAGCAAGAGTGCAAAACTGCAAAAATGCTCGTACATCCTGGAGTCTTGTAGAGGGCCGCTACCACCAAGCATGGTTGCACTTTGTCGTGGTTGCCGCCGCGGGTCTGCCTCAGGCTCAAAGCATGAAAGGTTGTAGTCTTGCAGGTCACCGCTATTGCCGCTGCTGACCTGCGGCCTGCATGAGTGCTGGTTTCCGATAAAGATGAGGTCTGGGCCACAGCCTAAAACCTAATTTCTTCTGTCCAGCCGCCAAATCCAAAATGATGTACTCAGTAAACTAATGGCTCTCAAAAGACAATTGTGCCCGGGAATTTGGCCTAGAAAATCATTTCTTTTGAGGGTACTTGTGTCTTCTGGTTGCAAGCAGAAGATCTGCTGAGACAGTTAAAGCCGACCTGGGTCACCAGGTCAACCGAAAACCATCCAGTTCAGCCGGTTTTGTCCGGGTCAAAAGCACTTGTTCTCGTGTGAGTATCTCCGATTTGATAGAGGCTCTGGGTCTGGTCTGATAATATTGCTCTTTTCAAAGCATTTTCTTTCTGAATAGTCCATTCTGTTCTGAACCTATTTTGGCAAACAATATAGAGACATCCTGCTAATGGATTTAGTGATTTACTACTTGTAGATAGGATTTTTTTTTTGCCCCAATAAGCTAGTTTGGATTCCATCCTTAAGTGAGCCTCCAGTGTTTATTTAGGAACCTTAGGAATCCCAAGATATATCATAGGAAGGGAGCCGAATTTGCAAGTAAATATATCTTCAAGCGGTATTTTCTTTTGGAATTCCAAAAACTGATCATTTCAGTTTTATGAACATTAATTTGTATACAAGACATCAGTTCAAGTGTTCATATGAGCAAACAATGGATTTTAGGTTTCTTTGATCGCCTTCTTCCCCAAGCAGAAATAGAGTATCATCTTTATGTCGCAAGATGGCAATTCCATCATTTCTTGTACGATGCTTCTAGCTGCTACCTTATATAGTGCTGCAGCATGGGATTTGGCCCGTAACACTACACCCCTGGAACATGCAGCTCGAGGACGAGCTGCTTGGGCCATGGTGGTATCCCCAGTAATCCCTTCGACGGAGGAAACACACAAGAGCGGTCCACAAGGAGATCATCCATGTTCTTGGATTGCCCATCTATAACTTCAGCTGTATATGACTTCAGAGGATATGCACTGCTTCTGGATTGAGCTGTCAGAAGGAGAAGTGCCATGTTGGAAGTAAAGATAGTGTATCTAGCCTTGCAGGAAGTAGGAACAATATCGCCTTCACTGGATAGACGTTGGTGCTGAATTTTTTGAAGTACCTGCTAGTCTACAACCATCTGATTGGTGACTTTGTTGTAGATGATTCGATGATCTAGCCTTGAAGCCAACCAACCTTCCCACCATGCAAATCGACGATGAAGATGAGCCGGCGATGACAGAAGTATGCAATCCCCAACAGCACTTGTAGCATCGGGGAGGAACCTTAAGACCATGCAGGAGGGTCACCATAAAGAGAGAGTTCAACAATGCTTTAGAAGGCACGACCACAAGATAAAACAACAAAAACAATAGCAAGAAAGTAAAAAGAACAACCAAAATACACAACCACAACATCAGCTGGCATGCCAGCCACTAAGAGCCCATAACAACCCTAGTTGCTCTAAATGTATTACGTATTCATTAAGGCTCTTGGCGCCAGGTCCATCCCATGACATGTACACTGTTCTGAGATCATCTTGGATATGATGTAAGCTGTGTTGCGCTTGATTGAAAATTCCACCTTTCCTTTCCTTCCACACCCTCCACACTACCAACATCACCGAGCTATTGAACCTTTTTATTTCCCACTGCAATCTATCTCAGGAGGTCATCCACCATTCGTCAAAATGAGCACCTGTCACTGGCTACAACTCCTGAAGGTCAGTGGCGATTCCAGAAATAAATTTGAGGTGGGCTCAACTTAAGAATCAAGCCATTAGGCTATTTTTTCTAAACCTAGGTCACTGGCTACAACTCCTGAAGGTCAGTGGCGATTCCAGAAATAAATTTGAGGTGGGCTCAACTTAAGAATCAAGCCATTAGGCTATTTTTTTCTAAACCTAGGTAATAATTGCATTTCCTCCGGTGATTGAGGTGGGTCTTGAGCCATGCGTAGCCCCACCAGCCCCACCGCTAGAATCACCCCTGCTTAAGGTCTTACCAAATCAGGGCCTTAGTCCATATCAGGTTGACAGCGCTGCACCCTATTAGCAAATGATCAACACCATCACATGAAGTTCCGCAAAAAATACATGTCTCTTTATGTTGAAGCTGACAACTTGCGAGACGGTCGGCTGGTCCAACATCTCTTTTGGATCACAAGCCATATGAAGAGTTGGCAACTAAAGAGACGCTCATGCTTTCCAAATGATACGAGCACTATGTTACTTGATGGCGGCCACAAAGTAAGCCTTGTACATTGATCTGGATGACTTGATGTATACTTACCTCGATGCATCGATAACCACGATCGAGAGTGGAGGTCTGATATCCATGATCCATCCTGCCAGTGTCAAAGCTTCAAACACAGTTATTTTCTGCTTAATTGGACATGCGTCTTGCCAGAACAATGTGGTTCTGCCATCATCAGTTGACTCAGCAGTCTTGCCAGAACAATGTCGTTCTGCCATCATCAATTGACTCAGCAGTCGTGGCACGGAAAATAAGAGCTTCGTCGTGACAACAGCGGGCAGCTCTCTCCATGATCTCGTCAGTGTGTTGTAACATAACCATCGAACTTGAGGGCTGTTGTGCGTGTTTCAGTTTGAGAATACCTAAACCTCATAGATGCAAACACGGTTGCCCAACTAACCAAGCAATGTCAACCTTCGGCTCCATCTGTGCGACTGTGTCATTCTATAAAAAACTCCTTTGATGCAATGTCGACCAGAAGAAATTTCACAATGATATTATCGAGATGTTATGTATTTTTGGAGAAGAAGAGATAGAAGGCTCTCGCCCCAGGAGTCAGGGTAGAAGAAATATTGTTCTGTTTGCTCGCGTGATTAAACATCTTACATTGATTGGAGATTTATACAAGTATATTTCCCCATCAATAGGATTACCGCTCGGACCTGGTAACCTGGCCTACCAGGGCATGGATTACATACTTACCAAACAGGAGCTCTTCTATTCTTACAGATTACTTGCCTAATACATTTCCCCCTAACGATAAGTAGTCGTTGGGTTGTAATAATCATAGAGTAGTCAAACGGAGCGTGTTTATACTAGTCTGCCAGCAAGACGACATGACGTAGACTACAACAATTTTAATAGTTCAAGTCTTAACTGTAACATCTAGTTGACTAGATGTGATAAATGCGGTTTAACGCATTTGCTTTCAGGCTATTCTTAAAATTCTTGCTTTACGAATTACTATTAACCATATCGGTCCCTCCACTTTCAGACTCTGTTTAGTCTGATCCCTTCTTAGGATAAAGCACTAACATGATGAGGCATGGCATGTCATGGGCTCATGGCGTGAAACTGATTCAGCGCTACATGTAGCTGACTCAGCACCATTATCCTGCTGCTCATTTTGATGGTTAGCCCACATGGCCCCACAGCGTCACACATGCATGCCATCCCCAGATTACCGCAATCTAAAAGTGTGACCAAACTAAGGCTGATATTTAAGTGACTAAAATGTCTTGGAGAGAAGTAGACGGCTCTTAAATGAAGTTATTTGTTCCATATATATGTATATATATTTATTCGAGGGTTTTGTTTCGTGCTTGTTTTATCTTCCGTCATGTATTATTATATCAATCCTTCTTCGTTATATGTTTGGTGTGCACCCTAGTATTGATCTGTACCAGCTTTGAAGATTCAGAATGGTTTTGGATTAAAATGCATTTATTTGTTCTCTGTAGTCCAGAGCATCCATTGTCGAGAGCTCATGGGCGCTCTAACTTGGGTGATAGACAGTACGGAGATGGTGTAGCTGTATCAAGGTACCTCAGTAAGTTTCTGTTTTGTTCATTTGTATATCTTAATCAAAAATAAGGATATAGTTAAATAGGAAAGCATCATAGGTAGTAGCATTTATGATTGTTCAAATATGCCAAGTAATGTGAAAATTATTCATAGAACCAAAGAGCTCTTAAGTTTCATATTTTTGTTTCACTATATTTTTTCCATACTCCGCAACAAGTCCACGGGTATCACGTGCTGTCTTTTCATTGCATCGATATAGTATTTTAAGAGGAAAAAAATCCTTATTTTCCACTTCATAATTGCCCGTTTCCTGATCTACCGCTGAAGAAATGATGTTTCCATCAATTCCTGGGTCCGTTCATTGCCGTTCTTGTCACTTTGCTATTTAGTGTGCTGCAAAAAGACACAAATGCCCTTCTAACCTCCTCCTTGCTCTTCTCTATTTATTTCCGGGGCTGCTTTGTCAGTACCTTCTCCACCCCTCCCATATTTCATCATCAAGTCGTGGAGTGCGACTTCTTTGTCATCGGTGGTGTCATCCTTGAGGTTGTCCGCTCTTCACCACTTCTCTTACAATCCTGCCGGTCTTTGAGTGTGATGCTGATTGGCTTCAGCCTACGGTAGTTCTGATCGGTTCCTGCTGCTCCCAAAGGTGGTTCTGACTGGTAACTGGGTGGATCTGACCTCTCTAATTGATTACTGGTTCAGCCGTTGTGATTGACTTTCGATTGGCATGTTGCGTGGTTTTTTCGGGTTTACTGGTGGGAATTGGTACTGATCGGTTTCTTGGACTTCCTTCTTAATTTGAGGAGAAATTCTTCGATTTTATCAGCACGGTAATGTAAACATATCTCTTAACGTTCATGCAATCAAGTTGTACTCGGCTGTTGGAGTTGTGCTTTAGGGCATAAAGATCTTTCTACACTTGATGCTTCCCTTTTTTGTTTGAGATCACAATCTTTGCAAATCTAATATGCTCCTTTATGCTGTGTTAATCTTGTACTCAAGTTTGAAAGTCAACTGGGTGGATCTTATTTCTCTAATTGGTTATTGGTTCAACCTTTGAGATTTACTTTCAATTGGCGTATTGCCTGTTTTTCTTGGGTTTACCGGTGAGAGTTGGTACCAACCGGTTTCTTGGACTTCCTCCCTTCTTATTTTGAGAATAAACTCCTGGATTTTCCCAGCACGGTCATGTTAACATATATCCTAACATACATGCAATTAAGTTGTACTTGGCTCATTGGACTTGTGCTTTAAGGCATAAAAGTTCTTTTTACACTTTGACTCTTTTTTGTTTGAGATTCACAATGTATGCAAATCTAATCTGCAACTTGATGCTGTGTTAATCTGTACTCAACTTTGGAAGCGAGCTTATCTTTACAAGTTGCAGTCAACTGTCATGCTAATGCTGCAGTATTGTTTTCTTCTTGGCCTAATTAAGCATGTCTTGCTTGATGGTAGGTCAGATGGTGCATCAACATCAAATGCGCGTAGAGGACGGCAAAAAAGTATGAGTGCTGCCCCTGAAATTGGTGACGACTTTGCGAGGTTGGTAAAAATGACTTAAATCTCTGAACAACATAGAGCTGTGCTAAGTCTAGTAATGACCTTGACATTTATATTTTACTCAAAAGATCAACCTGACTAAAATCCTTGGTTTACTTCTAGATAGGCAATATAAATGACTTAAATCTCTGAACAACATAGAGCTGTGCTAAGTCTAGTAACGACCTTGACATTTATATTTTACTCAAAAGATCAACCTGACTAAAATCCTTGGTTTACTTCTAGATAGGCAATATAAGATTTTTCTTTTCTTCTTAAGACAATAATAGAATGACCTAAAAGAAAGAAAACTAGGTATGTTGCTATCCGGTTCACTTTATTCTATGGCCATGTTGTCTGAAGGATGTAGTCTACCTTTTGCCTCCCTCTAGCCGTTACTATTTCCAAGTACCCGCATGATGAAGCATTGTGGTTTGGATTTTTATAAATTTCACTCCCAGAGTTTTTTCTTAGTTCCAACTTCTAGGCATGTAACCCATTCGTATTTCAAGTAATTTTTCGGAGCTGGTTACATGTTTCTCCGCTTTTAAGGAGAGGGTTATTAAGGAGGGCCCTTGGGAGGAAGGAGGCGATGCAAACAGTATGTGGATGAGGATGGCTGCTTGCATTCGGAAGGTTGCTTCAGAGGGTGACCAGGGGAAGTAAAGCGTTGCTAAGGATACCTGGTGGTAGAACGTTGAAGGGTATTAAGGAGAAGGACTGTTTCAGACGCCTATATCTGGACAGGAGCGCAGCCAACATGGAGAAGTACAAGGAGGCAAAGAAGGCCGCAAAGCGAACGGTGAGCGAGGCAAGGGGTTGGGCGTATGAGGACCTCTACCAGCGTCGAAACACGAAGGAAGGCGAAAGGGACATTTATAAGATGGCCAAGATCTGGAGAGGAAGACGAGAGATGTCAACCAAGTCAAATGCATAAAGGACGGGGCGGATCAACTCCTTGTGAAGGACGAAGAGATCAAACGTAGATGGCGAGAGTACTTCGACAACCTGTTCAATGGAGAGAATGAGAGCTCTACCATTGAGTTAGACGACTCCTCTGATGATGCGAGCAGGCACTTTGTGCGACGTATCCAAGATGCTGAGGTTAGGGAGGCTTTGAAGAGGATGAAACGAGGCAAGGCGATGCGACCTGATGGTATCCCGATTGAGGTGTGGAGAGGCCTTGGAGACATAGCGATAGTATGGCTAACTAAGGTTTTCAACCTCATATTTCGGTCAAACAAGATGCTCGAAGAATGGAGGCGGAGTACATTAGTGCCAATCTTCAAGAACAAGGGGGATGTTCAAAGATGCACTAATTACCGTGGAATCAAGCTAATGAGCCATACAATGAAGCTATGGGAGAGAGTCATTGAGCACCGCTTAAGAAGATTGACAAGCGTGACCAAAAATCAATTTGGTTTCATGCCTGGGAGGTCTACCATGGAAGCCATCTTCTTGGTACGACAACTCATGGAGAGATACAAGGAGCAAAAGGACCTTCATATGGTGTTTATTGACTTGGAGAAGGCGTATGATAAGATACCACTGAATGTCATGTGGTGGGCCTTAGAGAAACACAAAGTCCTAACAAAGTACATTACCCTCATTAAGGATATGTATGATAATGTTGTGACAAGTGTTCGAACAAGTGATGGCGACACCGATGACTTTCCAATTAAAATAGGACTGCACCGGTGATATCGATGAAGATGTGAGTCATCGAATGAAAACTGGTTGAGTGCCACAAAAGCTAAAAGGCAGGCTCTATAGGACGGCGATTCGATCTGTGATGTTGTATGGCGCTGAATGTTGGCCAACCAAGAGGCGACATATCCAACAGTTAGGAGTTAGGTGTAGCAGAGATGCGCATGTTGAGATGGATATGTGGCCACACCAGAAAGGACCGGTTCCGGAATGATGATATACGTGAGAGAGTTGGGGTAGCGCCGATTGAAGAGAAGTTTGTCCAACATCGTCTAAAATGGTTTGGGCATATACAACGCAGGCCTCCGGGAAGTGCATAGTGGATGGATAAAGCGTGATGAGAATGTTAAGAGGGGTCGTGGTGGACCAAACTTGACATGGGAGGAGTCTGTTAAGAGAGATTTAAAGAATTGGAACATCACCAAAGAACTAGCCATGGACAGGGTTGCGTAGAAGTTAGCTATCCATGTGTCAGAACCATGACTTTTGAGGTCTTGTCTGTTTCAACTCTAGCCTACCCCAACTTGCTTGGGAATGAAAGGCTTTGCTGTTGTTGTTGGTTACATGTTTCTCCCATAAGCTGCATGTCTACACTGTAGACTGTACCAATAATTTATATTGCTTTGC
Source organism: Poa pratensis (assembly GCA_947311845.1). Taxonomy (NCBI): domain Eukaryota; kingdom Viridiplantae; phylum Streptophyta; class Magnoliopsida; order Poales; family Poaceae; genus Poa; species Poa pratensis. The sequence continues at coordinate 37,499,594 of CAMZMU010000043.1, forward strand.
TCGTGTGATAATCAGGTAAAATTTATTATTTTAAACCTTTTGCTATCATTGCTTTGAATCACAGATTCACAGTTGATATGGCTGTGCTGTTTTGTCACATGCAAGATGAGACTATGAGAGCTTCTGTCCATGTATTTTCTGTTTTCTTCTTTATCTTATTCTTTTCAGAAGAGTGAATTGCGCTGTAGGTCCATAAACTTGCAAGCTGGGTGCAAGTATATCAATGAACTTCCAAACTAGTCATTATAAACTTGTGTTAGTTTCCCAATTAAATCGAAAGGTGGTTATTGCTGTATTTTCTGTTTTTCTTCTTTATCTTGTTCTTTTCAGAAGAGTGAATTGCGCTGTAGGTCCATAAACTTGCAAGCTGGGTGCAAGTATATCAATGAACTTCCAAACTAGTCATTGCAAACTTGTGTTAGTTTCCCAATTAAATCGAAAGGTGGTTATTGCTGTAAACTAAGCATCCATGTGGTACTGAATGTTATGTGTCTTCGGTGTCACTTTCCACCTCTCATCTCCCCCACTCAGCAGCTTCTCTCTACCCCCCTCCCTTTCCGCTCTCCTCTTACTCTCTGATCAAACATGCTATATTGCACATCATGCCTGTTTAGGAGTACTTTATTTTGTGTGACTGAAGAAAAAAATGTTTGTGTTGTCTTGTCACTGCTGGTTAGTCTACACCTTCGATGAAACTAACTTGGATGAGAAGAATTGGACGTGGCATGCGATTGGAGATCAAACTGGTCTCAAAACCCGGTTGCCTCCGGTGATGAAATGATGATTACATCAGAATGGTATTGCTGGTACTGCCATCAGCTTTTTGAAAGATTTAGGGGCAAACGACAATTGCAGCTTCATACCTGATTCAGTAGGATGATCTATCTACTGAATTAAATAGACTGGAATATTTTGAGGAGATCTTTACGGTTGAGCAAAGAAGGGAGGAACAACAGATGGCGTTCTCTTGTTTTCTCCAATTTTGCCTCTTCTATTTTATCTTTCTATTTATGCCCAATTGGAGACCAGATTATAGAGTGGACGACAGGTCCATGAGGTTGAAGTTCTGGCTACGAGCACAATGTGGAGGAGGCGAGTGATGGTGATGATTACTTGGGAATGGTATTGCTGGTACTGCCATCTGCTTTTTTGGAAGATTTAAGGGCAAATGACAATAGCGGCTTCATACCTGATTCAGTAGGATGAACTACCTACGGAATCAAATAGACTGAAATATTTTGAGGAGATTTTTTACGGTTCAGCAAAAGAAGGGAGGAATAACATATGACGTTTCTCTTGGTTTCTCCATTTTTGCCTTTTCAATGTTATCCTTTTTATATCCAATTGGAGACCAAATAATAGAGTGGACGACAGATTGATGTCAGAGGTTGGAGCTCTGGATAAGAGCACAATGTGGAGGAGGCGAGTGACGGTGCCCACGTCAGCAACGGGAGGCCCTGTCGCTGGAAGTTGAGGGGGAGGGGAAAACAGGGTAGGTGCTAGGGATATTTACCATATTTGGGCTCTCGAGATCTCAGGCTCGGTGATACGATGAGTCGATGACACATCCATGACTGTTAAGGCAGGGAGGATTGGTAAGGAGAGAAAGAGGGGAAAAGAGGAAGAGAATGCCATGGAGGTTGTGTAGATTCCATGTATGCTCCCCTTCCACGTGGAAGATTATTTGGGCATGCAAAACAACATTTGGACTTTTTGAACCTCTAATACAAGTTTATAGCTTAAGAGTAATGTTTGGTTCGTGCTTAAATTCAGAATACCATTAGTTGGCCATGAGCAACAATTTGCTTGTCGTGCATGGTTGCCAAATTCTAGGCAACTCTAGGTCTAATGTACTACTTCGCAAACATTGCCCAACCAAAACCTTTGCTAACCAACTTTTTGGTAGGGTTTGCTTGGTTTCCAAACACTTCAGCATGTATTTTCTAAGTTCTTGGACTTATTTGCACACATCTCGCATCTTGCAAGGATTTTTTGTTTTGTCCAGGTTAACATAGTATAATGTTTTGCTTGTCTTCAGGGCAGTAAAAGAAATCAGTGAAAGCATGCGGAAAAATCGTCATTCAAGGACAAATAATGATGGTAGTCCAGGACATTCAAATGATTCACCAAGAAATGTATGTTTTGTCCTGTTGATTCTTGAAATAGTTTTACTGAATTTTCAGTGTTCTCCGCACAACCTCCTATTTTCAAGAACATGTTCTATTTTCACTTTTTAATATGCTTAATAGTTTGTCGGAACGGCTCTAAATTACTTAAGTTTGGTGGTTAACATATTGCAATTGATTCCTTGTAATATATAGGAATCACTAGGTGATTTCCATGCCGATGAGGTGTCTGTAAGAGAACCAAATGTTCAGGAGGGTTCAAAACGGCAGATTAGTACTCAGAAGGCATTGTCATTACCTTCATCGCCCCATCGGTTAGGCAACCATGGTTCTGATCTCAGAGAGCCAGCTGACTTCCTTACAGCAGCAGATCTGATGTCCACTTGGAATAAGGCGTTGCAATCTTCACCATTTCTGAACAAGCCATTATTGCCTTTTGAGGAATGGCATATTGAGTTCTCAGAAATCACTGTTGGCACTCGAGTTGGAATAGGCAAGTACATTCTCTCATCCATCCATTTTGTCCTATATTCTGGAAGTCCTGCATAAGTTATATTTTGTTCTATGAACTTGCTAGACAATGGGGGTGTTTCTAAAGGAATATCTGTTCTACAGTCACCTGTTGGAGTCTTGAAACTGAAGTTCTCTACAGTTTTTTAATTAATTAAAGCTAATACTCATGTTAATGCTTTTAGGTTTTTTTGGAGAAGTATTCCGGGCATCTGGAATGGAACAGATGTAGCTATAAAAGTATTTTTGGAGCAAGATTTAACAATGGAGAATATGGAAGATTTCTGCAATGAGATCTCCATACTTAGGTTTTACATATATCTTTACTGTAATTTAATAGTATCAGTTATCTTCAAGTTCTGTTTTCTTATTGTTTCCTTTTCTTATTTTCAGCCGTCTCCGACATCCCAATGGTATTTCCTGTACAATCACTTTACAGAAGTTTCAGTTTGTTTGTTTCCGAGTTGATCTGATTGGTCTTGCTGTTCGAAAATGTTATTTCCTATTTGTGCAACAACTTCTTGCAATTAGAAGAGGTTTTCTAACAATGATTATGTTCCTCTGCACTGCAGTCATATTATTCCTTGGTGCATGTATGAAGCCTCCTCACTTATCCCTAGTCACTGAATATATGGAAATGGGTTCTCTGTACTATTTAATTCACACTAGTGGCCAGAAAAGTAAGATCAGTTGGCGAAGGCGGCTAAAAATGCTCCGCGACATCTGTAGGTGAGCAGATGACACTTGTTTATCTCTAGCACGTGTTTGTGTTTTGGGTGTTTTAGGAGCACCTGATTTATTTCCTTGAGTTATGTAAATCTTCATCTGATTATTTGCTTGCGCAAGGGGTCTTATGTGTATGCACCGTTTGAAGATAGTTCATCGCGATCTAAAGAGTGCGAATTGCCTTGTTAACAAGCACTGGACAGTCAAGTTATGCGATTTTGGGCTCTCTCGGGTAATGTTGAATTCTGCAATGAGTGACAACTCATCTGCAGGCACTCCAGAGTGGATGGCTCCTGAGCTTATTCGTAACGAACCATTTACGGAAAAGTGTGATATCTTCAGCCTCGGAGTTATCATGTGGGAGCTTTGCACTCTGAGTAGACCCTGGGCAGGGAAGCCGCCAGTTCAGGTAACCAACATACTTGTTCATCCCTTCCATTTCATTATATGAAGTAAATAAACTCATAAGTGCTGTGTAATTTAAGGTCGTTTACTCAGTTGCGAATGAAGGGGCAAGATTGGAAATACCAGATGGACCTCTGGGTAGCTTGATAGCAGGTACCTTTTATGTTTATTCACTTGGTAGTCCACTAAGATTTGGCCACATCAGATTTTCTTCTTTGTATATGAACAAAGCTAAATCATTTCCTTAAAGGCTATAGAAGAAACTGACTAAATCTCAGACCTCATGCGTGTTAAGGAGTATTAGTATTGGTCTAGGAGTCCGTATTAGACTAGATTTACTTTCGTGTCCCCCAAGTCATATGTACTATATATTGTGGCCATTGGCCCCGTGGAATACAAGTTGCATATTCATAACATGGTATCAGAGCTAAGGTCTCGAGTTCGAGTCCTAGCTTCCGCACTTTATTGAAAAAAATGTTGTAGCCCCTTTTGTGTCCACATATACGTCTCTTGAGCCATACCTCTGAGTCCACGTATAGACCTCTTGAGTCATACCTCTGAGTCCACGTATTGGCCGAGGCGTATACCTCTGAAATTTGTGTGCACGTGTTGGCCTCTCCGAGTCACACGTGAGAGGGGGTGTTACAGTATATGTGGATTGTGGTAGCCCTTTCCATCAGATCGGTCTTTTGGAATAGTGGTCAGCGCATGAATCTTGACATGGTATCAGAGCCATCCCGTCCACCGGCCGCCTGGTTTCACAGTCCGCCGGCCGCTTGGTTCCTCAGTCCGCCGGCCGCCGTTCTGCCGCAGTTCCACCGGCCGGGAAACTTCACCGACTGCCGACCTTCGCCGCCAATCGCTGGTATCCACTGCCGGCCGCCGCAGCTCCTCCCGGGTTGACGTCGTCTCCAGCTGGTCGTCCGTTGCTGCACTCCAGGATCGCTGCCGCACTTCAGGCTCACGATCGACTTGTGTTGAAGCTGCAGATTCCATCGGGCGTGTGATCTGTTTACAGAATCCAGATCCGTTTTGTGATTCGTGACCTAAAAAAAAAAAAAGGCACGATGTCTTCCTCGTCAGGCTATGTTGCCATCCCTCGTTGCTCGGTGTTGTTTGATGGTGCTAACTACACCGAGTTCGCCGGCTTTATGCGCATTCATATGCGTGGTCTTCGTCTCTGGGGCGTTCTATCTGGTGAGATTTCCTGTCCGCCGTGTCCGGTTCTTCCTGCTGCTCCTATTCCGCTGCCACCAGTGGTTGTCGCTGCGGATGCTTCTCAGGCTGATAAGGATGCGGCCAAAAGTGCTGGTGATACGGCGGTTGCTGCTTACGACAAGAAAGTCTCGGATTACTCGGTTGCTATTTCCACTTATCGTAATGAGCTGGCGGCTTACACTCAGTGGTGTGATGATGATGCTCGTGCTGCGGCTGTTCTCACCGCCAGTGTTCTCCTGCAGTTTGCTTCTGAGTTTATGGGTCTCAATACTGTCGCTGATATGTGGACTCACCTTCGTCAGCGCCATCAGCCGTCCGGGGATGCTCTTTATCTGTCGGTGGTTCGTGAGGAGCATGCTCTACAGCAGGGTGACTCCACCATTGATCAGTTCTACACGCAGAGCTCTGCTATCTGGCGTCAGCTTGACTCTCTTCGCACTGCTGTTTGTGGTACTTGCCCGTGTTGCCAGACTGTGAGGTCAGACTTGGAGTTTCAACGCGTCTATGAGTTCTTGTCTCGGCTTCGTCAGGAGTTTGAGCCACGTCGTGCTCAGTTGTTGGCTCGTGGCCGTGTTCCTATTTCGGAGGTGCTTTCTGAGCTTCGTGCTGAGGAGACCCGTCTCCGTGGTGCTGGTTTGCTTGCAGTTCCCTCCGTACTCGCTGCTCGAGGTCCTGCTACGCCGACTACTACACTTGATACTTCTTGCCTCAGTGCTCCGGCTCTTATTCCGTCTCCTACCAATGGTGGATCCCGTCCTCGTCGTCACTGTGACTACTGTGGCAAGCCTGGTCACTTTGAGTTTGACTGCTTCAAGAAGATGCGGGACATGTCCCGTGGTTTCTTTTCAGAGACTCCGGGGACTCGTGCTCCCGCCCCGACGCCTTCGACGCCTTCACCAGTGTCCGTGACTAAGCAAGATATTGTGCGACTTCTGCGTCAACTTATGGCTTCAGGTTCTTCCTCGACAGGTTCTGTCGGTCTTGTTGATAGTTCCAACTGCTACCTTCGTTCCAGAAAATAAGGCATATAAATTAAGTCAGAAGTCAAAGCTTACTAAATGTGACCAAATATATAGAAGACAATATCAGCACCTACAATATTAAATAAATACACTATTTATGATGGATCTATTGCTGTTGGGTTGGTATTGTAGATGTTCATATTTTTGTCTATATAAACTGTGACTTTTGACAAAAATCGTAGGACTTGTTTTTTGAAACAGGGGGAGTATAGAATATATATGTATTGATTTCTGGTGGAATTATTCCTTTTTACGTATTAGTTGCCATGATATTATTCTGTCTGAAATGGCATGTTTGCAACCTGCACACATCTATTTATCAAATCTGCTTATATTTAAAATATTTGCAAAAATTCAGTACATTTCCTATGCTCTGGTCAAATACCTGTCGCTGACCATGCGAAACATGCTGCAACTTTGTTGGATAGATTGCTGGGCAGAACCGGAGAAGCGTCCAAGCTGCCAGGAGATCCTGACCCGTTTGCTTGATTGCGAATACACCTTATGTTGAACTATTTTTGCTCTAGTATGTATAGTGGTTCTAGAGGCACAGCACATCAGTCCAGCTTATACATCATTTATTTTCCTATTTCTCATCATCTTGACATCTTTGGGATGTAAATTATCAAACTTTACTATAATAATATGAACTTCTCATAGCGTCCTCAATGTTACACCGTCAGCCTTGATACGGCAATATCCATGACAGTTGTATTTCTTTGTTCCCTATTTTCTGATGTTCATGTGACCAAAATGCTTATGGGACATGTAATTTGTCAAGTAAGTTTTTATGTAGCTATTATTTATCTGTGCAATGTAAGCTTCTTATAATTGAAGGAATGTGGTGGCTTTGTCCAGTTTACACCAAATTACTCTTAGTGTATTAATGTTCTTAAACATGACCTAAAAACTTAGGCTTACTAAACGAATCTCTAAGAGACAACAACTTTTTGGTTTGTTCTTCACACATGTACACTGATGATGGCAGACATTGAGTAGGTTTTCTCATATTCAATGTTGTCAAATTGTTCTGTTCTTGTCAATAATGTGGTCAAATTGTTCTGTTCATGTCAATATTCAGGTTTTCTGTATGTTTTCGTGTGGGTAGTCCTATAGTTGGCGCATAAAGTAATGGATATGTAATCGAAGGAATGAATTGTCTTTATTGATCAATGAGGAGGCTATCTAGACAGTTCGAAAAGGCGCTAACAACAGGTGCCTACTGTAAGAGAAAGAAAATGGGCACGTACGTGGAGGGATTCACAGGAATCGTCAGTAGTTGCTTAGACCAGCCACACTTGCTGGTGCGATTCAAGAAAAAGATCGAACCAACTTCAAGCACCGCTTTTATTCCCTGACAAAAGAAGCGATGCTGGGCACCGTATCGAATCGATTCCTAGCTTGCTTTGAACCGCTTGTTGCTCACCCTGTGGCTGGTCTTAGTAATCAACTGCCAATCGTCAGTAGGTTTTCTCATTTATGGTTTCTCCGCCATCCGCAAATTCTACTCACCCTCGCTGCCGCCTGTCTTGCCCATCCTCGCTGCACGGCGAAGCAGCACATTCTTTGCAGGCTTGGATGTGCTTCTGGACGAGCGCGTCTTCGCGTTCGTGCGCCGTCGTCCCCATTACTGGCTTACACTCCTATAATCCTGTTTGTGCCTGGTCTTAGCGTGACCACCTGCTCCAACGGTTAGCAGCAAGAGAGCATGTCGGAGTTGTAGCTCAGAGGAGTTAGCAGGGGTGCTGAACACATGTCCGGCACAATGGGGGTTGCCCCAACGGCACCATCCAAAGCCAAATTTGAAAGAAAAAAAATCCATTCATAGCAAAAGGGACAAATTATATTCAAATTCGACAAGATTTTACATGAACTTGAAATAAATTTAGCTAAACCCTCAGTGACACATCTTGTCGTCGGAGACATAGATGATGCCGCCATCGTAGAGCTCCGACTGGAGCTTCCGCGACGAGCCCGACTGCCGCGACGGCCCTGCCTTAGGTCGGTCCAGTTCGTCAGGCTCCCGTTTGTACCACTGCCATCGCAATGGCAGAATAGGCCTTAAATGATGTTCATATGTAGGCCATCACACTGTTTCTAATTCTGCATACAGGTCGGAATACAACAACATATACCGCCGACAACAGCCATATCAGAGCAATTGGTCGGTCCCGATTATACGTTCATTTGCACCCATGTTCCATTACGAATTTCTGAGCACATTTGTTTTTTGTTAGCACAACATGCTACTCACCTCCACCAATGCAGGCGTCATAGCCTCGTACGCCACACCGACCTTTATTCCGGCTTCGCTCAAACATACACCGATACACAAGATACCAATAAAGTAGGTGCAAACTTTGGACGCACGTCTATCACGACCATGTAAAAAAAATCTAACAAACCTCTCGTTTTCATCGTTGAATTAGTTACGATGAGATCTTTAAAATTATTTTCCATGTTGGTATGTTTTGACAACTTATTTTTATCGATAATTTCTAGATTGTTATCACTAACTTGTGAGATTATCCAGTACTTAGTTACCAGATTGTGACACTACTTTGTATGGAATAATACCATTTTTAGGTCTTGAAAACACTTGATCACCCGCTACCTAGCTATGCATATCACTGCAATGTCTAAAAACATGCAAGTGAAATATCCGATATCCATGTATAATTATAATGGTAACTGTTGCTAATCTAGCAACTCGATTGACGACTTTTTATCTTGTCACACAAATGGTGTGTATAATTACAATTATCTGGTAATTGTTCGCGGCTAATCTAGCAACCATAATTGTAGTGTGATGAAATTTTTTCTTCAAAGCATAGTAACATGGAATTTAGTTTGAAACCTTGCCGAGACGAACTTAGTTGTGTAAATGGATTGCTAATCAAAATAACGATTTAGGACACAAATGATTTTAAATTTCTACATTTGGCAATAATGCTATGATGCCACATAAGATGAGAGATTCTTACATGCATATATTTGCTCCCTCTCTATAACAGAGTTGTGCGAGGGACGAATCCGTGCTACTTGGGGCTAGATCTCACTGGATCGTGACCAGTGTGTATACTCAGATCCACACTTTTTTTTTCTGTGCAGCTGTGAATATAAAGTATTTCCATTGAGATTTTGCACATTTGTGGGAACTTCCCAATTTTATTCTTAAATTTTTTAAAACTTGTAAACATGATTTTTTTTATAAAATTAAAAGATCACTTGAGTTAGAGATCCAAAAAAAAGAGATAGGCTTCAAAAAAAAAAAAGATAAAAGCTTTAGATACCGTGCATTGCGGGAGCCCGTTCTCCAAGGATTGTATCTAGCATGTACTTTCCCTGTTTCATGATGGAAGTCTTTTTAGCAAACTGTTTTAACTAGCTTGCTAAAAAAGTTTATATCGTGGAGTATTTTTTCTGGTTAGTACAACATGCTACTCACCTACACAGGGGCGTCGTAGGCTCGTAGTCGTAGGCCACACATGCCTTTATTCCGCTCAAACAGACACCGATACACAAGATACCAAGTTAAGCTAAAAAAATACACAAAATACCAAGAAAGTAGGCGCAAACTTTGGACGCACGTCCATGACGACCATGCCGAATCCACAACGTCAGCGAATCCCAGCCGCACGACCATCACCGCCTGCCGCTCGCACCCACGTCCGTTGATTCTCCTTGCCAGCCTCGCGACGTCTTCCACGTCACGGCGACTTCCGCCAGCGCCCGGCGCGACGACCCCTCCGGCGCCCACGCGCGCGCCGCCGCCTGCTGCATGTCCCCTGCCTGGCGCCGCGCGGCCCGCCCCTTCTCCGCCCCCTCCATGAGCTCCCTCACGGCGTCCGCTATCTCGCCGCGCGACACCACCTCGCCGTCGCCGTTCTCGGCACGCGGACGCACGCGCAGCGCCACCCCGACGCTCCCTTCCAGCAACACGGCGTTCATCCTCTGCTCCGCGTACAGCGGCCAGGCGATCATCGGCACGCCGCCCGACACGCTCTCCAGCGCCGAGTTCCAGCCGCAGTGCGACACGAAGGCCGCTGTCGCCGGGTGAGACAGCACGCGCACGGTAGTTTAGACCCTGAGTGTCCCCCTCCGTTGGTAGTTTAGCTCTAATCCATCATCCATGGCATGCGCCTGCCCTATGCGGTTGGCTCGCCGCGCTTCTCCGGCCGGAACGGGATGATGGTGGAGCAGGTCTGTGTACATGTGCAGTGCGATTGATGTACTAATCTTGATTGGAGTTTAAGCAAATGAAGTGATTCCTAGGTGCATAAGTAATTGATGGATCGTTGCTTATTCAGAATTATTCTGCATTCTTTCCTGTGCTGTTTCTCGTACAATTTCGTTCATTTTTCGTCCAAATTTCGCTGATTTTTCGTTCACAAATTCAAAATATGGATTGTGCTTTTCGTCCGAGATTTTCCAAAAAATTTCCGAAATACCGAAATCCGCCCATTTCGCCCAGGGGCGGTAAATTTTGCAAACCGAAATCCAAAACCTTGCGCGCACCTGAGGCGCCCACGCCGCCACGGCAAGACCCTTGTCCTTCGTCCTCTCCAAGAAGCCCTCAGGGAGCCACGCCAGTGGGTTGTTGTTCTTGCCACGTCCGTGCTCCTCCTCGTCGTCGCCGTCCATGCTCGGCATGCGCACGACCCAAAGGAACCTGTGGCCGCTCGCCTCCAGCCCAGCAGCGAGCTCCGCTGTCTGTTCCACGGAGAGCGAGCCGCCGCTCCCGAAGGAGACGTACACCACAGATCCAGTTGGCTGGCGATCCAGCCATTCTAGGCAGGCGGATTCGCCGGCTTCGTCGGAGCCTGACCGGACGAACGGCCCCACGGGGAACACCGGGGGGAACACGCCTCCCTCTGCTGCCTGCTTGAAGTCTTCCACGGTGGCGGGCTCCATCTCGTAGAACGTGTTCACCAAGAAGCCGCCAGCACGGCGGTAACGCCGGCCCTCCTCGAGGAGGTGCTCGTACACCGGCTCGTTGCTGCTCTGGAACCCGTATGGGAGGTCGGAGCGGCGCAGCGATACGCCCCCGGGAAGCTCGAGAGGGTCGGGGAGGTCGCGGTGCTCGCCGAGGGGGACGCCGTCGTGGAGTTCCACGGTGCGGCGCATGAGGGCGAGGGTGGTGAGGTTGGAGGGGAAGAACATGTACGCCGGGACGCCGAGCTCGGAGGCGAGGGGAAGCGCCGAGGAGCAGAAGAAATCCGGCACCAGAGCCACGAGGTGTGCGGCGGAGCCGAGCAGGGTGCGGAGGTGCGGGATAGAGCGGCGGACGAGCTCGAAGAGGACTGTACCCATGTACGTACCGGCGGGGAGGTCGTGGAGCGGAACGAATGGGAGCACCGCGGTGGCGACGGAGGCATGGACGCCGGAGAGGGCTTCCGGGGAGGAGATCAGGTCGCTGAAGGTGACGAGGGTGGCTTCGAAGCCGTGGTGCTCGACGAGCCGCCGCGCCAGCTTCGCCAGCGGGATGAGGTGGCCGGCGCCGGGGCTGGCGAGCAGCACGACGTGCGGCCGCGGCTGCTCGGCGCCAGTGCTGGTGGTCAACGACTCCATCGGCCGGGTTCCTGTCCAGGGATACTACTGTACGGCTGCAAAATAAGGGAGGGGGGAAACTATAAAAAGGAAAGAGCGCATCAGCGGTGTTTCTAGCCAAGGACAAACTGATGATATCACTGAATTGAAAGCTAATTTCGAAACAAAAATATAATTTGTTCTCAAACCTTCTCTCCGATTAACATTTGGTTTGGCTACATGATCAGTTGATCACTGATCACCAAGCTGTACTTACTACGTACTACTCCCTCCGTTTTTTAATATAAGATGTTTTAGCTTTTGTCCACATGCACATGCACACAAATGTATGTAGACACATTTTAGTGTGCATGTTCAATCATTTTAGTGTGCATGTAGATAACATATGTACCACATAAAACATCTTATATTAAAAAACGGAGGGTACATCTTTGAATTCCGTTGATCAGTACGACAAACGAATACGGTAAGCATTCCCTAAGCTGGATAGCAAAGCTAATTAGATTTTAAATAGGAGACCTCGCGGGAAAAAATCTCGGACGGAAGGGGCATCTAAAAAACTACTCCCTCCGATTGAAAATAATTGACACGGTTTTGTCTAAATACGGATTTTTTTCTCGAAAAGGGGAGTCCCAGCCTCTGCATCAAAATGATGCATACGGCCTCTTTATTAAATTATTGCGAGAGTACAAAAAGTTTGTTACAAATCACAGATCACAAATGGTCGATACATGTATCAACCAACGAAAAAACTGGAAGCATAAAAGCGTCTTCATAGCTCTATTCTTTTATCAAAACGCCAGCCCGATCGGTTGTAGAAGTCCTTGGTGACTGCCTCCAATCGGGTACATCCAGAATCCAAGACTTGGCGGAGCTCCACTGGTTGGAGATAATACCTTGAATGGATCCAATGAGTAATTAATGGGATAACCTGCAAAAAAGATGTTTTTTTTGGCTTATTAATTAAACACAAAGTCATTCCTCACATTCCACATAGCCCATAAAACCGCGCACATACCCACTCTAATCAACTTTAGCTCTTTCTTTACTATGCCATGTAGCCAATTCTCGAAGAGGTGAGAAATGTTTTTAGGTGGTGTAATATTGAAAGCTAAATGTATCAATCGCCACACTATTTTAGCAAAAGGACATTCAAAAAATAAATGTTGGATAAATTCTTCAGTGTCACAAAAGGAACAACACTTGTTGCCGGTCCAATTCCTTTTAGCAAGGTTGTCTTTTGTTAAAATAACTTTTCGGTAAAGAAACCACATAAAAATCTTTATTTTTAGTGGTACCTTAATTTTCCAAAAATACTTCTTTTGAAACCTAGTATGACCATTCATAAAATCTAAATACATAGACTTGACAGTCAAACTCCACAGAAACCTATCCGGCTCTACCGAAAGATTGATCTCCATGAGTCGATTTACTAAATGTAGCCATTGTTCCCACCTGTCCCAGAAAGATTTATTCTAAAAGTAATATTCAAAGGTTGAGTTAAATTATTAGCCACCAAAACTTGTTTTCGGTTGGCTATGTTGTAAAGCGAAGGGTATTGTTGAGCCAGCGGAGAATCCCCCAGCCACACATCTTCCCAGAACCTTGTGTTCCTACCATTACCAATTACAAAGGAAACTCTTCTAAAAAAAATCATCCTTCACTTTCATCAAACCTTTCCAAAACGGAGAGTCAAAGGCTTAGCTGTGACTTGAGATAATGTCTTGGAATACAAATATTTATTGTGCAAAAGTTCCTGCCACACCCCTTGTTCATTCATAAGTTTGAACAACCATTTGCTAAGCAAACACTTATTTTTAATGTCTAGCACCTCAATCCCGATCCCACCCTGCTCTCTAGGTCAGCAAATAATATTCCATTTAGTGAGGCAATATTTCTTCTTATGTCCATCACTCTGCCAAAAAAATCTTGATCTATAAAAGTCTAACCTTTTCCGAACCCACTTTGGGATCTCTAGAAAAGATAACATGAACATTGGCAAGCTTGTAAGAACCGAGTTTATAAGAATCATTCTGTCCCATATGATAATAGTTTACCTATCCAGCTGCTCAGCTTACTCTCAAAACGATCTTCAACCGGTTTCCACTCACCATTTTCCAGCTTTCTAAAGTGAATTGGTATCCCCAGGTATTTGAAAGGAAAAGCCCCAGATTCAGACCCGAAGAGCTGCATATATTGTGATTCGGCTATTTTGGCTTGTCCAAAATAGTAGAGCTCACTTTTGTGGAAATTAATCTTAAGGCCCGAAAATTGTTCAAAAAGACAAAGTATCAGTTTCATGTTCAAGGCCTTCGCTAAATCATGTTCCATAAAAATAATGGTATTGTCCGCATATTGTAAAATAGAGACCCCTCCCTCTACTAGATGAGGAATTAGTCCCCCTATTTGACCATCTTCTTTTGCTCTTTTTATCAAAATAGCCAGCATGTCTGCAACCACATTGAAAAGAATGGGTGAAAGTGGGTCTCCTTGCCTAAGACCTTTTAGCGTTTGAAAATTATGCCTGATGTCATCGTTCACTCTTATACCCACACTGCCCCTACTAATGCAATCTTTAATCCATTGACACCACTTTGGATGAAAACCTTTCATCCAAGAGCTTGTAAGAGAAAAGGCCATTTTACCTTATCGTACGCTTTTTCAAAATCAATTTTAAGAAGAACACCATCCAATTTCTTCCTATGAAGTTCATGGATAGTCTCATGTAGTACAACTACTCCTTCTAAAATGTGTCGTCCAGGCATAAACGCAATTTGTGTTGGCCTTACAACCGTGTGTGCCACCTTGGTGATCCGGTTAGTAGCCAGTTTAGTAAATATTTTGAAGCTTACATTAAGCAGACATATAGGGCGGTACTGCTGAATTTTAATCGCATCTTCTTTTTTGGGCAACAAAATAATAGTTCTAAAATTTAATTGAAACAGTGGCAAACGTCCCTTGTGGAATTCACCAAAGAGTTCCATTAGATCGGCTTTTATAACATTCCAAACTTCTGGTAGAATTCTGCCGAAAACCATCCGGTCCTTGCGCTTTATTCTTTTCCATTTGAAAGATTGCATCATAAATCTCTTGGTCAGAGAAGTCTGCTACCAAAATATTATTCTCCTCCTCCGAAAGTTGAGGAACATCCTCAACTACCGACTCCTCCATTGAGAAAAAATTACTCTCCGGTGCGCCAAACAACTTCTTATAAAATTCAGTGATATAAACTTTTAAGTTTTCATGACCAACCACAATACCTTCATCTTGTTCTAATTGAAAAATCCTTTTCCTTCTATGCTTCCCATTTGCGATCAAGTGAAAATACTTAGTATTATTTCCTCCCTCCTGAATATGTTTCGCCTTAGCTCTTTGTGCCCACTTGGCCTCCTCATCTCTCCTAAGGGAAGCAATTTTACCATTAGCATATTTTAGCTCATCTCTTTCCATATCATCCAGGGGGTAGCTTTCGGCCTTAGCCTCTAGTACCCCAATGATTTGCAAAAGTCGATCCCTCACTTTTTTATAAACACCGCTAAGATTTTTAGCCCAACCCCTGAGGAAACTTCTAATGTGACGGATCTTGTTCTGCCACCTTTCCATAGGAGAGTTTCCATGAGTGACCGAATTCCACTCCCTTGCAATTAGATCGACAAAACCTTCTTGATGGAGCCAGGATAGCTCAAACGAGAAAAAGGACTTGTTTCCAAGGTGAGCTTGTTCACCGGAATCAAGTAGCAAAGGAGTATGATCAGATCCTGCCCGTTCCAACGCCCTGACCGTTACTAAAGGAAATTTTTGCTCCCACTCAACATTTGACAAAATCCTATCCATCTTTTCATAAGTAGGTGTGTCCCTACGACTAACCCAAGTATATTGTCGACCGGACAGGCGAATTTCTTTTAGCTCTAGACTCTCAATAACTGCATTGAACAAAAAGGGCCATCTAGAATTAAAATTGTCATTACTTTTGTCCTCTTTTCTACGTAGAATATTAAAGTCACCGCCGATCAGCATTGGTTTGGACCCCTGCTCACAAATTCGAACAAGCTCCGCCAGAAATTCTTGTTTGTGCTCATCTTGAGCCGCCCCATATACCGTTACTAGGGACCATTCAAAACCGCCCCCTTGGAGGTGAGGTCAAACTTAACACACCTATCCCCGTTATAAACCCATTTAACCGAAATAGTTTGTAGGTTAATACCAACAAGAATACCGCCTGACCTCCCTTGTGGTGGTAGACAGTACCAAGCAAAATCCAAACCCGCTGCCTAAAAACGAAGAAAAGGAGCTGACAAATTATCACGACCGGTCTCTTGAATCACAAAGAAATCTAACTTGTGATCTCTTATTGATTCATGAATATACCAATGTTTTGCTGTATCTTCAAACCCATCACAATTCCAAAAACACCCTTTCATTATGACTAACAAAAATACTTCTTTTGGAATCTAGCGCTTCGACGAACTACGGCTACTTCACCCACAACTTTTTTGTTTCTGGCCCTGGAAGTCCTAGTAACCCTAGCAGGAGGATCCTTGTGATCCTTGTCTACAACGGTTTCTTAAAAAAGAAGCTCAATTAGAAACTGAAATTGAGGATGTTGGGAGTCTGGTTCTAAATACGGATGTATTTGGACATATATTTGTGTGTAGATACATCCATATTTTGACAAATCTACGTCAACCATTTCCGATCGAAGAGAGTATTAGAGCATCTCCAACAGCGGCGCTTAATAAGCCGCACGCCCAAAAAACCGCCAATATAGCGCGCGCGGGGCCAAAATCAGTTCTCCAGCGGCCGCTGTATAACCGCGCACGCGCTAAAAAGCGTAGCGCGCGCTGGCCAAAGCGGGATTGAAAGCTGCGAATCTAGAGCGTGCCGTCCAGCGCGCGGGCAAAAGAGAAAAGGCACGCGACAGACCAACTGGCAGCTGAAATCTCCCGCCCTCGCCCCGCCATCGCCCCTCCCGCGCCGCCACCGGTGAAATTCCGGCGATGGACGGCCGCTCCGACATTCCCCCGATCCCTCCCTACACCCGTGACCCCTCGGCCACCGGCGCCGCCGCAAACACTAGCGCGGGATTGACCACCTCCACCGGTGGCGCCACACCAACTCCTTCCATGGGTCTCGCGCGCGGACTCTTCATGGCGCCCCGAGCGAACTCCGTCACGGCGCCGCCCGCTGCGCAGCCGCGGAAAGTCCTCCCCAAGCGGCCGTTGGCTGCGGCGATGGCCAAGAAGGGGAAGAAGGTGGACGCCATTGCGAAGCGCGTGAGGAAGCCTCCGGCACCGCCGCAAGCCGCTCCACTACTGACCCCGCCTCCGCCACCCCAAGCGCCGGAATCCTCGCATTTTGTTGCGCCGGCTGCCGACGCGCACATGGTGTTCGATGAAATGCCCACAAGGTATGAATTTATTTTCTTTTTTGGTTGCATATTTGCCTAGCGCCGGCTGCTCGCGCGCGCTGCATTGTACCGCGCGCTGTCGCGCTAAATTATAGCGCCTCTGCTAAAGCAAAACAGGCGCCCAGAGCTCTAAAACGCCTTTTTGGCGCTGCAAAATAAATATAGGGCGCCGGCGCGTTGGGCAGCTGTTGGAGATGCTCTTAGTTGTCCATGCATTGCCACGGTCACCATTTTTTTCCTTCTCGCTCTTGGGTCTGGATGCGGCAGCTCAGATGCGGTCACGGGGCAGATGTCGAGGCGCAAATGGCGCCTGGCGGTTCCAACGGTGGCGCGCTACAGAAGGTGGCGGAGGTGCAGGCCCGATCTAAGCCTAGCTTGGGCCAGGAGGGCCTACTCTACTGTGTGGCATCAGATGGTGATGCTGGCCGTGCGCCTGGGTGTGCGGGGGCGACTGCAGCCTTCTGGCTGCAGCTTGTGTGCGGGCGCGAGTGTTGGATGCGTCTCGGTCGTCAGAGTGGGTGCTGAGGCGAGGATGGCGTCCTCGCCACTCACTGGTGCTTCTCCGGCACGGTGGCTGCGTCCCCGGATTGGCGGTGGTGTTTGGCAGTGCAGTTTTCGCGACATGAGGTGTCGCGATCACTGAGGCTTGCGGCAGAGCCACGCTCTCCGACATGAGGTGTCGCGATCACTGAGCCGTGGGTGGCAGAGCCACGCTCTCCGACTTGTCGTTCCTTTCGCTTCACGGTTGGGTTGAGCTCCGGTCGAAAGCCTTGCACCAACTTGGTTGGTGCCAATCGACGGTCGCGCTTTCGGTTGTTATCCTTCTGGTTGGCGTCGACGAGAGACGGACACGTCGCTACCTTGTTGGAGGCGTCGCCTTGGAGGTTCTTAGCCCTCGCGATATGACTGGTTCGTGGCAGACGGGGAGGGTGGCTCTGTTTCAGTGGAGGCAAATGCCACGGCAGCGGCCCCGGGCGGGGGTGGTACGTTGAGGTGGAGACCTCAGGATCCACGCAGTGACGGTCCTATGGGGCAGGGTCGTGGCCTCGTGCGGTTTGGGTGGCGTGTCTTGGAGCTATGTGGGCAACAAGTTCGTGGACCCGGCTGGATCAAATTCGGGCAACGCGAAGTTTCAATCTGGTTGCTGCGTGGGGACAACGGCACCGGATTTGGTGCGATATTCATGGTCTACGGGCGGTCGTCTTGGTAGCGGGGGCTACGAGACGGCTGGGTCATGCGGCGTTGCGACTCGCGTGCGGTTTGGTGCCAAGTGGTGTAAGTCGGGACGACGGCCCGGAGACAGTGGTGCGTGTTTATTTCGTTTGGTGTACTAGCATCGTGTGGATGGCGGGTCTCCTTGCTTGGACGGTTTTTCTAATAAACAGGGCAATGCATGTTTTTTTACCCGGTTTTTCCTTATAACCTGGATTAACTCTATTCTGATTGAGGGGTGGACCGCCTCTAGTTAAAAGAAAAAGAACTGATGGAATCTGACAGTGCTAAAAAAAATCAGTATATAGAAAGTTTTTCGAGTAATAGTGTGGTCTACAAGTGAGAACGGCTCGCTTGGCTTCTCTAGTGAAGTTTAAATCCATAGAAAGCTACTTTTTACATTTCCCATAGGGAATATGAGTGGCAGACAAGAATTTGGAGACCGACATCTGCTCTGTACAAATGAAGAGTAACTTGTTGCATGTTTCAGTGATAACTAGGGAAATTAGCGCGGCAATGCCGCGCCTGTGTAGTAAATGGAATTTAAATTTGGTAATGTGCACATTTAAAAATTGTGTAGGTTTGAAAATTAGTGAAATTCGAAAAATTTTGCGTTTGAAAATTGGTTAGAGCTCGAAAATTGTTCAAGGTGGGGTGTTTTCAGATTCGAATTATTTGTACGTTTGTAAAATGAGTAGATTTCGAAGATATTTGAAATTTTGAAATATGTAAATTTGAAATTTGATTATATGGCACAAATAATAAGCATTTATTTTTGTGAGGGTATTTATAGAAATACTTCCATGTTCTAGAAATAGTTCTAAAGAGCAAGTGCATTAGGATTTTCTTCAAATATTCACCATTTCGAAATATTCAAACATTTTTGCTTTTTGACATAAATAATTAGTATTCTTTTTGGGAGCATTTTGTTGTATTTTTCCATATTTTCCGGATGGGAATTTTTAGAGATACTTCCATTTGCTGGAAATTTAATAAATTTAAATGCATATAATTAGAGGAAGTCAATTTGGATTTTGTCTAGATATTCACCGCACCCGTTGTAATTCGAATTGTTGAAATCCGTTGGAATTTTTTGTGTAGAGTATGTCCAAATAGTTGGTGAATTGAAATGTTCAAATATATGGTTGTATGGTGACATAAATTTTTAATTGAACTCGAAAGTTCACTTAGTTTTCATACAACTATTTACCAATTTGGAAGATTCAAATATGTTTGTATTTCGCCATAAGTAGTTAGTATTTTTTTAAAGCATGTTTATATATTCTAGAGTATCTTGAATTATGTAGGAAATTGAAGTGTTCAAATTTGACTTTATCTTTCATTAATGTTTACTGAATTAGAGTATCCCCAAATATTGACCAATTCAAGATATTCAAACATGTTTATTCTTTGTCGTAAATAGTTTGATTCTATCCTTCATTAATGTCTAGTGAGTTAGAATATCTCCAAATATTGACCAATTCAAAATTTTCAAACATGTTTGTGAGCATGTTTATGTATTGTGGAGTATCTCCAACTATTTAACAATTTTAAATGTTCAAATGTGATTTTGTTTTCCATTAATATTTACTGAATTTTAGTATTTCTGAATGTTGGCCAATTCAAAATATTCAAACATGTTTTGTATTAATGTTTACTGAATTAGAATATCTCCAAATATTGACCAATTCAAAATATTCGAACATGTTTGTGAGCATGTTTACGTATTGTGGAGTATCTGTAATTATGTAGTAATTTTAAATGTTCAAATGTGATTTTATTTTCCATTAATATTTACTGAATTGGACTGTCTCAAAATATTGACCAATTTAAAATATTCGAACATGTTTTGTTTTTTATCGTAAATAGATTTTTTTTGAACTTTTTGATGTGTTTTTTATTTTTTTTGATGGGTATTTATAGAAATGTCTCCATTTTATGTTTAAAAAAAAACTGACTGGTGGGTCCCATTGCTACGTCACAAGGACGTCAGCAATGGCCGCACAGCGGGCACGGCGAGCACGCCGGCGACGCGTCCGCGTGTGCTGGGGCGCGAGCGTGCGCGCGGCAGACGCGCGTGGGCGCGGGGTCCCCGAAAGCGGCGGCGCCGCCACGTTTAGGCTGCCGGAGCGTGCCCGGCGGCGTGCACACGCGGCGGAGGAAGCGGGCCGACGGCGGCAACGAATCCGGCGCTTCGCGGGCATCCTAGGACGCGAGAGTCGGCGAGGATGAATAGGAAGCGACGGCGGAGCACACTGTGGCCTTCGATTTGAGCGGGGAGGAGCAGGACGCCGGCGGCGGCGATTTCCGGCGTCGCGCGGGACAGAGAAGGGGAGGGGGATTTTGCGGACGGTTTTGCAGAAAAGTTCGTGGATTTTTCTAGAATCACGAATAGGTCCCTCACAGCGTTAAAATTTGGACTGCGGGGCAATTGCTCGCTTTGCGAGTTTGTATTTGCAAACTTGGCTGCGCCAAAAACCGTGCGCGAGCTCTGATTGGTAGAAAGTCCCGAGCTACAGTGTTGCTACAGTTTTGCGCGGCTTCTGGGGTGATCTGGACCGTCCGTCGGCGCGATCGGACGGTGAGCGTTCAAAGGGCGACGTGGATGCCAGATTTGAAGGTGAATCTGACCAACTTTCATATCTCTAAGATATCTAAGCTCCCTAGGATTCTAGAGCTATGGAGTATGCCACGTGTCGGCATGTATGTGGTGTGACCGAATAGCAAGAAAAAATAAATTGCATGCACATACGTTTGACTGCCACTATTTTGTAATTAATTTGTGGGTTTAATTACAGGATTAATTCATCATTAGTCGGTAATCTTGTCGCCTAATCCATGCAGGATGTATTCATGCATGTAGGGTAGCTATGTAGCTGCATCATATTTCCTTTCTTTACCACGTAGGTAGCGCGGAGGAATCACAATTGCGCTAGCCATCTGGTGTGAGGAAAGTTCGTGTTATTATAGTACACGCTAATTTAAAATACTTAATTTCACGCATAGGGATTAATTCATCATTATTCGGTAATCTTGTCGCCTAATCCATGCATGATGTATCCATGCATGTAGCATAGCTATATAGCTGCATCGTATTTCTTTTCTTTACCACGTAGGTAGCACGGAGGGATCACAATTGCGCTAGCCATCTGGTGTGAGGAAAGTTCGTGTTATTATAGTACACGCTAATTTAAAATACATTCTTTTTAAATAGATTATTAATATTACTGCATCATTTTATTTTTTTTAAACCAGCAATCGAACCGGGCGGTCTAACTGGTGAACCGTGAACCAAGACCCTCCCCGGTTTGGTCACCGGTCCGACTTTTGAAACTATGGTGGCCGCGTGTGCTGCACTATTCTTGCAGGTCGTCCGTTGCCGGTCCTGGTCTCCTTTCTTCCTCATCTCCTTTTCCTTACATTTGCGGAAGTGGCGGTGGCGGCAGCGTGTGAGCATCGGTGGGTTGGACCTTGTCTCTGCGATGGATTTCCCTCATCGTCAACCGCTATGTGCGCTTACTCCGCCTGCTTCACTTTTAATTCTGGGATTGGATTCGTTTTAACAGATTATTAATATTACTTCATGATTTTATTTTTTTAAAACCAGTAATCGAACCGGGCGGTCTAACTGGTGAACCGTGAACCAAGACATTCCTCGGTTCGGTCACCGGTCTGGCTTTTGAAACTATGGTGGCCGCGTGTACTGCACTGTTCCTGCAGGTCGTCCGTTGCCGGTCCTGGTCTCCTTTCTTCCTCATCTTCTTTTCCTCACATTTGCGACAGCGGCGGTGGCGGCAGCGTGTGAGCATCGGTGGGTTGGACCTTGTCTCTGCGATGGCTTCCCCTTATCGTCAACGGCTAGGTGTGCTTACTCCGTCTGCTTCGCTTTTTATTCCGGGATTGGATTCGTAGCGCCGCTAGGATTGGGCAGATTCAGTACCAGGCTGCCCTCTCTCAGATCCTTCTCCTCTCTCTTCGGCTCTTCCGCATCCGCCACACAACCCTCTCGGTCCCTCACGGTCACTCACAACCACCTCCTTCTCCCTCTCTTCATCCATGGACCTTCCTCCTTTCCAAGACTGCTGCTATTCAATTGATACCCTCAGTGGCTATGTGGGAACTCGACTACAATGGTCAGCGGCGACAACGATCCGACGGCCAGGGAGGACGCAGAACAACGACGGTGACAACGAGCGAGCCGAGGGCCCGAAAGGGCAACGAATGTATGGAATCGACTTTTTGTTTGACAACAGGGACCTCTCCATCAAGAACGTTGTGAGGAATCTCCATCACAACAGCTGGGTCGCCCGTTTGATTCGGTGACCTATGCATTAGCGTTGCTATCGTCGAACGATTCCAAGCGCGAGGGCACAACTACATGTTGTTGTGATTCATGGTTTATCACTGCCAAATCTCCATTCCTTCTCAGGAAACACCGAGCTTGCCTACCAGAGCAACGAGGTATGCTGTCTACAGCTTTGTGTTCTATCTTCACTGTTTCTCCTCATTTGCGCACAATGCACTTCGTCCCCTCCACTCTGGGTAATACCCCTTATACCGATGAGATTGTCACCAATCTAGAATGCGTCAACATACATTATATTCGATGCCTTCTATTTGGATCACTCACCTATGACATGTGATGCAGTAGCTTTTTAACACCAGAGAATTATGAATACTTCAAGAGCATCTACCACAGGTCGACTGTGAATTTAATTAGTGCCTAGAAGGACATGTTGCCTGCAGAGTAGTATGTATTTAGTGAGTGCGCCTATACTTTGTTTCTAGAATATAGTGGTGTGCATATTGAATCCTTAATGTACATTGAATCTTGATTGAAAATTATGCTTATTAGTGACTACAACCTGATAATAAGTATGTATGGGTCTAATATTTTGGCATCACTTTAAGTCTGTTAAAACTCAAATTTGCTCCTTCGATTTAAAAACCTACTCACATCCAAGAAAAAACTGAATGGCTACTTGATGTCGTCCTTGATTCAACAATCTCATGTTAACAAATATTTTTTTCACACCTCATTATCTATATAATTTGGGTGATATAGTCTGAAGAGTATTTGGAATTTGCGCATTAAATACTTTTTTGATCATTGCCTAACATAGATGAAAATGTTCGATTACTTTTTTTATCTGTACAGTTGCATGTTTTTGGGACAAATCAAACAAGCTTTTTTGGAACAAGCTAGCTACTTAGGCAGTTAGGTATGAGTTCCACTATCCCTTGCAATGTCTTGGTATTGACTACCATTTTCTTACATTGGAAATGAACTGATCGAAATGAATATATTTGATTCTAGAAACAAACATTACTAACTTTTATATATGTTGTAAATCACTAAAAACAATTATCTTAATAGTGATATGTGCCGCAATTTATAACAATATTTTCGTAGTGTAGCACATGTTGCTGACACGAAGAAACGGACCAAGATCATGACAAGTTCCATTCGTCCCTTATCTCTCCTACTACTAAAGGAAGCATCGCTTCCTCCGTCGTCCGTCATTTTTTTTTCCGCTTTTGCCCCTGCGCGCTAGAGGAAATTGCAGCCACTGCCACCGCTTAAGTGGGTAACGGTTCGTTCCCGCCATTTTGCAAAAAAACCCCCGACAAACTGGAAAACTAACCCGCAGTCCACAGGGCAGACGCGGTACTGACTTATATGCAGTTTACCGAAAATGCAGGGACCTTTTTGAAAAACCGCCACCGAAGGGGTACGGGGGAATCTGGAGCGTGCGTTTAAGTTGGAACGGACGGCCGAGATTAATCTGTTTTCTAATTTTTGTTTAAATAGACATAGAACAAACTAAACTTTGAAAATTCATAACTTTCAAACCACAATTCCAAATTTAACAAATTTTACATCAAGGCAAAGCTCTGACCATGTAGTTTAATTTCGTCTCATTACTTTTCCTTTTTGCGTCTGTTTTGTTTGATCAAAATACATAAATGCATTTCGGCCGTATAATTCAACACTTGAGTTCTAAAAATGTTTTTAAAACGAATCCTAGAATGTCCAAAATTGTATAATATATAACTTTTGATCTGTAATTAAAAAAAAATGTTTCCAATACATCAAAATGTTCAGAAAATTTAATCTGTCTATCGGTATCAAAATCCTACATATCTAACAACTTTTAACAACGCTTATTTACGAGAACAAAATAACCAATTTACAACATGTAAAAAATAAATTACTAATGTGTTTCATCGGCCCGTTCAACGCACGGGCAGGCATTTCACTAGTAGTGCTTAAGTGTCGACTACTTCTCTAGAAATGAACTGTGGGTTTGGTGTATACTAACAGTTCTCTGCTAGCTGCTTATAGTCGTGTTGTTAGTTCTAGAGTTTGATCAGGCGGTGCAAGGTCTGCATTTTTTAACAGACTGGTCATATATCACAACTCTCACCACTCTGTAACTAATGCATATACGAGATATTTTACACTAGAGTGTAATGCAATTTAACAAATAAATTTATGTATTAGGAATCAATTCTTTTCCTTGTTTTTCTTTAATGATTTCAAATAATTTCCTATTTCAGATTGTGAAAAATGTTCACTAGGAACCAAGAGCTAATCTGTAGTCACATAAAAAACTTGTGATGTCTTCTGAATACATGATTGTATTGCATTCTGGTCTTAATTTGCAAGAGAGGTGAAATGAGTTTATTGTAGGTTGGGATTTCAGATCAGTGTTACCATTGACACAACTTGGATGCCCTTCCATTATGAACCCTGACTTAGGCTGGTTTATCAAGCCGGTTAGTTTTATGATATTTGCTACTGATTTTGGTGAGGTTTGATTTGATTATCATATAAAAAATTTAAGGCAAGCACACTTTGGCACTGCCGAAGTGGATGACAACCCAATCTGAACTTCTCTCATTGTAGGATCAACTTCCAAGTATTAGTTCTCATCATTGTCATGCTTATGTTTATTTCTCTTCCATGTAGTGACACTATAAACCTAATTTTAGTTGTGCATTAGTTGACAACTGGTCGCTCTTTTTCATATTATAAAGTTATTTCAAGCTTTAAAATTTGATGGTAATTTAGTTTATAACTTGTATACTTTTTCATATTATAATGGGCTATTGTGAATCAAGGCCGAGTGATTAGTTTCTTAGCTATATTTATTTTTGAACTACTGCCAAGCATGCTATGTTAAGATTTTGTGGTACACAAAGTGCCACTCTTCTTTGTTACAGTAGAAATATATTAAGCCTACTGAATGATAATTGATAAACATATACTTTTGCCTTTTTATTTAATTTTGTCACCTTTATGTGTTGTACATATTTGATGCATGACATACCCATTAACCTGACCAATAGAGGAAGAACCATGAGTTTTTTTTTTGGTTACGGAGAGCTGAACATGAGTAGGCATCTGCACATAAGCAAAGAATACCACCTGAGGAGCATGGTGGTCTCATGGCTAAGAGAGTAGAATGAATAAATGGTTCGATGTCTTGGAGTTCTGCAACTTGGGAAATATTAAATCTACATACTGGGAGTTTCGTGGAAGGGAAGGTACGATTGAGTATACAAGCATCAAACAATAGGTTGTCAAATGTGACATTGTGGTTGATTGACTTGATTATCTTAGAAATGGGACACGGTAGCAAATTATCGCATTTGAGACGATTTCTTTTCTTCGATTGTTTGAGTTATTAATTTGTTTAAGTCTCATTTTAACAGTTGCTCCGTATGAGTTATTGTCTCTTCGTGGTAAAGAACTTTAAGGCATGGACATCATTTATTTTTGCCAGTGTACAAACGGGCGCGGCAAGGCACGCCAATTCCTTCTAGTATAGTACTATTTTGACATAGTTCGCATGAGGGCCCGCCTCCCCACCACGGCCATCTACTCGAAAGAGTCCTTCGACACCGCTTAGCACGTGCTGCCACGCTCCTCCTAGGACAGCCACGTGCTTGCAGTTGTTTTAGGGGGGTGTTTCACCTTTTTTTGAATGTTAGCAGTTGGATCTGCTAAATTCAATTATTAGAAGGAGGAAAAGTTTTACACTTCAGGTGAAAAAGCATGGTGAGAGTCCATGTCACCCGGTAAAATAAAGATACACAGCATAAATTCAGCCTGGATCGAAAGGGATGGAGGCTCCTGCTAGGTTCCATAGCGCTGCTTCGTCTCGGATTCTATTGACTAAACTCTCCACAGGAAGTTCTTCTTGTTGGAAAATTCTTCTGTTCCTCTCTAGCCAGATTTCCCAAGCAGCCAGTGTAATTAAGGACTGAGCCCCCTTCCGCTGCTGTTCCGGTACCCGCAGGCAGCAGTCTTGGAGCCATGATTGTATAGTGATGTCTTGTTGCCCGGAATCAGGATTTAGGGCTTGGATCGAGAACCGTGTAGCAATTATTGCCCAAACGCGTCTGGTCCATGGACATTCAGTTAGCAGATGCAACGGAGTCTCGAGACTGCGCATACACAGGGGGCAGAAATAGTTATTCACCCAGCCACGACGTTGAAGTGCATCTGCCGTGAGAATGCGATCGAGTGCAGCAGTCCACATAAAAAACTTGCACTTCCCAGGTGCCCAACACCTCCAGATCGTTCCCTTTAAATCCGATTGGGTACTGCCAACGAATTGGGCGAGGTAGGCCGATCTTGCAGAGTACTCGCCTGAAGCTTCAAGTGTCCAGCGGATGGAGTCCGTGATGTCCGCGTTTAACTGAACGTCGTCGAGCAGGCTTGCAAGTCTTTGCAGCTCAGGCAGCATTGCCGCGGAGAGCCCATTGCGCAGATCAATCAGCCAGCGATGATTATTGAGTGCTTCCCCACGGTTCTGTTTTTCCTAGTTGCGATTGCAAAGAGCGAGGGTGCCACCTCTCTCGGTGCCAAACCCTGGAGCCAATGGTCATGCCAGAAATTTGCAATCGATCCATCTCCGATCGTGATTTCAGTTGCTGCAGCGAACAGCGCCCTATCAATCTTGTCGCATGGCAGCGCTGACCCGACCCACGGCCTATTTGGCGTTTTCCAGGCAGCCCAGAGCCACCGCAACCGCAGCGCCCTTCCAAACTTGATCATGTCGTGGACGCCAAGGCCGCCGAGGTGTTTTGGTCTGCACACCACTGCCCATTTTACTCTGCAGTGCCCCCCATTGCAAGTTTCCTCGCCCCGCCATAGCCACACACGGCACTTCTTCTCAATTATCTGAAGAACAGAGGCTGGGATCATATGCGTTGTCATCATGTAAATAAGCACCGACGAAAGCACACTCTTGAGTAGAACTAGTCGACCTTCTCTCGATATAAGAGATCCTTTCCAAGCAGCAAGCAGGCCATCGATCTTGTCTAGCAGTGCCTGAAAGTCACCTCTTCTCAGCTGGAACAGGGATAAAGGCATTCCCAAGTACTTGCACGGAAAGCCCATGACAGCAATATTTAGAGGTTGAAGAATTTATGTCAGATTAAGACCCTCACAACGGATGGGCATTGCAGCGCTTTTTGCAAGGTTTGTTGTCAGGCCTGTGACACTGGCGAAGGCTTGGAGGATCAGTTTCACCATGTTCGCGTCCCGTGCAGTGGGTTTGATAAAGACAGCCAGGTCGTCAGCATACAGGGACGTGCGGATGGAGGTTCTGCGGCCTGGCAGTTTTGCAATCGCCCCTGCCTCCCGTGCAGTGTTTCACCTTTTGGAATGCTTTGACCGTCTTTATTCTCTGTAAACTGCCCGCAGGGTTTCATAATCCTCTATGAAGCCAAAATAAAAGGTACATAGCATTTATCAGAACTTAGAGAAACTCAGACACTGACACTGGAGGAATCAGATAAAGAGTTAATTGGATAGATGCCACTATAATTTCCTGCTATCTGAGAAACGCCACAACAATTTCCTGCTATTTGAGAAACATCACTACAATTTTCATCTTTCCACCACAATTTCTCGTACAATCTATGATACCATTTTGCCCATTTAAACACACATACGCGTCAATATACTTGTGTATTCCTGTATATATACATAAACATGGTGAGACCCATCCAAATCAGCTTCAGACCTGGACTAGGGACCGGGTTGACAAAAAAAAACTCGACTTCTTTCCTCTCGCTCCTCCCCTGTTTCCAGCAACCTAGACATCTAGCCCAATCCTAAAACTATGACGGCGGCAACCCATCGCAGCACATATACTCTAGGGTTAATTGCATAAAATGTCACTCTAATTCATGTGATTTTGATAAACGCCACTTTAATTTTTAACCTTTGAAAAATGCCACTCCATACACGTCTATAGATGCCACTGCAGCCATTTGAACACATATTTGGTCAAAATTCTATCAAATATTCATCCCGTTTTTTGTGTTGGACGAAATTGCCACTCACACTACATAACAGCCGAACCCACTTCAAAACCTCTCTGCCTAAGAGCTTGGAAGGACATTTGCGCGCCAAAAAAAGAGGGTGGGCTGGGAATTCGAAACTTACAAGTGGTCAGCCATGGTCTCCTTCTCTCAGTGGCCTGGAGAATTGCGGAGCGACCCAATAGCCATCTGTACAGGGTTCTCAAGTCCAAGTATTTCCCTGATTCGTCTATTTGGAGACCCAAACCAAACCTTCCCAAATCTGCCTTCTGGGCCTCTGTTCTCAAGGTGGTCCCTCTTCTCCAGCAAAATTCTTTTTACCAAATCACTACTGGAGATATTTCCATATGGAGCACTCCCTGGTGTCCTGCTTGGATGCGAGTTTATGATGATCTCATTGTACATCAGGCTCCTACTCCTATCCAGCTAAAGTTCATCAGCTCTGGATTCCTGGTCATAAGGCTTGGAACTGTACCTTAATTGACTATATCTTTGACCCACCCACAGCCACAATTATCAAAGACACCCCAATTATCCAATCTGATGACGCAAATATTCTTTGTTGGCGGCCTACCCCCAATGGTAAATGCACCTCTAAATCAGCTTACCGTGTTTGTTTGCAAAGTTTGCAGGCTGCAGGTATCCCTTCGCCAAGGACGGTGGATTCGACCACTCTTCAGATTCTCAACCTTGTGTGGAAGAGCAAGAAGTTGATCCCAAGAATTAAAACGTTTGCTTGGAGACTTTTGCGCCGAGCCATTCCTTCTGGAAAGAGGGTGTCCAGGTTATGAAGGCACATTGATGGTTTGTGCTCTCGCTGCGGCCTATTGGAAGATGATCTTCATCTTTTTTCCACATGCCCTTTTGCTAGAGCAGCTTGGTTTCAAACTCCTTGGTACATCCGTTCAGATCTCTTTACTCAAAACTGTACCTCCTTCGCTCACATCATAAAAAAAACTTCATGTCCTTGGACCACCCCTTTATGAATATTGAGAATATATTTACATTTCTTTGGTACCTCTGAAAATCCAGGAACAATCATCTTTTTGCAGGAAGGAAGAGCAGCCATACCAAGTGGCTCTTGCTGCAAATGCCTTGTTGCAGGACCTGGAGATGGACCAAATTTCGAACCAAACCCCAACACCAACGCCAGTGGAACCATCTTCACATTTGCAGGGCGCTCTCCTGCGACACCTTGGCGAGGTCCCCTCTTGAACTCCTTTCAAGACAGATCTCAATATTACAGGTCCAAAGCTATACGTGGATACGGCCTGGAAGTGAACAAGAGCAGCTGCTACGTCGCCGGCTGGACTTGGCATTTATATTCATTGGCGTGAACAAGGAAGGCACACAGATGTTTTCATACAGGCGGCTGCGAGCTCTGCCTCCTGTCCTATTCAAGCTGAAACTTATGCTCTGCTCATGGCTGGAGCTGTGGCGGCATAATTACGTCTAGAGGAGCCAGTTTTCTTCACCGACAACCTCATCCTTGCTCGATCAGCTGCTGCTACCACTGCCTCCCATTCTTCTATTCTTTGGGAAGTTCGTCAGCTTGTTATGCAATTCCAACAGTTTGCCAAGCCCTTGCAGTTCAGGATCTACCACATCGGATGAGATATCAATGGTGTCGCACACAAGTGCGCACATCAGGCAAAAAAATCCTTACGATCTGAGCCCACCAGTTCATGTAGGAACTCAGCTCATAGCTCTACTACTTGCCCTGTTTTGAATGCTATTGCAAATGTACACCTTCATGGTCTTGTACTGCTCTCTGTACTCTGCTTTTGAGCTGAAATGAAATTGGGCACGAAGCACATTTGTGCCCTCACCAGGTCAAAAAAAAAAACCCACATAACTTCTCTTCCTCCCTCTCCCAAAGTCTCCATCCCTAACTCGATCGAGCTCCTCTGCGCGTGGCACACGGCCTCTCCGGCGAGGGCGACCTGTGCATGTGGTGGCCACGTGGTGCAGCCGAGCTTTGTTATTTTGATGTGATTCAAATTAATATAAAGATAGAGGCTAACTTCGAAACGAAGTGAGGCCCGTCGTCGGAGGCTTGGTACGGTACGCATCGTTGCTGAGTCGGACTACAACCGACTTAGGCTTTTACCACCATATATGCTTCTCCCGAGCATGGACATGGCATACTCCATCACTGAGGCATCGCAAGGCAAAGTTATTCTGCCAGTATCGGTGCTTGCGAAGCCGAACTCCTATTGGGACATCCGCAAGAGCTCACTGAAGACATTCGTGCCAAGCAGCACCTCGAACCACATGCCGTCAGCGTTGTACACGACGCAGTGGCCCTTGCCAGCCACCGACGAGTATAATGTGCCACACGACTCTTTAATTGGCT
The DNA here is from genome assembly GCA_947311845.1 of Poa pratensis. Taxonomy (NCBI): domain Eukaryota; kingdom Viridiplantae; phylum Streptophyta; class Magnoliopsida; order Poales; family Poaceae; genus Poa; species Poa pratensis. The sequence continues at coordinate 37,530,467 of CAMZMU010000043.1, forward strand.
TCTTCCGCCGACGTTGATGACAACCAGGTGAGCCTCTTCCTCTCGAGGGCCACCACCCTCTGGCCTCTGCCACTTCTTGGCTAGCTGAGCAAGTGTCTTGGCACTGGTCATGTTGGCTTCTTGTGCTCTTGGAAATGAGAGAATTCTTCTGCGAGTTGGAGATTGGAATGCCTTTGTTTGTCGATGAAGTGGGGGTGTTTGGAGGGCACTTAGCCATGGATTTATAGCTCAATGGTAAAGCGGGCGCTCACGCGATGGAGTGTGATGGTTGGGCAGGAGACAATCCCATGGGAACGATGCGTGAGGTGCTGCGGTTTTGGAGGTGCCGTGATGTGATTCTGATCAGGTTCTGCTGGGGCCAAATGTTTTGCACTCAGTGGAGCTTGGGCTGGGCGCCAGCACAGCCATGGTGATCGGTTTGCTGTGGAAATGGCACGAGGACCCCATGGATTTCAGACATGGATGGTGCTTGAAAATCTCATCAAAATCATTCATCACATTGTCTGCAGCTAGTTGCAACAACATTGCATGCAGAGCACTCATGGCCTTGTCTCCTGCCCACCGCTCTGATAGCTACACACAACGTAGACGCATATGCATTGCCCTGGGTCCTATCTTCCTTCTACTTCTACTATAAATTGTTGGCCTGCTCAACACAAGCCTCTTCATCTCATCTGCAAGCAACATCACAATTTGTAACACACCTTCAGACTTTGAGGGCCAAAGCGAAAGTTAGCCAGCCAGGAACACATTAGACTCAACCATGATCCACGCAAAGAAGCTTGCTCAGCTGGCAAAGAAGTGCCAACGGATGTTGGTGGCCGGAGCCGGTGTCAGCCGCTGGCAGGCCTCGGACATGGCCGACGATGAATGCTGCAGCACAACATCCTCTATGGTTGCCGATGAGGGCCACTGCGTTGTGTACAGTATCGAATTATCGATGGAGAACGGTTTGAGGTCCCTCTGGTGTACCTTGCGACAACGATCTTTGCCGAGCTCCTGAGGATATCCGAGGAGGAGTTTGGCTTCCCGAGCGGCGGCGACGTAGGCAGGATCACGCTGCCCTGCGACGCCACAGTGATGGATTATGTCTTGTGCTTGGTCAGGAGAGAAGCCTCTAAGGAGGTCGAGAGGGCGTTCTTGAGCTCCATTGCTGGGCACTGCCTCAACTATAATGCTAGCTGTGTGGCACCATCAATGGAACTCAGCCAACAGTCGGCTCTTTGTCTTAGCTACTAGCTTCGCTTCTGAATTTTTAATTTTTTTGTTAGAACCAATAGGAGTTCTGTAGAGTCTGATGTAAGATTCGATTATCACAGGAAATGATATAAAAGAGACAATTTTCGAAAAGACTTGATTGTTTTGACACGTCCTTTAGCATTGTTCATATAGAGTACCGAAAAAAGTAGAAAATACCATGGGCTTATAGTGATCATGTTTTGTGGGGGCGGGAACCATTTTTACTGTTTTCTTCTAGAATGGCATATATTTATAATTTTAGATGCATATTCAGTATCTTATTTTGTGAAGAAACTGCAATAGAATATTTGACAAAATTGTGACTAGGTTCTGGATTATTACAGCCTCGCAACATTGAAAAGGCTTTCCATACCAATTTCTCAAGTGGCAGCAGGAACAATGCCAAAGATTCCATTAATGTTAAGAGAATCCACAATTTCCATTCTCTTTATATCTATGTCAAAACAAAATCACTAACAAGTACTCAACAGAGAAACATTAGGAGCTGCAAACAGCCACTTGTTGGTTTGCACCCAGAGACGGTGCCATACAGCTTCCACAGAGGCATGGCATTGCTGTGGAGCTCAAGAATGCCTTCTCAACCTCCACTGAAGCATTTCTCCCAGCAAGCACATCATGTATTCCATCACCGTGGCATCACATGGCAACATGATCCTGCCATTGTCGCTGACGAAACCAAACTCCTCCCGAGACATACGAAGGAGCTCTCTGAAGATCATCGTGCCAAGGTACGGCAATGGCACCTCGAAACGAGTCCCATCAGTTGTGTACATGACACAGTGGCCCTTGCCTGCCACTGCCATTGAGCACCCTTCGGCTTCTTTTGTCGCCATAATGGTAAGCCGCTTCCTCCTGAGTCCTGAGGGATGCCACTCTTTGCCACTTGTTTGTTAATTGAGCAAATTCCATTGGCATTGACCATGGTCGGTTCTTTCTTCTGAAAGGTGGGACTGGAGACTCTGCTTGAGTTGCGATGCTTTGTTTGTGTTGAAGGTGGTTTGGAGGTCACTGAAACCAAAATTTATAGCTGAAGAGAAGTGAGAGGGCTGTCAAGTGCCGTTGATGATTGGGTAGGGGTACACGGCCATGAGTCTGGTCGTGCAACATCAAGGCAATGTTATATATTGACATTAGAGCATCTCCAGCGGCACCCTCCAAATTCATTTCCGGCACCCTCAATTGAGGCCCAATTGGGGGTGCCGTGCAGCCCACAACGCCCCCCCCCCCCCCCCCCCCCAAAAACTGAATTCAAACAAATTAAAAAGGTTTCCAAATTTCATACAATTTGTTATATATTAAGATTTTGAATGAAATTTGAGCAAAGGCCTAGGCGCCCTAACCCTAGCCTACTCCTCCTCGTCCTTGTCCCACCAAGCCACGTCGTCGTCGTCCTCGCCGTCGTCGTCGAGGAGCACCGTCTTGGCGCGGCCGGTGGAGGAAGAGGCAGCACGACTAGTGGAGGCGTCGTCTTGGCGCAGCGCACGGCTGCTGGAGGCGCCGCCGAAGGAGGAGGAGGAGGCCGCCATCTACATCGAGGTGACCATCGTCGCCATGTACCCGGGGCTGTCGCGCTCGATGGTTGCCACCGAGTCGGCGAGCGCTGCTAGGAACCCGGGCGTGTCGCCGTCGCCGCGGAGGGGACGACACGTGGTACCCCACCGAGATCACCTCCACCGACGGCGGCGTCCTGGGGCGGCGCGGGTACACGCAGCCGCGCGGTGGGGATCGGGCTCGGGATCAGGCCTTGCGGTCACAGATGACGATGCCGCCATCACCTCCTCCTCCACGACGCGACGGTGATCGCCGCTCCTCCTTCACCCTGCAGACGCGGCGTGGCGCGCGGGCCTGGTTGTCGACGCGGCGTGGCGGTGGCAGCGGCAGCAGCCGGAACGGGGTAGGGTTCCCCGTTGCGGCATGCCGGCGGGCGGCCTTGATGGCGGAAGCCACAGTGTGGCCGGTCCTGCCCCACCAGCGGTGCCGCCCCTCCGCGTTCCAGCGATCTGGTGGTGTGTCATCGTCGTAGAACTCCACCGCCTCCTGAAGCGCGCCATCCACGCGCCCAGTTGTTGTCGTCGTACTCCGGGACGGTGCGCTGCTCCCGTGAGAGCCAGCTCCGGCGCCGGGCGATGGCGCGCGCTATCTGCTCCGGGGTCTCCGGCAGCGCTGGAACGGGGAGCCCGCCGTTGTAGGACGTAGCCCACCCCTTAGGGAGGCGGGAATCCGGCGGGACGAGAAGCCCGTACCTATAGAGGTCCCACGCCTCGTCGGTACCGATGGTGCGCCAGCCTCGGCTGCTGCCTGACTCGTCGTTGTTCGCCATTGCGCGGCGACGGAGATGAGCGGCATGGAAGAGGGTGATGTGGGGATGCAGGCGAGAAGGTGGGTGTGGCGATGTGGCGCGGCGAGGGGGCTTATATGCGCGCGGAGAGAGGAGGGCGGTGCGCGAGCATCCGCGCCGGCGTAAATACATTGCGTGCGACGCCGGCACGTGTACTGTCGCGCACGCTGTCGCCGGCGTTAATGCGACGCGTGCTGGCAAGCGTTCCACCTGCGTTAATGGCACACGCGACTGGGCGGCCAACTGCGCACCCTCATTAACACGGGCGCGACGCGCTGTGTGTATGACGGGTGGACCATGCCTGTCGGAGTGCGTGTCCGGCCAGTGTCCGGCATCCCCGAGAGGCCCCTCCAAACTTGGGGTGCGAGGGCGCCGCTGGAGATGCTCTTACATGTTGCTTTGGGCCTAACTGTTTGGTGTGTGCCGTCTACATCACAATGCACCGTCAGTGACATGTTTAGTGGATAAGTAGCACGAGGACCCCATGCAAACCGGGTTGAACATGTGAGGGCTAGTTCTTTACTATTGTGCAATGACATATTGGCAGACAATCCTTGCGATTGTGATAAGAAATCCAGCCAGCATGTTCAGTTGTCAATATTTTTCATTTGGCCGAACTGATTCAGTTGGATTTTATACGTGTTGTTAACATTTTGATTAGGTGTGAAAGGGACGTTGTGTGATGCTACTCACGCAACTTGCTGACAGGCACCAACCTTACGGACTACAGTTAACTGAAGATTTAGAGAAAGAACAACGAATCAGCCAACCTCTGTCACTAATTGCATAGATGAATTGGATGATTAGAGGGAAGTTTGGCCCGCACGCGAACAGCGGCAGCTAGGGTTTAACCCAATAGAAGTAGCGATACCTAACTCTAGAGAGTTCTGGGTTTTATAGCCATTATTACAAGCCAAACAAGCGCAAAAGTAAAAGGGTGGACTACAGAGGCGACAGCTTGAACTGAATATCCTCGCAGCGACCTGGATGAAGCGGTAAGGAGCATTGTGGACCGTTGATTGGCTTATCGATTAGCAGCTAGTGTCCTTAACTGAAGAATTGCACAGGCAATGCAGGAGCCTGACAACTCCCCCCCAACTGACAACAAACTTGTCCTCAAGGAGTGAATCCGGGAAAAACATTTTGGATGAAAGATGAGTCTTCCCAGGTTGCTTCAGTTGCTGGCAGATTTACTCATTTGATCAACCATTGGACCACTGGAATAGAGATTGAACCTTGCACCCTAGGGATGAGCTTGCGTTTCAGAACAGCTTCAGGAGCAATGAGGATTGTACCATCCGGGTTAAGGAGTGGTAGATGTTTTGTTGGAATTGCATTTGGTCCTAGGTGCTTACTGAGCTGACTGATATGAAAAGTATGATGTAACTGGCAGCCTTCTGGTAGCAGTATTTTGTATTTTGTGTGTCCAACTTTTTCCAATACTCTGAAGGGGCCATAGTATCTGGAATGCAGTTTGAGACATTGATGGATGCTCAATGAAGTGTGACGATACGGCTGTAACTTTAAATAGACCATATCTCCAATTTCCAATGTTCTCTTAGATCTTTTCTGATCAGCATGCTTCTTCATTCTCTCTTGAGCTTTCTGAAGATTTGCTTTAATTTGAGCGGCAATTTCTTCGGTGGTTGCATTGGGAATAAGGTCCACTTGGTGATCATCATGAGGTAACAGCTGCTCCATAAAGAGGTGGGGCTCTGCCATACAAAGCTTGAAATGGTGTCATTCTCAGAGAAGTATGAAACTTAGTGTTATACCACCATTCAGCTAAAGCCAGCCATCTGTGCCATTTAGTAGGCTAAAGGAATGCCATGTTCCTGAGGTAGTTTTCCAAACACGGGTTGACCCTTTCAGTCTGCCCATCTGTTTGAGGATGGTAAGCTATGGTGAAGTGAAGTTTAACACCCAAAGACTTGAACAAATCCTGCCATAAGTGACTTGTAAATTTTTTGTCCCTGTCTGTCACAATTACACAGGGCAAACCATGTAGTTTGAAGACATTTTCTGTAAATGCTTTTGCCACAGTTTTGACAGAGATAGGATGCTTCATCGAGATGAAATGAGCATATTTAGTAAATCTATCAACTACCACCAATATCAAGTCCTTGCTTTCGGATGCTGGTAGTCCCTCCACAAAGTCCATGCTAATATGAGTGAAAGCAAAATCAGGAATGTGTAAGGGCTGCAATAAACCTGGATACTTGCAATGCTCAGGTTTATTTAGTTGACAAAATCAGGTTTATTACCTGGACACCTTTTTACAAATGCAATCACCTCTTTCTTCATGCCTGGCCAGTGGAACATAAGTTTAATTCTCTGTTGAGTGGCTCGTTCACCTGAGTGACCACCTAGTTCAGAGTTGTGGAATGAAGTAATTAACTTGTTTCTGAGGTCTGTGGTAGCACCAATGTACACCTTGTTCTTATATCGAATGATACCCTTGGAAAAGGTGAAATTTGGGACTGAAGAGGGATTTACTGACAGCTGAGTAATTAACTCCTTGCTCTTATCATCACCAATATAGGATTGTGTGACACCACTAACCCACTAAGGCACAACTGAGGATATTAGTGAAGCAATAGAATGTTTAATTCCGGACAGAGCATCGGCTACTCTGTTTTCCTTTCCCTTTTTGTACTCCACTTTATAATTGTATCCCAACAGTTTGATCATCAATTTATGCTGGATGCCTTCTGTGAGCTTCTGTTCTTGTATGCATTTTAGACTTTGCTGATCGGTGATACGTCCAAAACGTATCTATAATTTTTGATTGTTTCATGCCACTTTTATGCTTTTGACACTTGTTTTTATATTAAGTTTATGATTTATTTGGACTAATCTATTAATAGTTGCAAAAGTGCACAATGTTCTTGTTTTACTCTTTGATGTGTAGGAATTATCAAAAAATACAAGAGAAAACCTTGTTGGAATCAAATTGAGACTTTTTTAAAATCTGCCTGGAAACGTTTTTCAGAGATGGTCACGTTACAGCCAGAAGACGACGTCAAACGGAAAATGTCTAGTCGCGAAAGTTGCAGTGAATTTTCCGCCGAACGATCTAGACGTAAAATTCGTCCAATTCCGAGTCCGGACGGCAGAGATAAGCCCGATCTACCGAAACCCTAAATGGGATGACGGGAATCCGTGAGCCTATATAAAGGGAGAAAACCTAGGTCGTGGCCAACACCTCATACCCATGAATTGTAGCCGCCAAAGCCACGTTTTTGCCTCCCCATGGATCTCATCTCCATGGGGGAGGGCTCCCAAGAAGCCATGAAGGAAGGGGGCTAAGGGGCAGTGCTTCCCCTTGATGCCGGCGGCGCGGGAGGAGCCCCTGCGCCAGCGCCGGCACCGCCCTGCGCTCCTTGCTGCCCTCTTCACCGCCATCTCCATCGCCAATTCCTCCTTGATGCTATAAAGTATTATCCTCCCATACACCTCTGTACCGCTCTACGTAAACATGGTGTTTTTGATGCTATAAAGTATTATCCTATGATCTATGTCAAGTTTGTGTAGTTTCATTGTTCTTTGATTGCATTGTTGAATGTTTTTTGGTTCATTAGAGTTGTATGTTGATATGGTACACTCCTTTGGTGTCCATTATATTTATGCACGCATGGATCAACATCATAGGGTTTGTAGTATGTGTAAAAGAAGGGGGTAGTTCTGCCGGAGCGACAGAAACCTAAGGACTCGAACCGGAATGTTAATGCTATGGTTAGAAACCTTAATGAATTGTTAGCTACGCGGAAGCCTGCTAACAATCCAATCATATAGTATGTGTAATCGCAAGTAGTCGAGTGCATATATATTTAGCCTCTCCCACATGGAAAACTGCATCGAAGACAATGAACCAAGTATCTTCACTAATTAATCTTGACAATTCCATCACACTTTCCACCACTTTTCCACACTCATGGTACTGTTAGTTTATGGTTCTTTAGTGTACTTTATTGCTGCAGCAACTAACATTTACTTTCTTGTTATTTATTATCTCGCAAAGCTATCTCTCATACCCGTATTGTTACTCTAGTTTTATTTCCTAGATAAGCAAACGTTTAGTGTGCGTAGAGTTGTATCAGTGGTTGATAGAACTTGAGAGAATAATTATCCTACCTTTAGCTCCTCGTTGGGTTCGACACTCTTACTTATCGAAAAGGCTACACACGATCCCTATACTTGTGGGTTATCAAGACCTTTTCTGGCGCCGTTGCAGGGAGCAATAGCGTGGGGGAATATTTTGTGTGCACTTGTTTGCTTTATCTCTAAGTAGTTTTTACTTTCAGTTTTAAGTTGTTTTCTATCTTAGTATGGATAGAATGCGAATTACAAAAAAATTAGTTGTACTTGTTATCTAAAAACATTTTCAAAAAGAAAAGTGATTGGAAAGATGAGAATGGTTAAGTGGGGGTCGACCTTGAACACTTGTGTTCATGCCTATGAAACAAAACAAATCTTTCCATGGAATCTTTTCAGCTAAAAACATGTATATATTGTGCATATTCCTCTATACCATAAAATAAAGTGTTAATTGTAGTCTTTAGCTTTAAGAAAGTGAAAGTTTTGCTTTGCTGTCCAGAAACAGATTTTCTGTGCTCCACCGTATAAAATGTTTAAAATCATCAGAACGTGATCTTGATCTGAAATTTCTTGAGCGCAAAGATCTGCTTATTATCTTTCTTTCATTAGTTCTGACTTTTCTGATTTGAGTTACGTAGCTATCTCGAAAAATTAGATCTTCATTGACTGTTCAGTTTAGACAGATTTCTGTGCTTCGCTGTAAAAAATCGTGATAAATCTCAAATAGTATTTTGACCTAAAATTTTTGTGCATAAACCTGAGATTATTATCTGTCTTTCATTAGTTTTGAGTTTTTCGATTTGAGCTACGTAACTATCTCGTTGAGTGCCATCTTTACAGACTGTTCAGTTTTGGCAGATTTCTATTCTGTTTATTTAATATTGTACTTAGTGCTCTTAGTTTCCTTAGTTTTTCGACGGACAACGGAAATGATAAGAACCTCGGTATATACAGTGGCTAATGTTTAATAAATATTATGAAATTTGCCAATACTTGAACATGAGTGGATTTTATTTAATGAGTACTAACCCTACTAATGAGTTTTGTGAAGTTTTATGTGGATGTAGCCTATAAGTTCTAATCAATATGGTGATATGAACAAGAAGACGCAAGAGCTCAAGCTTGGGGATGCCCAGGTGCACCCAAGACATATTCAAGTATATTCAATCATCTAAGCTTGGGGATGCCCGAGACATCCCCTATTCATCAACTAACATCAGGTTGTCTGTTCATGATCTATATTACCCATTACATGATATGTATTGTCTTAACTTGTATTATAATTTGCTTTTATTAGTTTTGGTTTTCTCTTATTTGGTTTTATCTGGTTCTTTATTTGGTTTTATTGCTTCTTCTTTTGCTTTTACTTATAAATTTAAAACAACAAAAATATTTTCTTTTCTTTTGCTTCTTATTTGGTTCTTTGTTTGAATTCTATTTGGTTTTTACTTTTGGTTTTATTTAAGTTTTCTTGCTGTTGCTAGCAAGTTTAGGTCTTTTTAGCCTCTGGTCTTTTAGTTTCTCAAAAATAAAGTACCAAGTTTTACCCATTTGGTTTTAGTTGATACATATTAAAAATGGCTTTTCTGTTTTCAGCATCTACTGCTCACTGCACGATTTTTCATATTTTACTGGAAACTCGAAAAGTCACGAAAATTTACAGATTACGTATCACCTAATCCTCTGCACGCACAAAAATTGGCAAAATTTCTGACATGTTTAAGTGCACCTAAAAATTACGTTTTCCAGCTGCTGTTTTTCTGGACAGATTCTGACTTTTGTTGCAAGAGTGGCCTCTTTGCGTTTTCATTTGATTCTTTTTGGGTCTTACCTTTTATTTAGAAGTTGGCCACTTAAGCAACCTTTCTGTAACTTAAAAACAAAATTTGATTTGGTTTAATAGCAGCACTTTGGAAATATTATCTATTGCACTAATGTCTAACCGCAGAAAAGAATGGGAAAGTTTTTGTGTTGAAGTTTTTTCACAGAGAATGAAGGAACACCAAACTGAGAAATATTGAAGAATGGTCAAAGCCATAAGCTTGGGGATGTCTCCGCATCCCTCTTCATCAACAACCCCTCGGTTTGCAAACCTTTAAACTTTGTTTTTCGAGCAACATAGAAACTTGAATAAACTTGGAGCGTCTGTATCTTATTATTTATTTGTCTTAGCATCAAAACACCGGTTACATTAATGAGGTGATTATCATATCTTTTATTTACTTAGTTGCTGGATTATTTGATGAAACTTAAAAATGATGTGTGCATAATATTTAGTAGTTTATGTTTTCTTATGGTTAGTCTCAACTAGCTAATAGTGTATATTATGTTATTTTGATGTTAACATGCATTGTCCTGTTCATAAGATGGTATGGTATTGTAGTATCCTCCTCTGAAGAGTTTATTTGGATCGACTTGGCGCATGTTTATGACTAAAAAGAAAAGTCTATCAAGCCTGGATGAACTTTTGTGACTCAAAGTGGTAATATCACTTCTTATGCCTTATTAATATTATTTTGTCGCAAGCATGATTATGACAGTTATTGCTCTCTTAGTTGTCGCTTCCAGTCTATTGCTAGCCTACTTGTACTGAGCGGGAATGCTGCTCGTGCATCCAAAATCTTTAACCAGTTTTCCATGAGAGTCCACTATAAATTCCTATCATGGTATTTGTAAGCCATTCCAAGTAAATTTTCATGTGCTACCTTTAAAACCTTCAAAATACTTCTTATTTTGTGCCATTGTTTTTAGCTCATGAGGAAGTAGTAGTTGGGTTTGTTATCTTCCATGCTAAATAAAGTTTTCCCGACTTGCATGCTTCATCTGCTCGTCACTAATTTTGCAAAGAGCTGGTTAGACCATTATAATATCTAAAAGAATAAAAAAATATAGACACTCCTCCATGGTATGAGATTGTTGGCAGGCACCCGAGGATTCGGTTAGCCATGGTTTGTGTAAGCAATGGTGGGGAGGAGTGTCAATCTATATAATGTGCGCATATTATAAGTGCAAAATATAAATATTTCGGAACCGCTCTCAAAACTTGTTTAGCATGGAAGATAATAAAAACTCTATTGCCATTCGTTGACAGGAACAACCACTCTCAAAATAATTTTACTTCTTTTAAAAATAAAAAGCTCTAGCACATGTTAATCTCTCTGCTTCCCTCTGCGAAGGGCCTATCTTTTACTTTTTATGTTGAGTCATCATTCTTTTTTGAGCACTTCTTCGAGAGCATAGTTGTCATTCTTAGTGTAATGCGCTTGTCCCAGAATATTATTATTAATTGTGGCATGGCTGTGATATTTCTATCTTTGATATCTTTATTTCTAGTCTCCACTTAAGCTTTAGATGCTCTAGCATTTATGTTTTGCTCCACTATAAAGGGCAAGCAGATACCACTTTACCATGCTTTATTATGATCATTACAATCTTGTTGATGTTTATAAATTTCATACTATGAACTCTTAGTTCGTTGTTATCTTTTTATTAGGTAACATGATTGCTAAGTTTTATTATCCATATATCATTTGTCATGCAATTGTTAAAGACCTGATATAGCATTCAACATCAAAAATTATCTTTGTTATCGTTACTACTCGAGGACGAGTAGGAACTAAGCTTGGGATGTTGATACGTCCAAAACATATCTATAATTTTTGATTGTTTCATGCCACTTTTATGCTTTTGACACTTGTTTTTATATTAAGTTTATGATTTATTTGGACTAACCTATTAATATTGCAAAAGTGCACAATGTTCTTGTTTTACTCTTTAATGTGTAGGATTATCAAAAATACAAGAGAAAACCTTGTTGGAGTCAAATTGGGATTTTTTTTTAAATCTGTCTGGAAACGTTTTTCGGAGATGGTCACGTTACGGCCAGAAGACGACGTCAAACGGAAAAAGTCTAGTCGCGCAAGTTGCAGGGAATTTTCCGCCGAACGATCTAGACATAAAATTCGTCCAATTCCGAGTCCGAACGATAGAGATAAGCCCGATCTACCGAAACTCTAGATGGGATGACGGGAATCCGTGAGCCTATATAAAGGGAGGAAACCTAAGTCGTGGCCAACACCTCATACCCACGAATTGCAGCCGCCAAAGCCACGTTTTTGCCTCCCCATGGATCTCATCTCCATGGGGGAGGGCTCCCAAGAAGCCTGAAGGAAGGGGGCTAAGGGGTAGTGCTTCCCCTTGATGTCGGCAGCGCGGGAGGAGCCCCTGCGCCACCGCCGGCACCGCCCTGCGCTACTCGCTGCCCTCTTCACCGCCATCTCCATCGCCAATTCCTCCTTGTATACAGTGGTTCATCCTCCCACACACCTCTGTACCGCTCTATGTAAACATGGTGTTTTTGATGCTATAAAGTATTATCCTATGATCTATGTCATGTTTGTGTAGTTTCATTGGTACAGTCCTTTGGTGTCTATTATATTTGTGCGCGCATGGATCAACATCATAGGGTTTGTAGTATGTGTAAAGGAAGGGATAGTTTCTGTCGGAGCGACAGAAACCTAAGGACTCGAACCGGAATGTTGCACGTATGGGAGTAAGAGGACCATTAACTTAATGCTATGGTTGGGCAAACCTTAATGAATTGTTATCTACGCGGAAGCCTGCTAACAATCCAATCATATAGTATGTGTAATCGCAAGTAGTCGAGTGGTATCTTCACTAATTAATCTTGGACAATTCCATCACACTTTCCACCACTTTTCCACACTCATGGTACTGTTAGTTTATGGTTCTTTAGTGTCTGCAGCAACTAACATTTACTTTCTTGTTATTTATTATCTCGCAAAGCTATCTCTCATACCCGTATTATTACTGTAGTTTTATGGACTAGATAAAGCAAACGTTTAGTGAGCGTAGAGTTGTATCAGTGGTTGATAGAACTTGAGAGAATACTTATCCTACCTTTAGCTCCTCGTTGGGTTCGACACTCTTACTTATCGAAAAGGCTACACACGATCCCCTATACTTGTGGGTTATCAGTCGGTCTTGATCATGAGTGAAAATGCTGAGAATTAGTGTTTCCATTGCTTTAAAGCTTCAATTATTGCCATTGCTTCCTTATCATATGTAGACATTCCAGCTACCCGAGGCCTAATAGCTTTGCTTAGAAAAGACAATGCTCTTCCCTTTTGCATCAAGACGGCACCAATTCCATAGTCACAGGCATCAACTTCCAGTGTGAAAGGTAATGAGAAATCTGGTGATGCCAGAACAGGAGCTTGGGTCATTATTAGTTTCACTTGCTTAAAAGCATCTTCTTGTTCTTTTCTATATAACCATAATCCTTGATAAATCTCCTGTAATATCCAGTAGCTCCTAACACACTTCTTAGTTGAGTAACATTGGATGGTGTTGGCTAGGTAACAATGGCTTGTATCTTCTTAGGATCAGTAGATACTCCTTGTCTTGTGATTATGTGGCCCAAATATTCAACACTTCTTTGAGCAAAAGTGCATTTAGGAAGTTTGGCAAATAAGTTGTTTTGTTGCAGGATATCAAAAACTTGTTGCAAATGCTTAACATGTTCACTCAAGGAGCTGTTGTATATCAATATATCATCAAAGAAGACCACTACAAATTCACACTTGTTGGCACACATGTTCACGCTTCATCATTATAACCGCTCCACAAATAGCCTCGGCCAATAGCTTCTGGAGATGCACACTTGTTGACACCTGAGTTGTTGATGGCAGTGATTCATCAACAAAGGTAACAAAACTTCCATTCTCAGTTGTTACTCTTAGTGTAATATCTTCTTGTAATCCAGCTCCACTGGACTATAATGATAAATCCAGTCAGCACCCAGAATTGAGTCATACCCTCTTAACTTCAAGATTCTAAAATCTGAGCTGAATTTTGTTCCCTGAATAGTGTAATCACAGTTGTTACAATAGAATTCAGTCAATAATATTTCACCATTTGCTACCCAGTACCTTCATTTTCTTGCCGGCAGTAAGATTACACTTTACTTGTGCTGCCAATTCAGAAGTCATGAAAGTGGCTGTACTACCACTATATCTACCAACGCTATAGCTGTTTGTTCACCAATTTTAACAGCTAGCGTGAAGGTTCTTTTAGGTATATTAATACCCATGACTACATGCATAGAGAGTTCCAGTTTTGGATCATTGGGCTGCTCTCCTTCCTTATCAGTCATATCCTCTTCTTCTGTTATGTAAACTAGCAGAGTGGCCCTCGCAAATGCGAGGGCATCATTTGTACTTGGTTGAAAGTGTTTGAGAAATAAGAATATGATTTCTGATATCATATTATTTTCAACCATATTACAATTAACAAAAATGTTCAAGAACTATCGCAAATGTTTTGGTAAGCAAGATATACTATGCGAGTAACCTTTTTGGCAATCTGAGTTTTATGGTCAAATAACTATAATGCCATATGTTGAAACACCCTTGTAAGTTATACTGGATATTATAAATTGAAGTATAAGTTTGGCATGATGTTAGATCAGTACGGTAGGTTAGTTATCTTCGATAAAAATCATTGAATTAAGATAAAACGGTTTATCCTCCTTAATAGTTAAGTCACATTACATATTGAGAATTATCTTGGTTTGATGTTTCTTCCTTCATTTACTCACTCCATGTCATAGTGTGTTACACTTTACAAACATGAATATTGTGAAACTTTGGCTATAATTTTTTTATATGAATATGCTGATACGGATATATTATCTCGTTCTAGATATATTCGTTAACATGTTTATACATCAGTAGTCAAAGTTAGAGAAGTATGAGTCTAAATCCTAACTTATTTTGATCCAATGGTTCCACACACCCGAACACATGTATTTTCTGTGTTTAGCAAGATATCATAGTTCAAGATTATTATTCAGTTGTAAATTTGGTTGTGTAATTTAAATAACATGTGCTTTTACATTGATTTTGTTACGTTAGAGAAAGACATATACCATAGTCTAAATATGTCTACTATACAAACCAATCAATATATTGAAAAACAATTCATAATATGTAAGTGTACGCTTTTTTTGGTCCTCGGACAAAGAATAGTATTGGCACACCTATCCAGATACTAAATATGAAACATATCAAGCTGAAATCTGTGTGAGTTAACCCTGTGCAAATCATTACGTCAAAATGTCATCCCCGTCGATATTATGTCGACTGATGTTGCATCTTCATCACGTTTGAAGGTTTGACGCTTTGTGTCTCACTATGTTGGAATATCCATTTAGCGGAAGGACATTCACTTCCTCGTGAGAAGTGGTTACTCAGCCCTATGTTTATCTTTAAATCCGTAGTTTCCTTAGTGTGAGTGATAGTGTTTAATTTTTATAGTGAGATTAATGTTGTAATTTCATGAACATCAAACGACGTCTTTTGAGAGTGTTGGTCTCATGGAGGTCAAATAAAATTGGCATTTATGTGTACTAAATAATAGGATAAGCGTACGTAGTGCGACTAATGTCGTGACTTCATTAATTTTAAAATTCCATGACTCCAAACTTCTGCATACGTTTTGTGAGTACTTTGGTCAAGTATGATGGTTGTCGAATAAAATTTTCATTTATGCTACGTACTCCCTCCTTTCACAACAACATATGTTCTAAATTAAGTCAAAGTCAAACTTTATAAATTTTGGACCAAATAGAAAATATCAACATCTAATATATAAAATCCTTATTATTAAAATCACCGATCACCGTAGAACGTAATTTCATATTATACAAACTAATTTAGGAATATACATATATACTGCTAAATATTTGGTCAGTTTTTACATAATTGACTTTGACTAAACACAGAATGAAGGTATTTCTACCGACTGGTTTAGTTTTTTTTCTAAGCCGTCCATATTCTAACAGCTTCTACCCTTGGCCGCCATGTTTATATAAGTTTTTTTTCCTTTCTTCTTCTATGTTCCGATCCATTTCTTTTTATTCACAAAAAATGTGCTTCTAGCTATCACAGTCGCATGTAATTTCATACAATCTACCGACATACATGTTATAATTTTTTTGGCGGCTATCGTTCCAACCAAGGTAGCTAATTCCGGCAGGTTTTAAACGGACAATATGTTGTTATGTGATTACAAATATTTCATTTAATTCTAAAAACATACTATTTAGATATAACCAATAAAAGTAATTTAAATAATCAATAGTTATAACTTACATGCTTACCTGGTTGACCGGCTCATGTTTTACATCGTCGCGGTTACGTCCCGTTGAATCGAATTGGATCATATATATGCTTGCTATGCAATTCTACATTTTTTGCCTTTGCTCAGTGCATGAAATTCCGTTTGGATAAGTTGATTTGTACGCCGCTAACGGCCGGCCGTTGAATCTTATAAGCCACTCGATCTAATAAACCCTACAGTAGGCATCATCAAAGAGAAATTAGCCTACGTGAGGCACCAGCATGTTGTATTGGACTTGGACTCTATAAACATCTTATGGTTGTACGTATATCTCAGGATCTCTTATTAAATCACATCCCGTGGCTGTAAAAAAAAGGACAGGACTAGGCGTCCCCCGGGGGATCTTTCCGTCCGATCCCCCGGGTCGCCAGCCCGACACGTGTCCACTAATATAGGCTAATCCCGTTTTTGCTACAAAACTCCCGATTTTTGCTGCAAATCGTCCCGCTTTTGCTGCATTGTAGCAAAAAACGGTTCGTACACAAAACATGAAGGGAAAAATTCTGGCCTCGCCGGAGACCTCACCGGAGACCTCGCCGGAGACGTGGTAGCAAAAACTTTATGCTATTGTAGCAACAGAAAAGTTCTATTGTAGCAAAATCAACTTCACCGGAGACTCTCGCCGGAGACATCGCCGGAGACCTCGCCGGAGACGTGGTAGCAAAAAGTTTATGCTATTGTAGCAACAGAAAAGTTCTATTGTAGCAAAATCAACTTCGCCGGAGACTCTCGCCGGAGACATCGCCGGAGACCTTCTCCGGCGGCGTGTGCATGCTGCAATGCTGCAATATAACAATTTTTTTGCTATTATTGTTATGTGTTTTGCTACAATAGGATAAAGTTTTTGCTACGATGTTTTCGACGAGGTCTCTGTCGATGTCTCCGGCGAAACCGATTTTGCTACAATAGCACATTTTTTTTGCTACGGGGTCTCCGGTGAGGTCCGGCGAGTCCGGTGAGGCCGCCGGCGAAATCGGTATTTTCTCCGGCGAAATTGATTTTGCTACAATAGCACATCTGTTTTGCTACGGGATCTCCGGTGAGCTCTCCGGTGAGGTCCGGCGAGTCCGGTGAGGTCGCCGGCGAAATCGGTCTTTTCTAATCTATTTTCTGGACGAACCGTTTTTTGCTACATAGGAGCAAAAGCGGGCAATTATTTGCTACACGGTAGCAAAAGCGGGATTTGAACAGAAAAAAGGGGACACGGGTGACCCGGGTGATCTTTCCCAAAGATCCCCCGGATGATTACTATACTTTTCCTAAAAAAAACTGGTACGTGTCTGTTGAGTCTAGAATCCTAGTCTGGCGTACATGTTTTTTTTTTGCTGGTATCGTTCCAACCAACTTAGCTAGTCTGGCTGGTTTTTAAACAGACAACGTGTTATCGTGTTATCGTGTCAAACGTTTTACGTGACTACTAATATTGTATTAAATCCTAACCACATATTTTAGATCTAACTATTAAAATTAATCTAGGTGATGTGGCTTAACGTGGTGGCTCGAAAAACTAACTCATTTTGCTTTTAGTATATAATAGATGATGTCTGGATGTTTTTCTTGAGCAGTTGCTTGCAGTGCATGCACCTGTGCGTGCTGAATCATTTTACACACATGCTTGTGACCAGGGAACCATGGTTCTTTGCACTTATAACTCAATTTTTGAGCAGTTGCTTCTTGAATAACACTTGCAGGAGTTGCATTCACAGGTTTGTTACTTTCAGAATGTACTTGCCTTCTGACTGGATAGTGTATGTTATTAGCAGGTCTACTTTTAGGGGCACCTGACTCCATTCTTCTAGCCATCCACATGGCCTTTTGCATGTCTTCAGGTGTATGACATTGGAGATGAGCTTGAATGTAATTTGACAGCCCAGAAATGAAGCTTCTAACGAAATAATCTTCTAGGAGACAAGGATTATCCCTTTGCATAAGATTCATTGCAGCTTCAAATTTTTGAATGTATACTGCCACAGTAGAAGTCTGTGTGAGGGAATTAAAAGCTCTCACATTGTCACACATGGATGTTTCCGCAAATTTATCTCCAATATACCTGCAGAACATGTTAAGATCGGCGGCAAATATCCAGGAACTGCTCTGTTCGGTTCCCATTGTCTCTACTTTGTGGCAGACAGTTCGCATTCCTTCTGTCTCTTCTTCCTCGTTGACGTGGTGTTAACACATCAAATCCCATGGTTCGGTACCTAGGGTTGAGATTAAGGGGGAGAGACGTGGTAGCGCTGTTAGTGTCGTCGGCTGACAATATACCTGGCCATGGGAAGCCCCGGCCCAAAATTCCAGGGCCTGGGCCGCCATGGGATTGTCCATGGGCGGGCCTGGACCTCAGATTTCGGCCCAAATGTTGCATGGGCTTGGGCCTGGGCTTTGCATATTGACGTTTTAAGGAAGAAGCCCGGCCCGAGGCCCGAAAGCCCGATGGGATTTTGCACTCATGGGAGGGCCTGGGCCTGAAATATAGGCCCGAGCGTCGGATGGGCCTGGGCCTAGGATTTTGCCCGTGGACATTTTTAGGCCTGGCCCGAAGCCCGGCCCGGCCCGGCCCATGGCCAGGTATAGGACGGGTATGCGGTGGATTGGGCTAGGGTTGGTATTTATATGACTGCCTTTTGGGCCCACTTAATTTGCATACGGACATAAAATTCCACCGTTACCATGTAATTGCATACGGTTAAATTTATGCCTCCGTTTCCGATGTGTCGCGGGTCGCGGGAGGAGACCTCGCGGGACGCTTTTTCAGGCACAAAGCCCGATTTTCCGTCGCCTAACTTGTGCCGTTTCCATAGAGGGATATCCGATGTGTCGTTCTGTACTAGTGGGAGGAGGATACACTCCTCGATGACCTGCGAGAGACATTTGCCAATCTCAACCGCTACACGGTCAAGTTCAACCCCAAGAAGTGTGTCTTTGGCGTGCCAGTCGGACAGCTTCTAGGGTACCTCGTCTCAGCCCGAGGCATTGAAGCAGACCCGGAGAAGATTCAAGCCATCCTGACCATGGAGCGGCCGACCAAGCTTCGGGAGGTGCAGAAGCTAGCAGCACTCAGCCGCTTCATCAGCAAACTCGGCGAAAAAGCACTCCCCTTTTACCAGCTGATGAAGAAGTCGAACAAATTCGAATGGACCCCAGAAGCACAAGCAGCTTTCGTCGACCTCAAGCGTGTCCTAACAAGCCCTCCAGTCTTAGTCACGCCTCGGGAGCGCGAGCCGCTGTACTTATACATCTCCGCCACCAACAGGGTGGTCAGTACCACGCTTGTCGTCGAGCGCATGAAGGACACGCCCATGGCATACAGAGACCCGTGTACTACCTCAGTGAGGTCCTCTCCATATGAAAACAGTGGTGCCCGCACTATCAGAAGCTGGCCTACGCCGTGTTCATGTCATCACGAAAGGTCGCCCACTACTTTGCCGAGCACCCGATAACTGTCGTCAGCTCGGCAGGACTTGGTGACATACTAACCAACCCTGACGCAACCGGAAGAGTCGCCAAGTGGGTCATCGAGTTGGGACCTCGAGACATCAAGTACGACCACCCGAACGCAATCAAGGCGTAAGTCCTTCCCGACTTCACCACCGAGTCGATCGAAGCCCAGCTACCAGGAGTACCAGATGTGTCCAACTCATGGACCATGTATTTTGATGGGTCGAAGAAGCATGAGGGCGCAGGCGCAGGTGTCGTACTCACGTAGCCAAAAGGGGACAAGCTTCGCTACGTCCTGCATATGCACTTTCCAAAATCCTCCAACAACAAGGCGGAGTACGAGGCCTTACTACACAGCATGCGGATGGGCAAGGCCTGCGGGTGTACCCGACTCATGATCTACGGCGACTCAAATCTCGTTGTACAGCAAACAATGAAGACCTGCGACGCTACGGTAGATAATATGATCACATATCGTGAGTTGTACAACATCATGGAGGGCGACTTCGACGGATGCAAGCTGCGTCACATCAGACGTGAAAGCAACGAAGAAGCGGACATGTTGGCCAACCTTGGCTCCACCAAGGCACCAGTTCCACCTGGCGTCTTCCTCGAGCGCATTGAGCACAGATCCATCAAGGTCAAGCACACAGCAGCACCCCCGGCGTCGACTACCGCCGCCAAGGACACTCCTCCACCCAGCACAGAGGATCAGCTAGTCGAAGTTCTCCTCATTGAACCGACCTGGACGCACCCTTTCCTCGCATACATGCTGCACAATGAGCTGCCAGAAGACGCAGCAGAATCACGTCGTGTCACTCGACGCACCAAGGCATACACAATCATCAAGGGCGAACTGTACAAACGCAGCATATCAGGGATCCTCCAGAGGTGCATCGCATTCGAGGACGGCAAGGCCATCCTTTGAGACATCCATGCAGGAACCTGTGGACACCATGCAAGCTGTCGAGCGCTCGTCGCCAAGGCCTTCCGAGCAGGGTTCTACTGGCCAACGGCACTCCGGGACGCAGAAGACATAGTGAAGAGGTGCATCGGCTGCCAAAAGTTCGCCACCAAGCCGCACGCACCTGCATCAGAGCTGAAAACAATACCGCTGGCCTGGCCCTTTGACCAATGGGGACTCGCCATGGTTGGGCCACTCAAGAAATCCTCGCGCGGAGGACACGTTGGACGAAGCACGCGACATACATGTTAGATCGAAGCGGTCCCTATCACAAACTCGACTGCCACGACAGCGGTAAACTTTATCAAGTCAATCATCTACCGCTTCGAGGTCCCTCATAGCATCATAACCGACAACGGTACAAACTTCACGGCTGAAGAGTTCCGTGACTTCTGCAAAGATCAAGGTGTCAAGCTCAACTACGCATCTGTAGCGCACCCGCAGTCGAACGGTCCAGTGGAAAAGGCCAACGGACTTGTGTGCAGCAGACTCCTAGTGCCGCTCAAGAGAGCTGCGGGTGCTTGGGTCGAAGAGCTACCATCCGTACTTTGGAGTTTACCACTACCCCAAGCGCGATGTCGACGGCTATGATAGTTGCCCTTTGATGTGCAGTTCGACGCACCCAGAGTAGTCGCATACGCACTCGAAGATGGAGTCGACACGTTGGACGAAGCACGCGACATCGCGCTTGCCCGCACAACTGTCTACCAGCAGAACCTCCACAACTATCATAGCCATCGACTGCGCACCAGGTCCTTCATGGTTGGCGATCTGGTGCTTCGCTTGAAGCAGAAGAAGGTGCACAAGCTCGCTTCCCCATGGGAGGGACCCTTCATCATCACGAAAGTCATCGATGGCGGTGCATACCGTCTGAAGCACGCAAAGACGGGAGAGCTCTCGCACAATGCCTGGAACGTTGCGCACCTGCGCCATTTCTATGCTTAGACTGTTCAATCATCAAATGTAATATCACATGATGTCGGATAGCTACAGGTTTTAGACGCGTCTTTTCCTTACCAGGTTACCTAAGGGGACTGAAAGGTTTTTAATGAAGCGGCCTGCTAGCTTAACATACAAAGTGGAATACAATCAATGTTCCTCTATCTTCTTTTTTATGACGACTCTTACAAACACCTTGGCCGCACCCGAACACTCGGGGGCTGCGCCGCGTAGGTTAAACAAATACAAACACCTTGGCCTCACCCGAACACTCGGGGGCTAGGCCGCGCAGGTTAAACAAATACAAACACCTTGGCCGCACCCAAACACTCGGGGGCTACGTCGTGCAGGTTCAAATTCACACACATCGGCCGCACCCGAACACTCGGGGGCTGTGCCGTACAGTTCTAGCAAACACATAAAAACCTCGTCCGCACTCGAACGCTCGGGGGCTGCGCCGGGCAAATTCAGAACTTCACAATTCGTTTAACGCACCCGAACACTCGGGGGCTGCGTCCAACAGCGTACAAAACAACATCTCGCGACGCAAAATTTGCAACTTTACACTCGGGGGCTAAGCCCCGCACACACATTACAATTATTTATAATTGGCTCCAATGAGCATACATACATACATACATACATACTGCAGCAACGCAGCAAATACCCATATACATTACAATTCAAACTTTACAAAACCGCATTCTAACCTACTCTGCAGGTTCCTCTTTCGGCCCCGCCCATTTCACTTCTTCCTTCAAAACCCGGTGAACAATAACGAGCGCATCAAGACGAGTCGCTTGGTAATGCTCCTGCATAGTCACAAGGCCACCACCAGGTACTCGTGGTGGACCCTGGGCGATTCTCTTCAAGTCAAGGTCCAGGCGGTGAGCCCGAACGAAGGCGAGTGCAGCAGTGGCCCCACCAATGAGTTGCTCTCGAACGAACTTTTTAATGGCCTTGCCTCCACGAAATTTCTTCAACAGCGCCGCCAGACCTTGTGGTTGCTCATTCAATGGAAACAAGGACCGGTGCACTCGAGCTAGAGCCGACCTGCAGGTTTCCAGCAGAATAGCCGCACGCCAGGCACGGTCTTGAAGCTTAGCTAGCATGCGACCTCTCACCCTATCCGACCAGAAGGGGTGGGTGGAATAATGCGAGCTACTGCATAACCATCCAGCCGGCCGCGCAAGCGTGTCGCTTCAGTCGGCTCATCCAAACAAGCACATGTGCAAGCACAGGAAAATATCATCAAACAGTTAAGCAGCACAACAACCCGATGTTTGTTTCGAGCGCACTTACACTCTAGCTGCATGTTCACCTTGTCCAGCTCGCTAGCAAAAAGGTCTCCCGCTCTATGGCCGGTGAGGGCCTCGACTGAAGATCAGCCAACGTACCCTTCATATCCTTCAGCTCTTGCTCCACCTTCGAAAGCTTCAGCTGAAGGAAGTTGATGAGGTTTTCATCATTCTTACTTCGGGTGCTCGTCTTGGGAGCGGCACTTCCAGAAGAAAGGTCAGCCGGCGCACCAGGTGCTCCAGGCTACACAAGAACAACTCAAGGCATAAGAGCAATGTGGAACCAAAGATTACCCCCGATCCAACAGACTCGGGGGCTGTTCGTTTCAGAAGGACAGTCATAGCATAAAGGAAACAGAGGCGAGCTTATATTCACAAAGCTCCATACGGCATCAGGTTTCATTACAAGCAAAAGAATAAAGCAAAGGAGTCAGCCCTGGAATCTACGACATCGACTCTGACCTAGACCTAGAAATGGGGCAGCACGTTCGGCAAGAGTGGCGGCACGTTTTTCAAGCATGGCCACCATCTTCCTCGACAGCGTTCCTGCCTGCTCCTTCACCGCATTTGTCACGGCCGTCTTCCCGTCGGGTTTCTTCGGGAGGCTGGCCACAACTTTCTCGAAGTCGCCTGCAATACCGTGGCCAAGCAGCAGAAGGAACGTGGACTCGGAGCCACATACCGTTTGGGCACGGGCGTAGTTGGCCAGTGTCGACGTCCCGGGCCCGAACACCTCAGCCAGGCCTTCAATCGTTGCGGGTGGCGTGCCTCGCGGGAAGATAGTCTGGTGCACGGCCGTCAGGGCACTGGCGGATTTGGTGAGGGAGTCTCTGACCCGGGCACATATCTTGTCAAAGGCCCCCACCACTTCCTCGAGAGACCATTCATCCGCAGGAGGCGAAGAACCAACATCCGCTGTCAAATCAAGAAAAATCAGAACCAACCTGCAAGCCATCAACTCAAAAAGCAACACACAGATGGTAGAGACATCACCTCCCATCACATGAGACAGTGAGCGGAGTCGCTCTGTCTGCAGCGTCTCGCGGGTCTCCGCTTCTTCGAGCTTCTGCTGGGCGCTCACACGCTTAGTTTCGAGCTTCTTCTCAAGCTCCTGCAACCGGGTCAGAGCCACCTCCCGGTCGCCTGCGCCCAGGCCATGGGCATAATTTAAACATCAAGACAGGGGAAAATAAACAGAAGGAGGGCAGGAAGTCCTTACGGTCCAACTGCTCCACCTTGGCCCGTAGCTGGTCACGCTCCTGCTCCATCTACACGTATGTCTCACCCGACTCCAACAAAGTGCGGAAAAATGGCTACGGAGTACGCAAGGGTTTCAGCAAAACAATATACAAAATGCAGTAACTTGAGCCTATGCCCAACTACAATTAGTCGCACATAGCCTCAGGGGCTACTCCCATCGGGAGCGCTGTCGCGCACCCGATAAAACATGAAGGTTCAGAAGATACTTACGTGGTTATAATGTGCCGGTGGCGCAGCACCCGAAGAAGAAGGCGCGCCCCCTGTGGCTTGGGATGCGCACTCGCTAGGGAGGTCTGCTGCGTCTCCACCCAAACCTCGCCACCCGAAGACAACATAGGCGTGGTCTCGGGAAAAATCGGGGGAGCGTTGTCCTTCGGCAGAGCATCCTCCTCCGGGCTGAACGGCAACAATCAGACAACAGATAGAAACAGGAAACTTAAACAGTATAGCGAGTGTTTACCTCGCGTCGTCATCACTCAGCATATTTGTGAAGTCCAGATGTGCGCCAAACTCCAAAGCACCCTCGGGAGAAACGGCACGCAATGGAGTCACAACCCTGGGCTCCCTCGGATCAGGAGTCGAGGAGCCCGAGTCACCATCCTGCTCAGCCAGCAGGTCCAAGGGAGGTGAGCTAGCCATGGTCGAGCATGTCTCGCCTACGCGGCGTCGCTTGAGTGGTTGCTCATCTTCCTCCTCTTGCTCAGACTCCTCCACCTCGTCAGTTGGTGTGCGTGCGGAGGCGAGAGAAATCTCGTCGATGTCCGGCTCGGCCAACAAAATCTCCACCTCCGCAGTCTCACCATCCTCGGGAAGTGGAGGCAAGCGCCTGAGATAAGTGTGACCCTGCACATCAGAAACCAAAAAGATTCAGTCAAAAGGCATACACCCTCCGCAAAGGGAAAAGCATAAAAACAAGGCGTACCTCGGGCAACGGGTGATCGCTGTCGAACGCGTCAACCGGGCAATCGAGAGGGTAAGGGTCGTTCGCCGTCAGCTTGGTGATCGAACGCACACGAGTCTCCACCTCTCTCTTTGATGGCAGAGCCTCTTCTTCTGTCAGGCGCGTCGGGTCATGCACGCCCTGGAACTCCCACATCGGGTGCGCCCGCACTCGAAGTGGCTGCACACCCCTCTTGATGAACGTATAAATCAGATGAAGGCCGCTCACTTCGCGGCCAACAGTCTTTAGGAGCCCATCAATCTTTGCCAACAAAGGCTTCGCCTCTGCCTCTTCAGCGGCGGACGTCTGGTGCAGCCAAGCTCAGGTCTTTACCAGAGTCACGTGGGCACCGAACTCAGGCAGCCCTTCTTGTTGGGTCCTGAAGTAGAACCACTTCTTCCTCCAGTTCTGCGCTGACTCGACCTATTGCAGATCGAAATACCCGACCTCCTTGCGCGACTGGATGTTGAAGCCGCCAACAGCATACACGCGGTCCGGGCCGACGTTCCTCTTCACATTAAAGATCTTCTTCCAAAGACCCCAATGCGGATGCACCCCCAAAAAGCACTCGCAAAGCACGAAGAAAACAGCGATGTGCAGAATGGAGTTGGGGGTGAAATCGTGCAATTGCACCTTGTAAGCATACATCAACGCTCGCACAAAATCATGAATGGGGAAGGAGAATCCCCTATTCATGAAGTCGTGGAAGCAAACGCGCTCGCCCTCTCTGGGTTGAGGGCTTACCTCATTCCCGGGCACGTGCGTCGCCAGAATTTCGGCGGAGGGAAGCCACCCGTCCCGTCGGTACGCGTCCAGCTGCGACGCCTTCATGGTGGACCTCGTCCAATCGCTGGCTCTCTTCTTCAGCGTGGCCGCAGCGCCCGCGGCCATGGCATTGCTAGCCGTGGTGGCGGCACCGGCGGCGTTCCTACCTTTCTTTGATGGCGTGGTCATGGCGCTGGTGGCAGCGATGGAGATGAGCACAGAGGTAGAAGAAGAAGCGGCGGCGGCGGGTAAAGAATGGCAAGTGAAAATAATTCACCCCGCTGTTCCCTTTATTTATCCGCACAGGCCACTGATCTCCAACGTTGGTGGAAGATTGTGCACCGCAAAGCAAATCAAGCCATACACGTGGCAGCGTCGGAGGGCAACCGTCGCTAGCCACGCCGCCCACTACGCACGAGAATCGAGGAGGCCATTATCACGTCGCCGTACAATCCGCGTCAGAGCAGTCAAATCTAGTCCAAACGGCACTGTCCTTGGTCAACACTGCCATACGGGACCCACAGGTCCCGTCCCATCCATCGCATCGAGCGTGCCACCGCTTTTTTTTTTCTTTAGACCGAACTACCGTAGGGGAAGCCCCTACGGTTAATTTTATAGATTAAAAGTCACAGGGAGGGAGTAGAAGCATTACAAAGAGTTTTTCGGTCTAAAAACTAGCCAGGGGGCCCAAAAGAGTCAAGGAGAGATGACTCGAGCCGAAAGGAAAAACAGGAACGAACTATCCGAAGAACAAAGAAACAGTGTCCACAAGAGTTTGTACTTGAGACGACTTTAATCTGAACTGATGCAGCAGAAAATTTTGCACCGCTTTTCAGGTGGCGCAGTCGCCAAAAACGTCATCCCTGACGTCATCACTCGCACGACGCCCAAAAAGTATTCAAGTCCCCACGAGTGTAGACTGCGGAAGATATTCGAGCTAGGCAAAATCGGTTGCTCGACCGCTTCACATACTGAAACATACAACTCCCATCGGGAGGGAGCGAATCAAAATTTCATCGACTGATGCAAAAGTTTCAAAGCTTTGAGATTATCCTCAGTTGCAAGCAATTAAGCAGAATCTCGGGGGCTACTCCCAACGATAAAACTACGATCAAAGACATCAGTCTGTCCAAGCAAAACAGTCGAAGACTCACTCGACTCGGCTACTTAGCCCCATGAAAATTTCAGTCACAATTCCCCGAGTTGCGTCCGCCGCATATACCTCGGATGCTGTACGCATGGTGCAAAGGTAAGACCCGCCGATCCGTCGAGCTGGGCCGGGGCCCGCTCCTACAGCGTTTGACCTGGAATTTTCCGTGTCTGCAGACATGAAGAAAATCCTGACGGACGCGTTAGGTACCCGCAAAGTTATGCTGCAGGTCGGCTCAGTAAGACCTCCCGCGGACTGAGTCGAACCTGACCAGCTAGTTCCGGGTTCGAGTCCGGGGACTCGAACTTGAAGTAGGCTAGTAAGATTTTGCCCAGAAGTACAGTTAACTGGTCCCGATCCGTCGAGCGTACCAGACCTACTACGGCACTATCCCTCGGCAAACTAAGCAAAGCATCAGTCGACGTGTTTCCGATTCGGCATGCACATTCGAGGCAATCTTGACTCAAATATACTTAATGAACAAAGAACAAAACGATGCATCATCATACTAAGATACGCAGCAAAGTAAAACGAGTTATGACGTGCACTTACGGAGGCGTCCCTGCCCGATTATTCGAGTCAACCAAGCACTCGGGGGCTACTGACGTGGGCCTACCCTTCGGGTGCCCCACCATGAGGACACCTGGTGCACGTACAAGCTAAGCCCCAATAGCAGGCCTGCCAGCGAGCCACAGCCAAGGTCCACGAAGGGGGCCCAGAAGGACAACGTACGTCCCAAGAAAGGGAAAAGCTAAGTCGGTAGAAACCTACCTTACCTGTAAACATAATCGGATGCGAACCCCCGAGACCCAGCCTCCTATATAAAGGCTGGGAGGGCCGCCGATCTAGGTCACGCAATACTCATACCACCAAAACCCTAGCGAGATCGCATCTCGCCGGGACACCATTGTAGCTCCTTTGTACACCTCATACATCAATAACCAGACAAGCAGGAAGTAGGGTGCTACCCTCCGGGGGCCTGAACCTGGGTAAACCTTGCTTGTCAGCTATACCTGGCCATGGGAAGCCCGGCCTGACCCGAAATTTCAGGGCCTGGGCCGCCATGGGCTTGTCCATGGGCGGGCCTGGGCCTCAGATTTCGGCCCGAATGTCGCATGGGGCTAGGCTTTGTATATTGACATTTTAAGGAAAAAGCTCGGTCCGAGACCTGAAAGCCCGATGGGATTTTGCACTCATGGGAGGGCCTGGGCATGAAATATAGGCCCGAGGGTCAGATGGGCATGGGCCTGGGCCTAGGATTTTGCCCGTGGGCTTTTTAGGCCCGGCCCGGCCCTTGGCCAGGTATTTGCCTGATGCTACTTACCGAGCCAGCCTTTTAATCAAAGGGATGGGCCGGGATGCCACTTACGCCGTCTATACTGTTTATTGCTACCGAATCCTACTCTGAGTGCCAATCACTCGCATATGTGATTTTCAAAGACGTTTGTACGGTGAGATTACTTGGTCCAGCTGAACCTTGGTTCAGCAAAACATTTATCTACAACATTCTTGATGTTGCTGTTTGACTTTGTTTGCTAGTATATCGCAATGTGTGATATCCAATTGTGATGATCGCTGACTATTCAAGATAAGTAGGCTGGGCTGTCAATGATAGTCAGACTGACTAAGTCAGTGCATCATATATGTCAGCATGTTATATTAGACCGAGAACTGATTGTGCAAATCAAGGCTAATTTTAGGGAGTTCCGAGTGTAATTTTCGAGTCCAGGGAGCTGTACTGCTCTCTTGTAAGTTATATTAATGCCTTGAGTTAGATATGGTTCTTGGACTGTGGCTGTTCCCTTGCTAGCGTTCACCGATGGAATCATAGCTGGTACTAGATATCCGGTTCTCTTTATATGGTTGCAGTTTTATTTTCTAGTCGCTGGTACTAGCAAGTGCAATCATAGCGGAAAATACGTCCATGTGGTTTCTATGTACTAGTAACTCAGCTTGTACAGTTCAATCTTATTTTCTTGCTTGGGACTTGGCCTTGGGAGGACAAGTATAGTTGTAATGTCGTATACACATATGTTCCCAAAAAATCTTTATCTACTTGATTGATTATTGTATAGTGGGTGTAGGTGGAGTGCGGCGATATGGCGCCCGATTTTGAAAATAATTAAATTTAAAGTTTCCGAAAAATTCAATAAAAATACCATGATGTAGACAAACCTATGCATTACGACTGGTACAAAGTATTTATGTGAAATACAATGTATTTTATCCTCAGCAAAAAAGACAAAAATACAGATCTGGGCGTGATGAGATCTAACTTTTTTTTATCTAATTTTTTTCGATTTGCCTTTTTTGCTGAGCCAAATATACAATGTATTTCAGACTGTCATTTTTTAGGATCATAGTGCATGTGGTTGGCTACATCCAGATATTTCTTTTCGAATTTTTTGAAACGTTTTTGAAAGTTTCAAAAACGGGCTCCCTGTAGGACGAGCGCCATTGCGCTTATTCGGTGTAGGTGCCTCTACTACTACACTTTTTCTGTAGGTAACGATGTCTTCAATCTATACCCTCTTTTTTTTCATGGTAATACGATTCTCATTGATAAATTAAAGACAAGATACAAAGTACGTATACACAGATCTTACTGATCTGAAAAAAAGGATAAACCTATGTGACAAACCAACGTCTATCTCTCTTCGTCGGCACCACCGTAGCAGCCACCAAAGAAAGATAAGACGGATCACCTCTTCACCCGAGCTCGACGTGGTCATCAGCTTTTCGGACCTCCAAAATAGTTTGCCATAGGACAAACCATTACCGTTAAAAGTATCAGACCGGGGCAGCACGACCCCGGACACGCCATCGAACTTCAGCACTGGCACCCCCGCACGGCGACGTCGGAGTAGGGAACCAGAACCATCAACCTCCAACCACAAACCCAGCACAAGGTGCACCATCTTCCTGCTGTCACCAGTGCAGACCACCGCCTGCACGTACTCCTGGACGAATCCTCTCTGCTCCACCATGGCGCCGGAGACAACGCCGCAGCAACGGGGACAGAGCAGGAGGAAAAACCCATCTGATGGAGTCGCCGCCACCGCCTCGCCGACACCATCCATGAACCCTAAAGCCACTGATCTAAAAGATCGACAAGCACACAGTGCCACCAACTCCGAGACGCCACCATGAAGGACAACGCCGGTGTGGGAGTAGAGTTGAGGCAGATTTATTTGCCCGGGCGCCGCTCCCACCACCCCAATGCGCACCATGCTAGAACCTTCCTAACCCTAGTTACCATGCAAAAAACGGGGTCCCCCTCCCTCCTACCGCCGGAGCGGCAAGCGGAAGGAGAGGGGCCCAACTCTTTCGCCGTGGCCGGCGGCGCGGCGGCGGCCGCCGCTAGGGTAGGAAAACCGAGCGCCTCCGCGAGTCGCCTGGGAGCGCTCGCGAGCAGTGCGAATGAACCGGATTGCTTGACTAATCTATACCCTCTTATGCTAGCTGGTTATGACGTGGTTAAGTTTAACTTGTGTAGATTTTTTGTATGTTAAGGAGAAAACTCCAATAGTACTAGGTTTAAAGATGTTTTTTGCTACAACATGGCATGTAAATCATTTGAATCACATGGGACACAGATCTTTTTTGATAATTCTAAAACAATACAAACATGTATCAATCCAAATGTTTTGAATTGGCTAGGATCATTTAACTTTACAACATTGCTAATGCTGATATATTTCTACATTGTAGGTCTAAATGAGCTTTGCAAGATGTACAAGACCCGTGGAACATGCTAAGTAATGGGTTGAGCACTACTGCTGCCTACTGGGATGTTTTGGACGATCAAGGCGGAGTTTTTTCAAGGTTATAATGGATGATCGACATGAGATGCTAAGTTTATTTTTCTCATTGTTTCAAAGCATATTCTTGCTAGCCAGTGCCATGTTCAGATAATCTTCTCCTAATATGTAAATATCTGCTGGATTTTTAAATATGTCAATTGTTTGTTGTAGATATCAGTTCCTCACACTGGTATTATGAAGAAGCTCGGTGCTTGTTCCAAATGGGTATCGTGAAGTCATGGAAAGCCCCAGGTGCCCCCAGGTGCATTCTTTGTAGTTGGTTGGAGTTTATACTTGTAGTTGGTTGGAGCAGACCGTAAAACACAGTTGTATATGTAGCATTTGTTAGCTGTGTAAATGTTAGTACATAGCTTTGTGGAGAGGAAATATGTAAAGTTGTATCATGTACGGTTGTAACTTTGGAAATAAAGAAATATTAGAAATAATATTGCTATCAGAAGTTGGCAGAAGCCAGCAAGAAGCTGTTTTTTTTTAATATGATTTTTTCACATCAGACACGGTTGTATTGTTTTATCTGTTTCCATTGTCTATTCTTATTGGAAACGGACATGCACACATATCTGTATGCATTCAGAAGGCTCATCAGAAACAGTTTTTTACCTCTGTTGCCAATAAGCTCGCTCACATCAGCTTGCTCACATCAGTGACAGGGGCGGAGAAACGGACCATTTCTCCGTTTCCGATGAGGGTTTTGGTCCGTTTCCGATGTGTCGTTCTGTACTAGTGTCCTTTGTTTTGATGACGATGTCGTCGACATAGACTTGGACGTTGCGTCCGATCTGCTCCTTGAGGCAGTTCTGCATCATGCGCTGGTAAGTGGCACCCGCGTTCTTGAGCCCGAAGGGCATGGTTGTGTAGCAGTAGACGCCGTATGGCGTGATGAAGGCCGTTTTGTCCTAGTCTTTGACCTTCATCCTTATCTAATTGTAGCCTGAGTATGCATCCAAGAAGAACAAGCGTGCGCAGTCCGCAGTCGAATCGACTATCTGGTCGATGCGTGGCAGCGGGAAGTGGTCTTTGGGACAACACTTGTTCAGAGATGTGAAGTCGACACACATGCGAAGTATGTCTGTATGCTTTTTTGGTAAGGATGGGATTGGCCACCCTGTCTGATTTTTTGATCTCGCGGATGATCTTGGCTGCGAGTAACCTGTCGACTTCCTGTCCGATGGCCTCCCGTTTCGGCTCGGAGAATCGACACATTGTTTGTTTCACGGGTCTGGTGTCTGGTAATAGTTGGAGAGAGTGCTCGGCAAATTCACTGGGTATACCTGGCATATCGGCTGGACACCAGTCAAAGATTTCCCAGTTCTCACGGAGGAATTTGACGAGTGCGCCTTCCTATGCGGGAGATAAGCTTGATGACACGTTGACCGTCTTGGCTGGGTCCGTCGGGTGCACCTGATGCGACCTCGTGTCGTTTGTGGCGTTGAAGGCGCTATCGGGTGCCGATTTCTTGGCCTCAGGAAAGAGGGTGCGATCGTTGGTGAGCGAAAGCTCTTCGAGTTGCTCCTGCATGCCAAGCATCTCGGAGATCTTGCTGAACTCCCTGTCGTAGCTGTCAGAGTGTTGGAAGTTGCTGCTCACTGTGATAACTCCTTTGGGTCCCGACATCTTAGTTTGAGCTATGCATAATGCGGGACAACCATGAATCGAGCGAATGTCGGGCGCCCAAGGATGGCGTGGTACTGAGACTTCTAGTCGACAACCTCGAACTCGATCGTTTCTGTCCTGAAGTGATCTCGCCCGCTGAAGATAACTGCGAGTTGAATTGTGCCAAGCGGGTAGACTGCCTTGCCCGGTACGATGCCAGATTTTTGACTGACCGGTTCATTTTGCGTAAGGTGTCAGCGAAAAGGATGTTGATTCCACTCCCTCCGTCCATGAAGACTTTGGACATGGCGAAACCCCCGATCTGGGCATCGAGTACAAGGGCGGCGTGCCCCGGGCGCACCACTGCAGGCGGGTGATCCTCGCGAGAGAACGTGATGCTGGTATCGGACCCCTTCAAGTATTCGGGCATGGCGGGTGGTGACATGGTGGCCAGATTGACATGTCGGGTGTGCAGCTTCTGTAGCCTGTTGGAGGGGCATCCCTTTTGTATCATATTCATTTGCCCCTGAGGCTGGGGATATTGGTATGCCGCCTCTCTAGGACCTTCTATGCGGGCCTGGTGATGCACCGCACCCGCCATGTGTCCGGCTGGTGCTGGAGGTGCTGGAAGTGCTGGAGGGGTTCCGTTTGTGGCTGCAGCGGGAGCCGTTTGATAGCGTCTGGCGTACTCAGTCGCCAACCGTGTGAATTTTCTGCAATCTTTTAGCAGGTGTCTCGAGTGGAGTTTTCCGTCCTCTCCCTTGAACATGTGGAACCTACACACCTCCTCGATTTCTTCTGCGGGTGTGCGCTGATCTTGTGAGTCATCGCGGGTTTTCCGCCACTCCCGCTTGCGGTACCCATCGCTGCGCTGTCCGTAATTGTGGCTGCGATCATCTTGACGGTTTCCGCTGCGACCGCGCTCGTCACGTGTGTCGACGTATCTAGCCGCCACCAGTTCGGCACCGTCTGCGTCGTCGTAGTGGCGAGATTTGCGCTTCCGCCTCCGATCGCTCTCGTGGCTATCTTTGCGACCCCAGTTACCAGTGTCGTTGTCGCGGTGTGGTGACTCGTGGCGCTTGTCGCGCACCGAATCCTCTCCATCTGCCCATTCGTTGGCGACCTTCATGAGCTGGGCGATGGAACCCGGCTTCTCGCGCCCGAGTGCTTCTTGGAAGTCTCGCCTGGCGAGGCCTCGGGTGAAAGCATCGATTGCTCTGTCCTCCGATATTGCGGCCACGGAGTTGCGTATGGTGGTCCAACGCCGGATGTATGATCACAGCGACTCGTCCGATCGCTGTTTGCAGGCTCGCAGCTCTTCGAATGTTGCAGGCCGTTCGCATGTTGCGACGAAGTTTTTGATAAAATCCTCCTTGAAGTGATCCCAGGAGTCGTACGAGCTGTTGGGTAAGCTCTTGAGCCAATCACGAGCTGAACCCACAAGCATCAGCTAGATGTACTGCATCGCTGTTGTTGTAGTGCCTCGCTGACAGGAGACTGCTATCTTGTAGTCTTCTAGCCAAGATGATGGTTCTTGGTGGCCGTCGAACTTGGGTGTTTCAGATGTTAATCTGAACCCTTTGGGCATCCTGCTCTCGCGGATGCGTCGACTGAAGCATAGGGACCCACAGGGCTCAAACTCGTCATCAGAGTATGAATCGCTACTGGATGAGCGAGTGGATCTTCTGGACCGTCTTTTGTTGACCCTACGTTGGGTTATGACATTGCGCGTGTCCTCGCCTTCTCTGAGGTGGCGAGTGATTGGTTGGCCTCGGTTTCGTCCGTCGTCATCGCGGCGCCGGCGGTCTCTGTCCTCATGGATGGTTGCTGCGTGGTCGCGATTGTCGCGAGTCTGTAGGTCTCGCAGTGGGCTGGCCGCGCGGTGCCCTCTGCCTCCTCCGCGTGGCATGCGTCCCTCAACGATCTCAGCTTCTGGTACTATGGCCGTGGCGGCCAGATTGAGTGATTTGATCTGTTGACGATGCAAAGCCGCGTTAGGGTCGCCTTCGGGAGGTTGTGTCGTTCTGAGGTATGTGGCCACCGAGAGCAGAGCTCCTGTGGCTGTCTTGGGGGATAGGGATCCCCTCCTCATCATGCATCATGAACGAGAGGTCTAAGTTGCGTGTTAGGGACGCTCTGTCTCTTTCTGGGATGCGTTGTAGCCTGGAACGGCGTCTCGGGTCCGTCTGTCCTGTGGATTGGAGAGACTGTCCCGCCCTTCACGCGCTTGACGCGCTGGCTTGCCTCCTGCGCTCATCGAGTGCCGCTTGGTAGTTTTTCAGCCGAAGATTCTCTTGCCAGATGAGGTACTGATGTGTTGCGAGCTCCTCACGGGTCGAGTCTTCGGGCATCATGAGGCACTCTTCGATGGCCTTTTTTTTTGCTTTGGCCACCATCTCCGCTGTGATGGTAAGTGTTGTCTTCCCGTCCAGCAAGGTTACCATCAATGGGTATGCTGGAGCGTTGCGGCGGTTGGCAGCCTCAGATGCTTTGCGATCTGTCCCGTTGTTCTCGATGACCACGCAAACTTGATAAGGAATAGTGTGCGAGATTTTGCTTCCGCTACCACCGCTGCAGTTGTCGGTGGAAGTGTCGAAGTCGACGTAGTCGTCGAACAGTATGCGAGGTTCGTCGCTGTCGTACTGGTAGGCGGGCTCGACCTCTGCCTCAGCATCGCTTGGGGAGCCGAAGGATGGTGATGCCGAACTTGGTGAAGCAGTTGATGAAGACGCGCCTCCCGCGAACAAAAAGGCGTGGATTTTGCGGTCGATGGAGACGCGGGTGATGAAGGCACGATCGATGAAGGCGTAGTCGATGAAGGCGTAGCCGATGCGATCGTGATTGTTGATGGAGATGCCGTCGATGCCACGGTCGGCGCAGATGCAGTCGATGGAGATGCGGGTGCGATCGCCGCGAGTTGACGCGGGTCCGTCAAGTCATGTGTTCCCCACTGGCTAACATGAAAGTTGAAACGACCGAAAGTCAGATCCGCACCTGAGTGGAGGTCCGCGAACACCGGGCTGGTGACCGGCGAGTGAGGGTCGAATCTGAGGGTGCCGAAGTACATCGGCTGGATGATCAATGGAGCCGGCGAGCTACCGTTTGTCGTTGAAGCCGGCGAGTTGCCGTTTGCCGATGAAGCCGGTGAGTTGCCGTTTGCCGATGGAGCCGCCGAAACCGCGGGTCCAGCGCTAGTCATTCCCACAGACGGCACCACTTGACGTGGTGTTAACACATAAAATTCCATGGTTCGGTATCTAGGGTTGAGATTAAGGGGGAGAGACATGGTAGCGCTGATAGTATCGTCGGCTGACAAGGTTTACCCAGGTTCAGGCCCCCGGAGGGTAACACCCTACTTCCAGCTTGTCTGGTTATTGATGTATGAGGTGTACAAAGGAGCTACAATGGCGTCCCGGCGAGATGCGATCTCGCTGGGCTTTGGTGGTATGAGTATTGCATGACCTAGTCCCAGCCTTTATATAGGAGGCTGGGTCTTGGGGGTTCGCATTCGATTAGGTTTACAGGTAAGGTAGGTTTCTACCGACTTAGGTTTTCCTTGTCTTGGGACGTACGTTGTCCTTTTGGGCCCCCTTCGTGGGCCTTGGCTGTGGCTCGCTGGCAGGCCTGCTACTGGGACTTAGCTTGTACATGCACCAGGTGTCCTCATGGTGAGGCACCCGAAGGGTAGGCCCACAACACTCGTTCCACCCCAATCCCACACTAGCCATGGACGACCGCAACACAACAATAGAGACAACTACCGTCTGTGCCCGTGGCACCACCGTTCTGGAGGTGGTGTACACGAACGAGGAGCATACCGTGGAGCGGATCCTCGACAAGTACGAGTAATGGCTAGCAGAGGAGAAGCATTGGTTCGTCGGCCTTGACATCGAGTACACCCGTAATCGTCGGGACATGGCTGTCCTACAACTCACCATGCGCCAGCACGTCCTTGTGTTCCACTGGTGCAGGTCCTCGATGCACTGTCCGGCGGTCGGCAAATTCTTTGAACGCAAGAATATCACCTTCGCAAGCATGGACACCACCAATGACCGCAACATGCTTTCTCGTGCCGGCTTCCACATTCCAGCGGTGTACTACGTGGACATCCAACTAGTATACAAAATCAAGGGTGGAGACGAGAGGGATGGAAAGGGTGATCTAGCGGCGGACCTCATCGACAGATCATACTCCAACATGAAGAAGGAGTTACCATCCAAGCGGCACAAGTTTTGGGAGTGCAAGCCTCTGCACAAAGTTAACCTGAACTACACTGCAATAGATGGGTACGTGACCTACGAGTTGTATCGCAAGATACTAACCTTGAAGGACAGGCTACGTCCAACATGGCGGGAAATGCTCTGCCCTAGGTGCAACAATGCCCTAGGTGAATTGCAATAGGCCTTGGATGTCGGTGTTGAACTAGTTTATATAGTTGGTGCTTGAACAATAAGTGTTTGTACTTTGTAATTATCACAAGATGTGTGTGAATTTGCACTAGGCATTGAATGTCTATGTTGAACTATTTGTAATAATATGTACACATGTTTGTGAGTGAATTTGTTTATGTGTTGAAATGCTCATATGTAGAACCTAGTTCATCGGCATCACAGCCGGTCACAGAAAGAATTTTACCTTTCACCCGGCGGGAGAGGAGGTGCTGGTCTCTTGCATAGGCCAGCCTCACCGGAAAGGAGGTGCCGACATCAGCCACACGCGCTGCGACGCTACCAGCAATAGATCTGGCCAGAGAGGAGGTGCCGGCATCTTCCACACGCGATGCGACGCTACCAGCACCAGATCTCGCCGGAGAGGAGGTCCCGGCATCTGCCACACGCGCTGCCACGCTACCAGCAACAGATGTCGCCGGAGAGGACGTGCCGGCGTGCGGTGTCGGAGGAGACGGTGAGACCGGTGTCGGTGTAGCCGTTTAGGAGCCGCCGCCATGAACAGACACTAGGACAGTGGGGAAGAGAGTGAGAGTGTTAGGTCATTCTATGGAGGCCAATGTATATATGAACGCAGGTACCACATAGGAAACGGTTAAAAACTACAACCGTTTCCTTTGCATTTATACCATTAACAGAGTACACATACTTACAGATAGTCTAAGTTACATATGAACGCAGAGACCACATAGGAAACGATAATGAACCACATAGGATACATATATTAATAATAAAGATGACTAAACTACATATGGATTTGATATTAATAATGAAGTAAACGGTTTACATATATGCTACTACTAGCTAATGCTACTACTAGCTGCTGCTGATGAAGGCTCGGCTCGTCATCGCTGTACACGAGGGCCTCCCTCCGGCATAAAGTACCGTCGAATATCTTGATGAAGAACCCATTGTCGCCGTCGAACTTGAAGCACAAAAAGTGCCCCTGCTCAAGCTTGTACGCTTGGGCGAAAGACTTCTATCCCTGGCCGAGGTACAAATTCCCCCCGGCACTCACGGCCGCCTTCACCGCCCAGCTGCCGTTCTCGCAGTCCTCCATCTTCAGATGCATGGTACTTAGCACCATGCCTTGGAGCTTCTCCGCGAACACCCTCGGGAGGCTCAGGCGTCCCTCGATGCCCTTGTACAGGATAGCCAAGAACTCGAAGCCGCGCAGCTCCAGGGACAAGTCTTCAGCGGACGGCGAGGGCGACACCGATGGTGTGGCATTGCCGTTGTGCCCGCTACCACGGCCGCGCCCTCGTCCACGGCCGCGACCGCTGATGGTACCTCTCGCCATGGATTTGGACGGAGGGGATCTGGCAAAGTTTGGAAATCGGGAGGCGATGGACTGGGGCTTCAAAGAGACCGCTGCTGGTACCTCTCGCCATTTATACTCGCGGGTCTGCTCCGCCCACCTCCCCATCTGCCCATTCGCTAGCCTCCACGTGTCAACATTTTCAACGGTTGGAAAAATCTATCCGTTACCATAGAGGCAACTATTGGAAACGGGTCATTTTATTGACCGTTGCCAATATAATGAGTGACGGAGATTGGAAAACGTATGTTACCAATGTTGGCGGGCCGGCCGCGGGCCAGGTCAGGCTTGTATGCACCGGCCGTGTGGAAAGCGCGATTTTCTGTCGCCTAACTCGTGTCGTTTCCATAGAGGGGTATCTGATGTGTCGTTCTGCACTAGTGAATCAGGACGAGAGGAAACCATGCATACATTAAGGAACCAACAACACTAGAATATGGAACTCTTGACATGTACTCAAAATCCTCATCCATATTAGGACATTGTAAAACAGACAATTTAAAATGAGGAGCAATAGGAGTACTAACAGACTTTGCATCATGCATGTTAAAACGATGAAGAACTTTCTTAATGTAATTTTGGTGACTAAGAAACAACAAACCATAATTTTTGTCACGGGTAATCTCCATACCTAGGATTTTCTGAGCAGCACCAAGATCCTTCATCTCAAACTCACTACTCAACATTTTCTTTAACGTAGTGATTTATTTCTTGCTCTTGGCAGCAATCAACATATAACAACAAGTATATAGGTGATCCATCAACAAACTTAATGTAGACACAACTATCGAATTCAGACCTCTTAAAGCCACGCGACAACATAAACGAATCAAACCTTTTATACCATTGACGAGGAGATTGTTTCAAACCGTATAAGGACCTTTTCAACTTACAAACATGATCCTCTTTACCAGGTACTATGAACCCTTCTGGCTGGTCCATGTATATCTCCTCCTCCAACTCTCCATGCAGAAACACAGTCTTTACATCTAACTGCTCAAGCTCAAGATCACACATAGCAACAATACCGAAAACTGTACGAATTGAACTATTCTTCACGACTGGAGAGAAAACATCATTATAATCAACACCTGGAATTTGACTGAACCCTTTTGCAAATAACCTTGCCTTAAACCTTGGAGGCTCACTAGGAGATAAACCCTTCTTTCTCTTGAAGATCCACTTACAGCGGATAGCCTTCTTTTGCTTAGGCAAGCACACAACATCCCATGTGCCATTCTTCTCAAGTGACTGCATCTCTTCTTGCATAGCGGAATCCACTTCTCACGGTCACCCGAGCCAATAGCTTCAGTATATGTGCATGGCTCATGGTTGTTCTCCACCTGTTCAGCACAATTAAAAGCATAGTGAACTATATCACATTCCTCAATTAAACATGGTCGAGGACCACAATTTCTCTTTTGTCTACCAGCAGCGATAGACTAATTTTGTTGCTGAAAACAGGGGGTGAGTTCTGAACATTATCATTATCAGAGTCAGAATCATCTGTAGTAGCACCGTCATTGTCAACAGTGACATTTTCTTTTTCAACAGAGTGCTCCACCTCGACATGAACCTGCTGTTCTTCCTCAACATAACTATGTGTGAAATATCCGAGGACAACTTATCAAAGTACATAACTGATTCATTGAAAACAACACTGCTGCTCATAAAAGCCTTGTTAGTTTCAGGATTCCATAAATTATTTCCTTTCACTCCCGAACCATAACCAATGAACACACACTTAACAGCTCTCGGCTCTAACTTTCCATTATCAACATGAGCATAAGTAGTGCAACTGAAAACTTTAAGTTGTGAATAATCAGAAGGAGTACCAGACCATACCTCAATGGGAGTTTTCTTGTCAAGGGGAATAGATGGTGACCTGTTTATCAAGTAACATGCGGTGGCATCCGCCTCAGACCAAAAGCGCTTACTCATGCGAGCGTTGGATATCATCCAGCAAGCCTTGGATATGATGGTCCTGTTCATGCGCTCCGCTCCACCATTTTGCTGAGGCGTGTACGGGATGGTGAGGTGCCTGACAATTCCTTATTTTTTGCAAAAATCATTAAAAGCATTAGAAAAAAATCGCCACCATTGCCAGTCTGAAGTAATTTCACCTTCCTTTCTGTTTGACTTTCTATCATAGCTTTCTACTCCTTAAAAGCAGCAAACATATCATCCTTATTTTTCATGAAATAAGGACAAACTCTCCTAAAGTAATCATCAATAATGGTAAGCATATAACGAGCACCACCATAAGAGGGCTTACGAGAAGGCCCCCAAACATCAGCATGTACATAATCAAGTGTACCTTTGGGGGTATGAACGAAAGCATTAAACTTAACTCTTGTGTGCTTACCGAAAATGCAATGCTCACAGAATTGCATCTTACCCAAACTGCAGCCTTGCAGTTGATCTCTCTTAATCAATTCTGCCATACCAAGTTCACTCATATATCCAAGATGCTTATACCAAAAATTAGTTTTACTTGGATCATCATTAGAAACAGCAGCAACAATACCATGCAAAGTGCTACCTCTAAGAACATATCACCTATCAAAGTAATGAGAGAACCTTTTGATACCTTCTGGAGTCTATTCCCGCCGGCAT
Organism: Poa pratensis; assembly: GCA_947311845.1. NCBI lineage: Eukaryota > Viridiplantae > Streptophyta > Magnoliopsida > Poales > Poaceae > Poa > Poa pratensis. The sequence goes on from CAMZMU010000043.1 coordinate 37,570,918, forward strand.
ACTTGTACCCGTCACAATCAAGGGTACTGAGCGAGACCAAATTTCTCTCCATGGTTGGTATGTGTTTCACTCCAGTCATTCCATCATGTGTCTTGATCTGAACAGACCCAACGCCAACAATGTGACATGGGTTGTCATTCTCCACACGCAAAAAATCTCCTGTCTGCACAGACTCATAAGAACTGGACCAATCTTTGTTCTAGCAAATATGAAACGAGCATGTAGTATCAAGAATCCATTCATCCTGACGAGAAACACATGCAGCAAAAATAGCTAGGCACTCGCCATCATAACTACCATCAACAACAGCAGCCTCACCGGTATCATTACCTTCATCTTTATTTTTCGGTTGATAAGTACCTTTCTTTTGATCCTTGTTCTGCAACTTCCAGCAATCATCAATAGTGTGATTACTTTTCTTACAGTACCTGCAGAACTTGTCTTGTCCTTTAGACTTTGAGCGACCTCAGTCACCGGTGCTGACGTGGCATCGAACACGGCATATGCCACGGGGTGGCAAAGATAGGTGTGGGAGCAGCGTACTGCAGCGTGGGCACCCGCAGGGATTGCGCTGGAGCGCTAAGACGTGAAGTACCCAGGTTTGGAGCCCTCACGATGGAGGTAACACTCCTACTCCTGCATGATCTCTCGAATATCAGTGGATAAAGTACAGGGTTGCTCCTTGAGCTGTTCGCAAACCTTTCCATGGCTCTGGTTCTATCTAGCCTGCTCTCGGGGGTGGGGAAGAAGAAGCTGGTTTCGGATCCCTCTACTTGGGTGCCCAGACAGCCTTATATAGGCCTGGCTGTCTGGCTTACAGGCGGGGCTGGCTGGCCGTACCAGCCGGCCGACGTGGTCTACATGAGTTCTCAATCATGACGTCGCTGGTCTGCAGTACAACGTGCCCGAAAGGGCAGGTACCTCCGTCCGGCTACACCCAATGGGGCTTCGCTGACCCCGCGTGGAGTCCTGTCGGTGTCCTTGGCGGTGTAGGAGACGTCAGGCCAGACCTTGCTTTTGCCCATGCCTGGGCAACGTGGAGGGCTAGCCGGCGATGGCGCCGCCATCTGCGCTATATGGCCGACTCTTCTCGTAACGTCTCATCGTGTACTAGGCGGCGCCCTTTGTCTTCTTCCTGTCATCGTAAGCGTTTTTCATCCGACCATCCGGCTGCGGGTTACCCGATCCGCCTGCTTCGGTTGACTTCGGTCGTATAAGGCGGCGTCTCTGTCGTTATCTGGTTGTCTCTGAGAATTGTGACGATGACGAGCCTGCAGTTCTTCTTTTGCCCATGCCGTCTTGGAGCGTACGGCAAGCCAGGCGGAGGCCGGCTGCCCTCGGAGCAGGCGGAGGCGGTCGAGCGGATGACTTGTAGTACTTGATTTTGTGTTTGCTCGGGATCTTCTGTGGGTCTTTGGGCACCCGGGGTTTATCCCCATGACACTAGCCCCCGAACACGTTGGAGCGATGCCGCCGACTACGGCGAGGTGGGCTTCTGCGTGTTCATCAAACCTTCACTTGTATACTTATCCGTCTAGGAACGCAAAGCGTCGAAAGCTCCGCTGGCCGGCTGCAGGCGATGACGTAGGCGATGACGCTGGCACATCCCATCCGTCTGCGGGGCGGTCGCTCGGTAGTCGAGACGACGCCTCGGTTCCGTCGTGGGATCTTCTGTGGCGATGGTGCGTACGTGGGATCCTTTGTGGGTGAAACCGTCGCCCACAATCTCGCGGTTGCACGCCACGCGGCGCAGATCGTGGGTGCGGTTACGGGAAGCGGGGCGTCGGGGCCGGCTATAAATGGGGGCGAGGGCAGCGGTGAGAGGGATTCGCCTCACTTCGCCCCTTGCCCTTGCCTTCTCGAGTGCTCTGCCGCCACCACAGCGCGCTTCCTCTTCTTCTTCTCCGGCGAGACAGTTCCTTCTCCGCTGCGGGGAAATAGCGGGCGCGGCGACCACGGGCCACCGTCAATCGACGCCGGTGTCGCTGAGTAATCCCTCCGACACGCTGGATTCAGAGATGGCCGACGGGATGAGGGCAGCGGCGAGTGGCGCGGCTCGCATATCGTTGCCGAGGACGTCGAGCAACTCCGGGTGCGGGGCTTCCTGTCGATGGAGGAGCGGGTGGGGGTGCACCTCGCCAAGGCCGGCGAGGTGATCCCCGCCGCACGCGCCGGCGAGGTGGTGGTCTTCAAGGACCATTTTGATCGCGGACTCGCGTTGCCGGCGAGCTAGTTCTTCAGGCAATTCCTCCAGCTCTTTGGCTTGCAGCCACACCATCTCGGGGCTAACTCCGTAGCCTCGCTGAGCTATTACGCTACGATCTGCGAGGGATGGCTCACATCTGGCCGAACCTCGATTTGTTCTGCCGGCTGTTCTATCTCCGCGGCCGATACCTAGGCAATGGGGAGAGACGGGCTTCGTCGACTGCGGGGCCGCAATCGTCTACCGTGGCCGCAGACGAAGCTGCCGGCGTTCAAGAAGCCGGACACGGTGAAGGAGTGCAGCGGTCGTACTTCTACGTCCGCAACCTGAAGGAAGGGGAGAACCACATCGGCCTGCCTGCGTTCCTGCCGGCTGCGCCATCAAAGGATAACTGGGGCCTGAAGGTCTGTGGTGACCTGAAGGAGGTCAACAAGATGCTTAGCCGGATCGAGGAGCTGGCGAAGGAGGGGATGACCACACGGGATCCCACCCTGTGCTCGCTCTACAACCGGATAGCGCCGCTGCAGGACAGGTCTCACAAGATCTGCCACCTGAGCGGGCACTACGATCCCTCAGCCCGGGCATAAAAAACCGAAACCGAAATAACCGAGACCGAAGCCGAAATAACCGAGACCAAACAGCCATCCCTTGTCGTCGTCATACTTGAACATGCTCAGCCACATGTTCCAGCTTCCTTCGTTTTGTTAATTTTGCTGCATTGGTTTCCTGCTACGTGAGGCTTTTGTAGACAGTAATTCTTGGGTGTGATGCTGGCTATGAAATAGTACACTCGTATTGTTTCATATCCGAATACAAAGTGAAATGATGTTTTAATTTCCCTACATTTGGTCAGTTTGGTCGTGACCGAAGACCGACCAAAAAGACCAAGACCAATACAGAAAGACCGGAAAGACCGAATGTAATACGGGTAGCATTTCTAGATGACTGAAATTTGTGAAGACCGAATAGACCGGACTTAGCAAACCGAACAGATCGAACGCCCAGGCTGAACGATCCCACCCGGCTAACATGGAGGAGGCTAAAATTGGAGTCTCTGAACGGCTGGCTCCGGCACATCGCCAAGGAGCAGAAGGTCAAGGCCGACTGGATGTACGGCAAATTGCCGTACTCCCGCAGGAAGCAGGCACCTCCGGTAAGTGTTCATCTTCGTTGCTTGTTTCTTTTTTTCATATCTCGGCCGGCAGCTCATGGAAACGGCCGCGCAGCTCCTGCCAAACGTCGAGCTGGAGCCGGCTGCGGCAGGGGAGAACTAGTCGAGGGCGAAGCGGGGGGCAACGAGGCCGAGGGCGACGGGTCAAGGATGGCCACGCGGCGGTTGGTGACGGCGAGACGGACGACGTGTCGCCGGCTGCTCGGGGTAAGACGGATGCGTCTAGCTCGAAAGTTGATGAAGTCAAAAAGCCTGTGGTAGTCATTCATCTCTCGGATACTGAGAGTATTGAGAGTGCAGAAACCGTGGGGTCGACCTCAGCCCCTCGCATGAAGAGGACGAAGCCGGCTACGCCAACCGGCCTCGAAGACGACGAGGATGAGGAGCCGCTGGTGAGGAAGCGGCCGAGGAAGATTCTGGCCAACGTGCGCGCGTAAGTGTTTTCCTGTGACTTGTTTTCCTTTGATGAACTTGTCCTTGCGGTTGAGACTCGATGTCCCGCAGGGCGCCGAGGTCCTTGACCATTGGTGGTGCCGCGTAGATGGCCATCGTGCCGACTGCGTCAGCGGAGGCGGCCGCCCGGGTGGCGGAGGAGCGGGAGGAGGCCAGCGAGGGGAGCAGGGCGAGCAGCCCCCCCACGCCAGGTGCGGGGTCCGAACCGGTTGGACCCTAGGTTGACGAGGTGATTCCACCGGCTGGCGGAGGTGGAGCCGGAAATGTGGGTGCCGCCTCGGGGGCAGCCACGGCTGGAGCGGCGGTCGTCCAGAAGCTGGTGAAGAAGAGCGGCAAGGGAACCTCCACGAAGAGGGCCGAGACGCTGGCGGGGAGGCGGACGGCGCCTTCGGCCAGGGAGAAAGTCAAGGGGACAGCGCCGGATGTCGCCACTGCTTCGCAGCGACAGCTGGTGCCGGCTGACCCATCCATCACCGCCAATGCCGGGGGGATCCGGGTCCCGGGGGAGCCGCTCGATTTCGCCCTCGAGATCAGGCAAGGGATGAAAGACCAGCTTGCGAACTTCGATCGCTTTCTAGAACTGCTTCAGGTATGTCTGTTTAATTCGTCCGACTCGCCATGGGCTGGCTGCAGCAGCCGGCGCGACCCTTGATGCTGATCCATTTTTCCTTAGTGGTCTCAGAAGGAGTCTGACAGGAAGGTCCAGCGGCTGGAGAAGGAGCTTGACGCTGCCAAGAGTGAGTGTTCGGTCGGCTGTGAATGTTCTATCCAGAGCCGGCCGAAGATACTGATGCCTTTCCTTTCTGCAGAGAGCGACGCAGCGCTGCGCACCAAATTGGACACCTTCCAGTTCAGCGAGCTGGCGACAGAGGTGGAGTGCCTTAAGAAGTGCGACCAGGAGCAGGAGGCGGAGCTGGTTTGGCTGGCCGAGGCCAAGGGGGCGATGGAGAAGGCGGCGGAGGATGCACGGAAAGCCTTCGAGGTGTTGGAGAAGGGCTACAACCAGCATCGCATGGCTGACCAGCAGGAGATCAAGAAGCTGAAGGAGGAGGTCGGCCGCCTGACGACGGAAGAGGAGTCGGCGCACAAAGAGCTGCTTCGGGTTGATCAAGCCATCCGGAGTAAGTCTTGCAATGAAGTTCGCGTCTTTCTGTCTTGGTTTTCTTCTCGTGACGTCCTTTTCCGGCTGTAGGCTACTATCCGTCTGCGGCCATGGAAAAGGCGAAGACCCAGCTAGATATCCTTGGAGTGGAGCCGACCGAGGCCGCTATCGCCGGCTGCTCGACTTTGGTGGTGACCTGGCGGTGCAACTTGGCATTGATGCTTGCTCGGTGGCCTACGCAGCCAGGAAGATCTGCAAGCACGTCTGGTCAGGTCAGGGAGTCCCGATCATCCTGGCTGAGCTGGCCCGCCGTCTCACGCTAGCGTCGGCTGAGGTGCTGGAGCTGCAGGAGTCGGCCGCGCGTGGCGGAGTCTTGTGGGCTGTGACGCTGCTGAAGTCCTGGTACCCAGATGCTGACTTGGAGCTGCTCAAGGTGGGCTTCCGGGATGACGACACTTATGAGGTGCTTAAGGAGCGTCCCAGCTTCCATGATGCCGCCTGCACCATCGCCGATTTCGTCAGTTTCAAGGAGTTCATCCCTGACCGTCCGGCTGCCAAGGCGGCTGAAGACGAGGAGGCGGAGGCAGATGATGGCGAGGAGTTGGAAACGCCGGAGAAGGATCCCGCCAAGGGAAAAAACCGTTGAAGGCGCCAGCGACTCCAAGGCCAACCCCGCCGAAACTGTTGACGTAGCCGGCAGCTCGAAAGCTGCCATATGAAGACCTCAGAATGTCGGGTAGAACTTGTATCTTGCGTCGTTTGTTGTGAACTTGTTTCATTTGTCCCCGGGATGTCGGGCGTACTTGTTTAATACTTCTGGTCGTTGACTCGTGAATTTCGTGGGGCTTCGTCTCCTTTATCTTGTTTTTGTTCGAAATTTTTCTCGACTGTTTTTGTCTTTGAATTTCTTCGCGACGTAGTGAAGGCGACAGAGCCTATTCACCCTCACTAGCCCCCGAGATTTGGCCCGACTGGCGCAGCCAGTCGAGCCGAATCTGAACCAAGCATCTTCGAGAGTTTGCCCGGCTGGTCGCGGCAGCCGGGTGTCCGCGTGGACTAGCCCCCGAGATTTGACCCGGCTGGCGTTGCCAGTCGAGTCGAATCTTTCCGGCTAGCCTTTGAGAGCTTGCGCGGCCGGCAAAAGACAGCACATATAATTTTGTTAGATTTTTAGTCGACGAAATCGAAATGGTTGGCACTTTTAACTTAGCAGTTTTATTCGATTAGGAGCCGGCTCGCCCTTGTTTTGTCGCCCGTGCCCCTTCCCGTGCATCCAGCTCTGCGACCCCTGCTCTTGCCGGCTGAACTCTGCAGCCGGATCCAAAGAGAGGGCCGGCTAGCGGGGCGCACAGTATCAGCCGGATCCAAAGAGAGGGCCGGCTAACGGGGCGCACAGTACTGAGATCTTTGAGAGGCTGGACTTAGGCGAGCGGAGGCAAAGTTTTTTCTGCCGCGAGCCGGAAAACTTTTCCTTACTTATGTGCCTTTTGCGTGTGGCTCCAGCTTGTGCTCTGGCCAGCGTGTCAGCCGGGTTGCGGTCTATAGCCGGATCCGAGAGTTGGGCCTTGGAGCCAGGCACGCTACTAAGCTATCGTAAGCGAGGATCGGTAGTCAGCTAGCCACAGTCGGACGAAAAAAAGTAAAAGGTTCTGATTGATACAACGGCAGCCCCGAGTGTGTGCTCGGGGGCGCCAACTCTTTATTGAAAGGAGATACAGGGTGTTACACTCGCTCTAGGAGTAGAAAGGCCTGAGGAGGCTGGCACTCCACGGGTGTTCCCCCTCTTCGTAAGGGGTAAACGGCTTGTTCTTTCTCTCCTCGCGTGCATCGGTGAGGTTGTACGCATTGTTGTGCATTGCTCTGCTGATGATGAAAGGGCCCTCCCAAGGGGAGGACAGCTTGTGGAGGCCTTTGGTGTCTTGGATCCATCGAAGCACGAGGTCTCCCTCACGGAATGTGACTGGGTGCACTTTCCGGCTGTGGTAGCGGCGGAGGTTTTGCTGGTATATAGCCGATCTGGACAAGGCCAGTTCTCGCGCCTCCTCGAGGAGATCCACACCATCTTCGTTTGATTGCTTGGGCTCTTCTTCCGTGTAAAAGACGGCTCGGGGGGAGTCGAACTTGATGTCAGTCGGCAAGATGGCTTCCGCGCCGTAGACGAGGAAGAACGGCGTGTAGTTGGTGGAGTGGTTGGGGGTGGTCCTGAGCCTTCAGAGTACATGTGGGAGTTCCTCCAACCAGCAGCTGGGTGCTCGCTCGTCGGGGCCAGATGCTGGCTAGAATGAGGCCGTTTGCTTTCTCCACCTGGTCGTTCGACTGGGGGTGGGCCATCAAGGCGAGGTCCAGCCGGATGCCCTTCTCGCTGCAAAAAATGCTTGAAGACGCCCTTGGCGAAGTTCGTGCCGTTGTCGGTGATGATGTTGTGCGGGTAGCCGTAGCGGTAGATGATGTCCCAGAAGAAGGTGATGACCGTCTGGCCGTCCAGTTTCTTGATTGGCTTGGCCTCGATCCACTTGGTGTACTTGTCCACCGCCACGAGGAGATGGGTCATGCCTCTCCGTGCCGTTCTGAAGGGGCCGACCATGTCGAGCCCCCAGACGGTGAATGGCCAGGTGATGGGGATTGTTCGCAGGGCCGTAGCCGGCGTGTGTTTTTGCTTGCTGAAGTGCTGGCAGCCGACGCAGGCGCGGACCATCTGCTCGGCGTCGGCTAGAGCAGACGGCCAGTAGAAACTATAGCGCATGGCCTTCGAGGTGATTGCCCTGGATGAAGCATGGTGCCCGCACTCGCCCTTGTGGATGTCTTCTAGTAGGCGGCGCCCTTCTGCCGGCTCGACGCAGCGCTGAAAAATGCCTGTTGTGCTGCGCTTGTAGAGCACGTTGTTGATGATGGTGTAAGCCTTGGAGCGACGAAGGATTTGCCGCGTGAGCACCTCCTCCTCTGGAAGCGTGCCATGAGCGAGGAAGTCGAGGAACGGTTGCGCCCAGGATGGTATCTCGTGGACGGTGAAGACGCCGGCTAGCGCTAGCTGGGCGGCCCTTGGGTCCGGCTGCGGAGCCCCCGGGTGTGGCGGAGCAGCCCCCGGGTTTCCTTCGGTCTTGTCGATGAGCTCGGGGACGGGTATGGCTGGAGCTTCGTAGCCGGCCGGGGCGATAGCCCCCGGGTTTCTTTGCTCGGCTGGGGGGCTCCCAGCCCCTGGGTGTGGCGAGCTGGCTGGTAGGCTGGGGTCTGCCGGGATGACGATGGACTCCGAGTCGGGTGACGACGTGATAGACGGCTTGTAGACGTGCTCGAGAGAGACGCCGGGTGGGATTGCTTGCCGGGTGGAGCCGAGCTTGGCTAGCATGTCTGCTGTTTCGTTGTTGGCTAGTGGCACATGGTGGAACTCACACCCTCGAAACAGGCGCAGAGCTGCTGCACGAAGAAGCGGTAGGTGGCCATGTTTGCGTCCTTGGCGTCCCAATCGCCGGAGACCTGCTGAACGACTAAATCCGAGTCGCCGAAGCAGAGGATTCACTGAATGTTCATTTCCTTGGCGAGCTTGAGGCCGTGGACGAATGCTTCGTACTCGGCTACATTGTTGGAGGTCTTGAAGTGGATCTGCATGGCGTACTCCAGCCGGTTTCCCTTTGGCGAAGTAAGGACGATGCCGACTCCCAATCCTTCTTGCAATTTGGAGCCGTCGAAGTGCATCCGCCCGTGTGAGGAGTCGGGGCAAGGCGGCAGGTACTGCGTCTCCGCCCAGTCGGCAAAGAAGTCGGCGAGGAACTAGGATTTGATGGCCGCCCTTGGCTGGTACAGGATCGTGTGCGGGGCCAGGTTGACTGCCCATTTCGTGACGCGGCCGGTGGCGTCCTTGTTGCCGATGATGTCTCCAAGCGGGGCCGTGCATACCACGGTGATGACGTGCTCTTGGAAGTAATGCCGCAGCTTCTTCTCGGCCATGTGCACGCCGTACACAAGCTTCTGGTAGTGGGGGTAGTTCTGCTTCGACTGCGAGAGTACCTCGCTCACATAGTAGACCGGGCGCTGGACCGGGTGCTCCTTGCCTTCTTCTTGGCGCTCTACCACCAGGACGATGCTGACGCAGCGGTTGGTGGCAGCGATGTACATTAGCATGGGCTCCCTTGGAGCAGGTGGCGCCAGCACTAGTGCCCTGGAGAGTGCTTTCTTGAGCTCGAGGAAGGCCGTGTCTGCCTCGTCGGTCCATGTGAACTTGCCGGTTTTCTTCAGTAGGTGATACAGGGGCAAGGCCTTCTCTCCCAGCCGGCTGATGAACCTGCTGAGCGAGGCCAGGTAGCCGGCGAATTTCTGGATGTCCCTCAGCGCAGTCAGCTGCCGCATGTTCTCGATGGCGGTGATCTTGTCCGGGTTGGACTCGATCCCTCACCCGGAGACGAGGAAACCGAGTAGCTGGCCAGCCGGCACCCCGAAGACGCACTTGTCCGGGTTCAGCTTCATCTGGAAATGGCGCAGGTTGGCGAAGGTCTCCTTCAGGTTGTCGATGAGGGTGCGGCGCTTGATGGTCTTGATGACGATGTCATCGACGTAGGCGTGGACGTTCCGGCCGATCTGCTCGTGCAGGCACCTCTGCATGCATCTTTGGTAGGTGGCGCCTGCATTCTTTAAGCCGAATGACATGACCTTGTAACAGAAGGCCCCGAAAGGGGTTATGAATGAAGTCTTCAGCTGGTCAGCCGAATTCAGCATGATCTGGTTGTAGCCGGAATATGCGTCCAAGAAGGACAGGTAGTCGCAGCCGGCAGTGGAGTCGATGACTTGGTCGATGCGGGGTAGGGCGAAGGGGACCTTGGGCACACCATGTTGAGGCTGATGTAGTCGATGCACATGCACCAGGTTTTGTTCTTCTTCAGCACCAGGACTGGGTTGGCAAGCCAGTCCGGGTGGTACACTTCCATGATGAAGCCGGCTTCTAGCAGCCTGGCGATCTCCTCTCCTATTGCTCTTCTTTTCTCCTCCCCGAAACGGCAGAGAGGTTGCTTGACCGGTTTAGCATCTGGCTTGACATGAAGCGAGTGCTCAGCGAGCTCCCTCGTCACACCTGGCATGTCTTTGGAGGACCATGCGAAGATGTCCCGATTCTCACGGAGGACCTCGATGAGGTCACTTTCCTATTTGCTACTGAGGGTGTTGACGATGGTGAAGAACCTCTCGTTGGGCTTGCTTGCGTCAAGCGGGATCTTCTTGCTGTCCTTCTAGGCCTGGAACTGTTCCTCGCTCGGCTGCTTCTTCGCGCCAGGTACATTCGGGTGCTCGGCGGCAACGACACGCTTGATCTCCTTGAATTCTTCGGCCGCGGCGAGCGACTCGGCCAGCTTCGAGCCGGCTGAGGCGCAGGTCATGGAGCGCTTGTAATCGCCGGCTACGGTGATGATCCCGTTGGGACCCGGTAGCTTCATCTTGAGGTATCTGTAGTGGGGGACCGCCATGAACTGGGCGAGAGCCGGGCAGCCCAGGATGGGGTGGTAGGGGCTGTTGTGGTTCACCACTTCGAACCAAACGCCTTCACGGCGGAAATTGTGCTCGTCTCCGAAAATGACGTGCAGCCGGATGGTTCCGATTGGAGCACAGGATGGCCCTGGTACGATGCCGTGGAAAAGCATCAGGCAGGGGAGCAGCTGGGACTCGTGGATGCCCAGCTTGTCGGCGGTGTCCTTGTACAGAATGTTGATGCTGCTTCCTCCGTCGTTGAGCACGCGGGAGAACGTGGTGGCGAACTCTTTGTCGGTGATGATGGTAGGGTCGAGGAGCAGGCTGTAGCCCCCGGGAGTCGGCATGACGTCCGGGTGGTCCGCGGGGCCGAAGGTGATGGGCTGGCTGGCCTAGTGCTTGAGCTGTTGGACGGCGGGGACGACGGCGTTTACTTCTGCAACGCGCAGCCGCTGGCTGCGCTTGTCGTTCCGCTCGATGACGTAGATGACGTAGGTGGCCTCCATGTTGGGGTAGGCGTCGTGAGACCCACCGGGTGTGGCAGGCGGCTGCCTCGGGCGCTCGTTGCGCTGATTGTTGTTGCCGATGTTAACGCCGCCATGAGGAGGGGGAGGGCCGGGTGGGGAAGGCGGTGGGCCTTCTCCGCGCTGCAGGCGGAGGGTCCAGCTGCAGCGAGCTGTCGTGTGGTTGGCCGGCTTGCCGTTGATGATGTGGTACCGGCACGGGCCGTTCATCATGTCTTCGAACAGATAGGCGGGTTTCGCCCATGCGCGATCGTCCGGCTTGTTCCATTGACGGGGGTTGCGGTTCCCGTCTTCATCGGCAGCCGGCTGGGCGGCTTCGGCTACGTTGACGGCGTGGCTCTTGTATCGTTCGTCGAAGGCGCCGCTTCTTTTCCGGCTGTCCTGCTCTCGGCCGTCGCGGCGGTCACGGATGTCACGGTTGTTCCTGTTGTCTCGGTTGTCGCTGTTGTCACGGCCGCCTCTGCTGTCATGTTGCTGGGGCCGGCTTGGTCCCTAGAAGCCGGTTTTTCTTGTGTTCTGCCGATCCCTTGTATCTGCATCGGGACCCTCATGGCCGAGTCAGCGGTGGCATACTTGTCTGCTGTACTCATCAGCTCCGCAATGGTCTGCGGGTCATCTAGGAGCAGCTGGGGCTTGAGCATTGTGCCATCTCGGCAGCCGTTGATGAAGAAGCCGATAGCCTGGATCTCATGCACCCCTTCGCAGGTGTTGCGCAGGCTTGACCATCTCGTGAGGTAGTCGTGATCCGACTCGGTCTTGCCTTAGATACAGCCGGCTAGCTGGCGTGGGCGACCCGGGCGATGGAAGGTGCTGGAGAAGTTCCTGACAAAGACTTGCTGGAAGTCTAGCCAGCAGTTGATGGAGCCGGGGGGGCTGTTGAGCCAGGTGCGAGCTGAGTCCTTCAGCATGAGCGGTACGTACCGCACCGCTATGCGCTTGTTGCTGCCTGCGATGGAGACGGCGGTGGTGTAGTCGTCTAGCCAGTCCTCCGGCATCGTGCTTCCGTTGTACTTGGGCATGTCGCGTGGGAGGGTGAAACCCCGCGGGAATGGCTCTCTGGCGATGCGGGGTCCGAAGCACCTGTGCCCCTCGCCTTCTTCTTCCTCGATGTAGCGGGACTCCTCCAAAGTGTTGGTGCAGTCGCGGAGGTCAGGGCCGGGAGCTAGGCCCAGGTCCCCTAGCCGGTCATGTACGTTTCCTCTGTCGCCGCGGGCAGCCGTCGGGTTGTTATGGTTGTTCTGGCCATTTCCGGCAGCTGGCTGGTTGTTGTAGTTCTGGCCGCCACCTGCGGCCGGCTGGTTGTTGTAGTTCTGGCCGGCTCTGGCTGCCGGCTCGTCGAAGCGACTTGGCCTGGAGTTGATGCTGCACGCTCGATTTCCGCCCGGTTGGGGGCGGCTTGCTGGTACTGGTCCCGCGGCAGGGAGGCCTGGCGGTTGTGCTCCATCGCGCCGGGTGGGGGTAAGCCAGGCGGAGGGGGGAAGGCGGCATGTTCAGTGCGGACGCGGCCTGGTTCAGGCGGAACTGGTGGTCGGCGGTGTCGAGGAGGTCATGGACGCGTTGCTGCTGCGCGCGTAGCTCGTCTCCTTCCAAGTTGGGCAGTTCTGCCACGACAGGCTGCGCGGCCTTCATGTAGACGGGTCGACGGCTGGCGGGTGCTCCAACTGGAGCAGCCTGCCCGACTGCGACAGCCGGTTCTCCTGTCATCTCGCCAGCGAGGTTGCGCCGGACATTTCCCCGCTGGTTGGGCTCGACAGCGACAGGGGTGAAACCGTGGGCGTAGTTGTACTCGCGGACCTGAGCTTCCATGCGGCGGTGCGTGGCCGCGACGCCTTGTGCGCTGCTGAGGAGGCGCCGGTGTGCTTGCTCGAGGAGGATGGCGGCCTGCTCGGGGTCTGCGCCGGCGGGGATGGGCATGATCAGGCCCTGGAGCATGGCCTGGACGGAGTCGGCGGGGACTTGGGGTTGCTGGATGCTCGCAACATCGGAGACCCTGACTTCCGCGTAAACGCGGGACTCGATGCTGGCCTCGCAGCCGGTCGTCTCCTCGGGGAGCCGATCGGTGCAGGGCTGGATGCTGGAGGTGTACTCGGGTGCGATGTCGATGTAGACATGGTGCTCGCCGAAGTGTACGACGGAGCCATCCTCGGGGAAGTCGGAGCCGGCGAAGCAGGCCGCGTTGTCGTTGACGAAGTCGATGGAGCCGAACGTCGAGACGAGGCCGGAGGCGACTCGCTCACCGAGACGACTGCGGGATCCCGTGCGGAATGTGACCCCGAACGCTGCTATCTGCCCCATGGTGGGATTACGCCGGAGCGCTAAGACGCGAAGTACCCAGGTTCCGAGCCCTCACGATGGAGGTAACACTCCTACTCCTCACAGGGTTGCTCCTTGAGCTGTTTGCAAAGCTCTTCATGGCTCTGGTTCTATCTAGCTTGCTCTCGGGGGTGAGGAATAAGAAGCTGGTTTCGGATCCCTCTACTTCGGTGCCCAGACAGCCTTATATAGGCCTGGCTGTCTGGCTTACAGGCGGGGCCAGCTGGCCGTACCAGCCGACCGACGTGGTCTACAGGAGTTCTCAATCATGACGTCACTGGTCTGCAGTATAGCGTGCCCGAAAGGGCAGGTACCTCCGTCCGGCTGCACCTAATGGGGCTTCGCTGACCCCGCGTGGAGTCCTGTCGGTGTCCTTGGCGGTGTAGGAGACGTCAGGCTAGACCTCGCTTTTGCCCATGCTTGGGAAACGTGGAGGGCTAGCCGGCGATGGCGCCGCCATCTGCGCTGTACGGCGGACACTTCTCGTAACGTCTCATCGGTGTACTGGGCGTCGCCCTTTGTCTTCTTCCTGTCGTCGTAAGCGTTTGGCATCCGGCCATCCGTCTGCGGGTTACCCGGATCCGCCTGCTTCAGTTGACTTCGGTCGTATAAGGCGGCGTCTCTATCGTTATCTGGTTGTCTCCGAGAATCGTGACGATGACGAGCCTGCAGTTCTTCTTTTGCATATGCCGTCTTGGAGCGTATGGCAAGCCAGGAGGAGGCCGGCTGCCCTCGGAGCAGGCGGACTCGGCCGAGCCGGGCGGTCGGAGGCGGTCGAGCGGATGACTTGTAGTACTTGATTTTGCATTTGCTCGGGATCATTTGTGGGTCTTTGGGTACCCGGGGTTTATCCCCATGACACTTGCTCTTATCTCGATTGTTGTTGTGGTAGTTATTATCTCGCTGCTCAGGCCTGCCACGGACCTACAAAGCATCACCCTTGGAGGACGACTCCTCCTTCTGTACCATACCTTTCATCTTTTCCCTGGTAAGCAGGACCTCATATACTTCCGCAGTGGTTAGTTCATCACGGCTTAACAGTATGGTATCACAGAAATTCGCGAAAGAATTTGGCAGCAAGCATATAAGTAAAAGAGATAGATCTTCATCATCATATTTTACCTCCATCGACCCTAGGTCAGAAATGATCTCCTTAAAGATCGATATGTGATTCATTACCGAACACCCTTCTTGCAGCTTGTGTGTGAACAACTTCACATGCATCATGTTGGTTAGATCCTTGGACATGCAGATCAACTCCAGCTTAGCCCACAACTTTGCTGCGGTTTTCTCTTGCAGTACTTCTTGCAGAATATCATTAGATAGATGAAGTTGAATCAGGGACAAAGCCTCAGTGGTCCATGTCGCATGGCCCTTCTCACCGAACCCATCCAACGCCTCATCAAGGTCATTGGAATGTGCGAGGATCGCACACATCTTGACTTAACACAAAGAGAATTTCGTCTTGTAGTCCAGCAACGGTAGATCAAACTTTATCGATGCTATCGCGAAACCCTAATCTAAAAACCAGGGCTCTGATACCACTTCTTATAAACGATAGGCAAATAACCGATGAACAAAAGCAAGATCAAACCAACGGGGACACGAGATTTAACGTGGAAAACCCTTCCAACAACGGAAGAGAAAAAACCACGGGCGTTAGCTAGAAAATCTTCACTATGATCGGGTGGGTTACAAACGCCGGGGATTTACAACATGCGACTTATCCCAACCGGCGGTTTACAAGAGGTACATCCTTGGAGATGGAGGCCGCGTTCCTCAGCTCCATGGTGATGCCATGCAACTATCATGTGGACTTGTGGATCCTCATGCGGGAGTTAGCCAGAACTTTGGGGCGTGTTTGGTAGCCTGGGTGGACACAGAAAATCTCCCCCCACCCCGTTTTCATTTGTTTGGTAGCCCGGTTTTCTCTCTGCCCACCTCGCACGGAAAAGCACTCTCAGCCCTGCCGAGGAGAGAAGCTGAGATCGAGCTTCTCTACTCAGCACTGCCGAGCTCATCCGGAAATCTTCCCACGCGTGGGCCCCATCGGACCGTCGCTCCCTAGCCCCGCTCGAAACCGGGCCTCATTTCCCCCGAGCCCTCCCTCTCTCTTCCTTCCACCAGCGCCCAGCGCAGCTCCCCCCGCCCCGCCCCGCCCCGAGCGCCGCCCAGACTCCCGTCCCGCCTCGCCCAGCGCCGCCGCCGCGTCCAGGGCCGGGCCCAACTCCGCCGCCTCGCGCGCTGGGATTACCAACCAACTGCGAAGATATAGGAAAATAGAAAAAGGGAAATTGTTTATGTTAAACATTTTGATCTTGCTAGCACAGAAGCAATCAAGGAAATTGTTTATGTTAGACATTTTTCATTCAATGTATATATATACTTTCTTTGCAAAAAAAAGATATAAATGATCGATCACAGACTTTTAGGACTCTTCAACAAATTCCTTCTGTACAGTTATATGGCCTCAGGCACAAAATATTACAAAGAAAAGTTGAGGCGGGCAGGCAAATCTTCACATATGGAGAAGGGAGCTGACCTTCTGTATAAGGTTACTGCGAATCTGCAAATGTTCGAAATCAGGTCTCTGACACAGCATCATGAGCTCATCACGTGCTTGGCAAATTGATTTGATAGCTCTAGTTATGTTTGTCGCATGTACGTCATCAGATCAGGCCATGTTTCCAGTCATAAACTAAAAAAAAAAAACTTTTGAGTTGCAAGTCACATTGCAGCATGCTCACTTTCCCAAAAAGAAACTCCTTCGATAGATTCTCTGTGGCCTGGAAACCTTCAAGTGCCCAGCTAAATACAAGGAAGGCACCAGAAAATGGTTGGCACATGCACTGCCAGATACCATGCAGACCATGGGTGAACAATGAGATATGGAACTGCCCAAAAACTTGACAGATCTGCAGCAATCAAAACCAGCAAGCACCTAACATGCAGTTGCAGCTGTAAGTGCAAAGTACATACTCGAAAGCGGTGAAGTGAACTCTGCATCTACTAAGGAAAGCCTCCTGGACCATAATATGCCTTGTCCCCTATGACACTAGCTCTTCACCTCATCTGAGTGCAATCACATGGTTTCTGCAAACAAGAAGCAAGAGTTCCATATCCCCCATTAGATACTCCGAGATTGACCTCAACGTCATTATGGCTGACTTTCCGGCGAAGATCACCCAGTTCCCCATCAAATATCTCGGACTGCCACTGTCTCTGGGCAGACTTTGGCGGGCGGACCTGCAGCCCTTCATCGACAGGGTAAACATATTGGGTAATGTCTACAAAACAGAAGATCAAAAGCAGTATCAGAAAGATATTTAATATCGTGGTTTCTCTAGAAACTGGGAACATTGTACCCAACCAAGATCAAACTGATATAGGATAGAAGGAGCATATTTTTGCTTCCTGAGTCACAACAAGCAGGTCATGAAGAACTTGAGCAAATCTGCTTGCTTTGCTAATGACTAGTACCTACTAGAGGGCTTATTTCGTATACAGAATCTCAACTGAGTGTAGAAGAGTTGACGAGATGCCGCTCGCCCCATGCCTGGAGACGCTAGCTGCATCCCAGAATGATGCCGAGGGCTCAACAACACTGGCACGGGTGGAATGGAGATCCTGAAGCGGTGACTTGTGGTGGCGGCACCAGAGGCATCAATTCCACATAAGCTTCGGTGGAGGCTGTGCCCGGTAAAAACCAATAGACAGCTGTTGACTAGGGGAGGCTGCTCAAGTTTAGTCCCACCTCGCCTAGGGGAGGAGGCCACACCCAGCTTATAAGGGAGAGATTCCTCCTCCTTTCAGTCCGGGCTTTTGGGATGGAATGGGCTCTCCTCTTGTAGCTGGGCCGTGTGCGCATAAACGTCTGAAACTAGGCCGAGTGCTGGGCTAAATCTGAGTGGACGCTAACATACCTCCATCTGCACCGTGCAATCCTAATCTGCCGTTCTCATTAGGGACACAAGCAGCAGTTTGAACATCCTCGCCTTGCCACGTCTTCGGCAGGCATCGAGGTAATTGTCGAATCCCGCCTCTTGCTCCTGCACTTCATAACCACAAACTTTCTGTCCACGATTTGTCTACTTTTTCTGTACTCTGTAGAAACTATGGCAAATAATGTGCTTGGACTTTGACTTAGTATTAAATATCTCTCAGAACCGAAGATATATTTCATATCATTTCGCGCTATACTAGAATCTTACATCAGACTGTACAAAGTTCTTGCTACTGGACCAAAAATATTTCAGATTCCCTGTAGCTAAGCTATGTACAAAGAGCAAATTGATGGGTGAGTCCCATCAATGCATCTTGGTCGTGGCAATGCCCAGCAATGGTGTTCAAGAACGCCCTCTCGACCTCCTCGGAGGCTTCTCTCCTGACCAGGCACAAGACATACTCCATAACCGCCGCATCGCAGGGCAGCGTTATCCTGCCTACCTCGCTGCTCGCGAAGCCAAACTCCTCCCCGGACATCCTCAGGAGTTCGCCAAAGAGCGATGTGCCGAGGTATGCCAGCGGGACCTCGAACCGCGCTCCATCGGCAGCGTACACCACACAATGGCCCTTGTCAGCGACTGTGCTGCAACACTCGTCGGCTTGTTGGCCACCAACTCCGGCTGCGACCTTCCTCTGCCACTTCTTGGCCAGCTGAGCAATCTTCTTTGCATGGATCATGGTTGAGTTTGATGTGTTCCTGGCTTAGCTATTTCACTTTGGTTCCGAAAGTCTGAAGGTGTGGTGTAGATTGTGATGTTGCTTGCAGATGAGATGAAGAGTTTTGTGGTGAGAAGGCCATAGATTTATAGTAGAAGGAAGAGAGGTTCAGGGCAGTGCATGTGTGTGGGTCGTGTGTAACTATCAGAGGAGTGGGCAGGAGACAATGCCATGAGTGCCCTGGATGCAATGTTGCTGCAGTTAGCTGCAGACAGTGTGATGAATGATTTTGATGCGATTTCTATGGGACCAGATCTTGGGTCAGAGTGATCACCCACTGCGCCAACTTGGGAAACTTGCATGCACTGTATTCCACGTGAGCATTGCAGACCCGCAATTGACATGGGGTCCTCGTGATAGATCAATCAGCATGTAGCATAGGCGATGACCAGTCCAAGCTACGGCACATGCCAAACACTTGCCCCAGCATAATCTCGGCTGCTCATGGCCTTGTCTCATGTACATGGCAGCCCTGCGATATAAATCCATGGCTAAGTGCCTCCAAACACCATCGCTCCGTGCACAAGACAAAGCATTCCAAGCTCAAACCCACAGTGATGGATTACACCATGTGTTTGATTAGGAGCTGTATTTCCGTTATGTAATAATAATGGAAATCGATCCGTGGGGATCGCTTTGGTATGTGTTTGATTAGGAAAAGCGCTTCCGCAGAGATGGAGGCAGCATTCCTCGGCTCTATGGCGATGTCATTACCATGCCACTACGGTGTATGCTGTGCAGTGCCACGTCTTGGAGTTGCCCAGCATGTTGCTCTCTGCAGATCTTGATTGCCACCTGCTTTTCTACTCTTCTGTGCAACTTAGTTTGACGTAGGAAAGTAGAAAAAATATTATTTATGTACATCATTTTGATCTTGAAAGCAAAGAAGCAGACAAGGAAGATAACAGTAGTTAGCCACAGTTCTTTCGATGTATATATGTTGTTGCAGAGATAAATGAGTTGCCAGATATTTTTCGGACCTAAAAACGATGCATGGACAAATTTCTTCTGCAGTCGTATGAACCCAAAATGTTACAAAAAAAGTTATACTTAATCTTTTAATCTTCACCGATTCACGCAAAAAAGGCTTAATTTTCACGGATGGAAAAGGGAACTGACCTTTTGGAGAGAAGCTGCTGAGTGTAGTTCAACAAAGATAAAACTGTCGAATTATATTTGAATAGGCACCAGAAAACCTGTGAATATACACAAATTGGGTCTGTGACACAGCATGAACTCATTTTTCTTCAGTAAAAGAAATTTGATACCACTAGTTATGTCCCTGTCAATCTGTTGCGGACATGCCCTTCACTCTGGTACTAACGAATGAGCCCTTTGTTGCATCTTGCATTACTGCATTCATGGGACCCCAAAAAATGTACTGAATTGAACCAATGACAGACCCGTAGAGATGGACTCAATGCCATAACCTGAAGCCCCAGGACCGGACTTTCCAGCTGAAGCTGGTGACCTGATGCTTACCAACTAGTTGTAGGCCCATTGGAAAATGCAGGGGAGATACACGAGAATGGCTGACACATGCGATGCTTGAAATCATGCGGACCAAGAGATATGGAGCTGTCAAGCAACTTGCCAGATCGGAAGCAATCAAAGCACTGCTAAACCAGCCAACAAACACCTATCATGCAGCTGCAGCTGTAAGTGCAAAGTACACAACCAAAAGCAGTGACACAAACTCCACATCTACTCAGCAAAGGCTCTTGATCATCATATGCTGTCTCCCCTCTGACGCTGGCTCTTCACCTCACCTGATTGCAATCACTGGGTTGCTGCAAAAGTACAATGACAGGGTCATCGAACCATTCAGAAATCATACAGGACACGAACCGAATGGAACCGGTCCATGAAAGCTGGACCCCAGATGGTTGTATACTGCCTCTACACAACTTAGCATTAAGGAATGTGGTATGCACTGATTGTCCAGACCCTAGTCCACTAGCTTTGCCTCTACACAGCATACATGGCCCAGCAAAATCTGATCTGAATCTGGCTGCCTCCCTTCAGAGCCAACATTGCACGCACCTTGTCCCATGTCAGCTGCTAGTGAGTCTCGTATCTCTATGCCTATATATTCATGAGCTAAGACACCGTCACTTCATCAACAAACTCACAGGCCAAGCACCTCTGAGCAAAATACCTGAAACCAAGAACACCCAGCCATGGCCATCATCCATCCCAAGAAGCTTGCTCAGTTGGTGAGAAAGTGGCAAAGGGTCAAGACGGCATCCAGAGACGACGAAGCATGCAGCACGACATCGCCTGTCGCAGATAAAGGTCACTGTGCAATGTACACGGCCGATGGGAGGCGGTTCGAGGTCCCGTTGGCGTACCTCGGCACGAGAGTCTTCGGCGAGCTACTAAGGATGTCCCAGGAAGAGTTTGGTTTCACATGTGACAGTGGGATCACACTGCCCTTCGATGCAGCAGTGATGAATTATGTCATGTGCTTGCTCAGAAGAAATGCATCTGAGGAAGTAGAGGGCGTTCCTGAGCTCTGTAGTGATGCCTTGCCAATATGCAAGCTGTACAGTGCCACATGTAGCGCTGCACCAGCAGCTTGCAGTTTGTAGCTCCTGAATATATTCAAAGTTTTCCCCTCAGTGTTCACCATTTTGCATGTCTTATCCAATACGATATAAAATAGTTTAACACTAGAGTGGAAGTTATATATTAGCATACCAGCTTGTTGATCCCTTTATTACAACTATATAGCATTGGGTCATAGGTTGCAAGAAAGCTATTTACTTCAACCTCAACCTTTAGAGTACAAATGTCTAGCTCATAGAAGCTAACGCCTAACAAGAAACACTACCATTAAGATAATCAAATATGTGATTTTATTATATGTTAAATAAACCAAAAAATTATATTCATTGATGAAGTAATAATTTCAAGAAAATTAATAACCTCCCAGACTCTTTCATTGTTTCATGACCTATAATATATGCAGTTCCACAAGATAATACATACTAGAGAAGCAAATTTTCTGCAATTACTGAGGGTGTTCTTGTTCAAAATACAATTGAAAAATGTTCGCTAGTCAGACGAGACATATCAGCTGATGTATCATAATTTTTTGCATAAAATCCAAAACGGAAGAGCAAAATTTCATTTAGCAGTACAAAATGCAGAGCAAACTGTTAGTCTGTTACAGATAAACTGAACGTCCTTGAAAGTATAAATACGACTTTAATAAGGCAGTAGGCCTGAAAAATGCTCGAATGTGCAACGTAAGACTAGTCCATACCTGTCAAGCACGACTTTTGGCTAAATTTAATGGATCCATGTTTTGAAAGCTTGTAGCTGGTTGTAGACCCACAGGAAAGTGAGGAGAAGGCGCTGAGAAGTGGATGCCGCGTAGAATCCAGGTTGCCATTAGTTACGAGTTATGAAACTGTTCAGCAAGTTGCTTGTGTTGCATCAATTAATATTGTCCCCTTCAAACCTAATCAAAATCTTAATAATTTACATTGAAGCGCAAGCCATGCTAGCTAGCCCCATGACACTGGCCCCCCAACTGATTGCAATCTCAGTGTTGATGAATTGCAAAGTACAAACTAAGATCCCTGGTCATTGTGAAATGAATAAATCTTGCAACTAAACATAAGTAGCTAATCATGTACAGTTAGCCACCAATAACCCAAAATGCATGCACACGGGTTATCTGCCAATATCTCATTACACCATGTTGGAACGCTATTTGAATGGGGTCATCGTGCCCCTTATCCACCAAACATGCCACTATGGCAGTACCTATCATGCACCAAACATTTGGCCCTATAGAAATATATAGATTCAATATTATTTCCTTAATCTGCTTGTGGTATGGCCAAAACAAACCTTGTGGCCTTGTCCCCTTACCCAATCATCGATGGCACTTGACATGGCTCGTATATATCTTCAGCTATAAATTCCTCTTGATCCAGTGGCCTCAAAACACCATTGCTTCATCCACAAACAAAGCATTTGCAACTCAACCAGAATTTCCTACTCCCAACAAAAACGAACTGACCATGATCAACGCCAAGAGAATTGCTCAACTAGCAATGAAGTGGCAGAGGTAGCAGCTCTCGGGAGGAAGCGGCTTACCATGAAGACGACAACAGCAGCCGAAGGGTGCTCAACAGCAGTGACAGGAAAGAGCAACTGCATCATGTACACCACTAGCGGGAGACGGCTCGAGGTGCCATTGGCATACCTCAGCACGGTGTCTTCAGTGAGCTACTGCGGATGTCCCAAGAGGTGTTTGGCTTTGCAGGCACAGAAGGCAGGATCGAGCTTCCATGCGACGCCGTGGTGATGGAGTATGCCATTTCCTTGCTCAGGAGAAGTGCCTCTGCTGAGACGGAGGCGGCATTCCTCAACTCCATGGCAATGCCACCCTTCTATGCAGCTTCACCTGTGGTAGTTAGCCAGCATGTTATTGTCTGCAGTTGTTAATTGCCATCCAGTTTTATACTTTTGTATGTAAAGTAGTTCGATGTAGGAAACAGGAAAGAGGATTCTATGCAAAGCATTTGTCTAGCAATCAATTAAGAAATCAAGACCGATGGGTAGAGCCATCATTCCTCCAATGTATATATTTCTGCAGAGATAAATGATCGGTCTCATTTCGGACTCGAACTGACAAGTCAACAAATCTTCTGCACAGTTAACAACTTAACATACATACATGGCCTTACACCCAGATTTTACAAAAAAACGTTCAGGTGGGTAGGCGAAATGTTCATGAATGAGCTCAAAATACTGTCAAACGATAGATCCCCCAATCTGATAAATCTGTCCAAATGGCATATGAGGGGAGTAGCTAGGACATGACATCGATTTTTTTCATTTGAGTATTTACTAGAAATGGATTCATCAGCATTTGATACAGTTCCTTTTGGTGCATTCAAAACTCGGACCTATGTTACTGCATTAGCTCAAGACTTGTGTTCTGACGAATCAAATTTGATCCAACTAGCAATCTACATGCCATGGGTAGCCAAGCGAACTACCAGTTGCTAGACTCGCAACGATGAAAGCACTGCTAAACCAACCAACACCTAGCTAGCATGCATGTATGGACCATATTACTGAGTTGAGATGCAAGGCAATCTTATCTCTTTCTCAAATATAGCAGGAAAGCTGCCAGGTTCATTAATCGGAGCAGGAATTTACAGCAAGATCAGACCAAGAAAAACAAACTAAAAAAAGAAAGAAGGTTCATATCATGCTTGGTTCCAGTTCAAGTTCGAATTCTTGACATTATTATGTAATTGAGGTATTAAGCCCTCTGTCTTTTCTTCTTTCATCAGTGCTTGATAAATTTGGCATACATAAGTGTAGCTTCCGAATTCTTCCTTATCTGTTTTTTCAAGCTTTGCAAATGCCTGCAAAGTTCGCCAATGAAACCAATTGACCAACTAGCAGACTGAATTTGTTTTTACGAGAAAGCTTGCTGAATCTTGTCGGGAATATTATGGATGTAGCAAGGCAAAAGATGCAGATTGAATAATCATAAAAACATGACATTTTAGAAAAACTCAGACTGGTCTGCTAAGAAGAGAAATTTGTATCTTTGATTCATTTCCTATTGTCCTGATAACTGACATCTAATTGCACAAAATCATGTACCACTAGCTACAAACAGAACTTGCTGATGAAGTCCAATTGATGGGCCAAACAACTTGCATTGTGGCAGGCCTCGCCATGGAGCTTAGGAGAGCCTGCTCAACCTCTTCAGAGGCCTCTCTCCTAATCAAACTCATCACATACTCCATCACAGAGGCATCAATGTCTGAAGTCACAGGTGAAGCCAAACTCCTCTCGAGAGCAACACGATCTTGCCGCCACAGAGAGCAACACGATCTTTCCGCCACAAGTGAACCAAACTCCTCTCAAGACATCCTTAGGAGCTCTTTGAAGACCATTGTGCCAAGGTACGCCAATGGGACCTCGAACCGTGATACAGTGGCCCCTGTCTGCAACAGAACCAGTGCTGCAGCATCCATCAGTGTCTGAAGTCTCCTGGCCCGCAGCTGCCACCAGCCTCTGCAACTTCTTAGCCAGTGAAGCCAGCTTCTTCGGGTGAATCAAGTTTCTGTAGTGTTCTTGCTAAAATGCTCTTTTTTCTCGGGAAGGAGTGATGTTTAGATTGCTAGCTTGTTCATGGATGAAGTGATTGTGTTGAGAAAGTTATGGATTTATAATTGAAGGAAGAAGAGCAGTAGAAGAGTTAGGTGGAGCTATCAGCACAAGTTGGACAGGACAAACGGAGACAAGGCTATAATCATGGCATGTGCAATGTTGAAGAGATACTGTGATTTTGATGAGACCAGCTGTTTGGCATGTGATAAAGCAAGCAATGCTAGTTCGACGAAAGTGTGTTGTAGTACTGGTACACGCAATGGTTAGAAACATGAAGCTAAGATACATGTTTTATGGACCAGCCTCCATATCACCATGTCTCAAATGTGTTGCAATGTGAGAAGACTGATAGAGCCAAAAAATTATGCGCATCGCCTATGCTTGTGGCCCTGAACATGTTATTCAATTCAAGCTACTTGTAGCAATATATAATTTGTATTTGTAGTGCATCATGTGATTGCCACGTTTCCTGGTCTTCATTTTCCTGTGGGCATTTCTTGTCTTGTTTCAATTTCAAAATGAGACTGCTGAATCCTCACTATCCTACAGGACACCTAAATAGACCCAAATTCCAGTGCATCTATTTCATAACCATCGTCACCAGTGTGTAGGATGTTATAATGTTGGCCTATTTATATATCATACAGCTGTGTTTGCACGATAAGATCCTCTGAAACAGCATTCAAAAAAGATAATTCTTATCAAAATGCAATCACAAGTACATCCTACTTTGAGACTGAATGTCAGAATTTTCATAAAAAAGATTCATTCTGAAATAAAGGTATACATGTGGAAAGATGAAGGCATTCAGAGGTAATGGAAGCTTACAAGCATCGCGAGAGTAACTTCTGGCCAGCGGATCGCGAAAATGCCGCAATCCCATGTCAAATAACCTGCAGTCAACAGTTACACAGATTTAGGCATCTGGTCGTAACTTCTTAGTTAGACTTCAGTTTGTGCAAGGATCTGTCACATGATCACCAACAATGTATACTATCTTGTAATTGTGCAGCATGATCCAATTTATTTGAGTGCTTTGACTATATCCTGATCAAAATATATAGGGTGGCACCTCAGATGGAGATATATAGTCTGAAAGTTGGTTATGCCCATACAGAATTATTGCTGAACCACCAGATTAACTCACATCACCTCTTTAGTTGATGGTCTATTTTATTATCAGCATCTCATATGTGAACTCCACTTCACTTGTTGTTCCTACAGTTTCCTATGAGAAAACAGGTTTCTTTTTTTCATTTTAGTTTTTTTTTGCGAAAATTTTCATTTTAGTTTTTTTTAACTTGAAACACTGGATTCCATTACTCAACAGACACAGCAACAGAGCTGGTCACCGGCACACGAACAGAGTTTGGGAGAGCCTCCAGCCACAACGGCCGACCTCCCGACACTGCGCACCATGCGCTGCTAGATCGTGAGCTAGCTTATTACATCCCCTTGGGCAAAATAAAAACTCAACTGAAGCAAAGTTCAAACGACTAAAAACACGATGTCTCGATAGAAGATTCCTTCAGGTGCCAGGTCATAAGTATTCTTCGTCAGTGCTGTAATAACGTTCTGGGCATCGGACTCAACCTGCACCTGATGCATTCCCCAAGCCTCCGCAGCCCTTAGAGCTTCACTGCATGCGTGGGCTTCCGCTTGTGCCGCACTCGCCACCGACGCCAGGTAGCCAGCTCCAGATCCTCTGACTGTCCCATCCTTGTCACGTATGACAAATCCCCATCCACCAGTTCGTGTCTCCTTCACAAAAGAGCCATCACAATTTATTTTGAGCCAATCGCCAACAGGTCGTATCCACTCTTGTGGTGGACAAGCAGTTTCCTCTTGGTTCTACTCTCGGCAATACTTTGCAGATTCCGATGCCCGGTATTTTGCCTGTCCAAAGACCTTCGGTTCAGTAATCATTTTCCCTTCAGAATTCAGTTTGTTTCTTTTTGTCCACCATTGCCATAGCATGCAAACAGCTAGCGTCTTTTCCTCATCGTTCAAAGCTAGGACTTCTTGTACCACTGTATCAACAGATCCATAGCTACCCAAGCGATCACAAAAAGCTCCCAGACCTGCTAGCTTCCACAGCTTCTGAACTTTTTTACACTTAAAGAACAGATGTGCACCATCTTCATCGAGCCGTCTGCAGCATACACAGTGTATCACACTCTATACCTCTACGTTTGATATTCATCTTCAGAGGTAGGCTGTTATGTGCAAATCTCCACATAAATTGTTTGATCTTTGGCACACACGGTAACTCCCAGATTTTCTTCCACTGCTTGGCATTGTCATTTGATGTCCTCGATGAACCTTGTTCTTTGTCCCTGACGTTCGTATAGACTCGGTAGGCTGATTTCACAGAAAATATGCCCTTTTCATCATAATGCCATGCTGGCCAGTCCTCAAAATCTTCTCTCAGCGGGATAGATAAAATCGCCACAGCATCCGCTTAGCAGAACGTGTCACGGACCAGCTCCTCATCCCATCTTGCTTAATTGGGCAAGATCAGCTCATGAACTTTTGATAGTAGTGATTGGCGCCTAGGTGTGATCGGAATACGGGATCCCTCCCTCGGAATCCACGAATCAGTCCACATATTAACTTCCATTCCGTCCCCAATTCTCCACACTAAACCTTCCTTTAACAATGACACTCACTTCAGAATACTTCTCCACGTGTAAGAAATTCCCGGTGTAGCAATCGCCTCCAAAATAGATGTATTTGGGAAATACTTAGCTTTAAGAACCCTTGCACACAACGATCCAGGGTTATTCAACATACGCCACGCTTGCCTTGCAAGCATTGCCAAGTTAAAGCCATACAAGTCTCTAAAACCCAGCCCTCCTTCTTCCTTCGGTTTTGTTAGTGTTTCCCAGCTTAACCAATGCATTTTGTGCTATTATCTTGCTGTGCCCACCAGTACCTACAGATCATAGTACTCATCTGCTCACACAACGTTTTAGTCAAATCAAAACATGACATTGCGAAGGTGGGAATAGCTTGTGCACAAGCTTTTATTAAAATGTCCTTTCCCGCCTTAGACAACATCCTCTCCTTCAACCCTTGGATCTTCTTCCAAATTCTCTCTTTTAAATATTCAAACATCTGTGATCTTGATCTCCCCACATAGATTGGTAATCCCAAGTTTTTCTGTATGTGCCTCATCTCGAATATTTAATTCATGAAGCACCTGACTCCTTCTATCTGGCCTTGTGTTAGAACTAAAAAGAACCGAAGATTTGTCATAATTCACAACTTGTCCCGAGCAAACCTCATATAGTTGTAGCACATGTTGCAGTGACCTGGCACATTCGCTCGTGGCTTTAATTAGTACCAAAGAGTCGTCTGCAAACAATAGGTGGTTAAATATCAGGGCGCCATTGCAAATTTGAATACCTTCGAGCCGTCCATCTTCCTCCGCCTTATTCAACATACAAGAGAACCCCTCTGCACATATAAGAAAGAGATACGGAGACAAGGGATCTCCTTGCCGAAGCCCTCTTTGCGGTATTATCTCATCCATCAGAGAACCATTAATTTTCACTTGATATTTGACAGTAGATATACAAAGCATAATTCTTTCGATCCACGACTCTGTGAACCCCAAACGCCTCATCATTTTTTCCACAAAAGACCATTCAGCCCTATCATAGGCTTTGCTCATATCCAACTTAATTGCAGCGTACCCATCCTTGCCACTCCGCTTATTCTTCATAAAATGGGTGCACTCATAAGCCAGGAGAATGTTATCTGTAATTAATCGCCCGGGGACAAAAGCACTCTGACTAGGCGATATAATATCATCCAGCACCCTCTTCAACCGGTTTGCAAGGACTTTTGAGATCAGTTTGTACACCACGTTACATAGGCCTTATTGGTCGAAGATCCTTCATGCTTTCCGGGCTATTTACTTTCGGGATTAGAACAACGCAGGTACCATTCCATCCCTCTGGCATATGTCCACCATTCATCACCGCCATGACCTCTCCAGTCACCTTATCTCCCACAACATCCCTAGAATAAGATTGATGATCTGCAAGGGGTTCTAACAGTTATTGCAAAAGAAATAACTTGACCTGACCATGCCTCCGTACCATTCTGCTAAACTAGTACTAAATTATCTTCAAATCTTTGGTGCCCTTGCACAAATCAGCATGTCAAACTCATTCTTTAATCTGAATTTTGTTGTTTTATGCAATAAGCCTTAGCTTAATTTGTCCAAAGGAATTGCGGAAGAAACACTCAGGAGTCAAGCGGGAGTCAAATGGTCAACTTGTATATGATTCTTTCGTTTCCTATCTCCTTTATAGAACTATTTACATGATCCAAAGAATGGGCAGAAAAAAAAAGGTAAAACAAGCATTCGATCTTCAACCTCATTTTTCAACCTCATTTTTCGGTCAAACAAGATGCCCGAAGAATGGAGGCGGAGTACATTAGTGCCAATCTTCAAGAACAAGGGGGATGTTCAAAGTTGCACTAATTACCGTGGAATCAAGTTGATGAGCCATACAATGAAGCTATGGGAGAGAGTCATTGAGCACCGTTTAAGGAGATTGACAAGCGTGACCAAAAATCAATTTGGTTTCATGCCTGGGAGGTCTACCATGGAAGCCATCTTCTTGGTACGACAACTTATGGAGAGATACAGGGAGAAGAAGAAGGATCTTCATATGGTGTTCATTGACTTGGAGAAGGCGTATGATAAGATACCACGGAATGTCATGTGGTGGGCCTTGGAGAAACACAAAGTCCCAACAAAGTACATTACCCTCATTAAGGATATGTATGATAATGTTGTGACAAGTGTTCGAACAAGTGATGGCGACACCGATGACTTTCCAATTAAAATAGGACTGCACCAGGGGTCAGCTTTGAGCCCTTATCTCTTTACTTTGGTGATGGATGAGGTCACAGGGGATATACAAGGAGATATCCCATGGTGTATGCTCTTTGCGGATGATGTGGTGCTAATTGACGATAGTCGGGCGGGGGTTAATAGAAAGTTAGATCTGTGGAGGCGGACTCTAGAATCGAAAGGTTTTAGGCTTAGTAGAACCAAAACTGAGTACATGAGGTGCAGTTTCAGTACTACTAGGTACGAGGAGGAAGAGGTTAGGCTTGATGGACAGGTGGTACCTGAGAAAGACACCTTCCGATATTTGGGGTCTATGCTCCAGAAGGATGGTGATATCGATGAAGATGTGAGTCATCGAATCAAAGCTGGTTGGATGAAGTGGCGCCAAGCTTCTGGCGTCCTCTGTGATAGGAAAGTGCCACAAAAGCTAAAAGGCAAGTTCTATAGGACGGCGATTCGACCTGCGATGTTGTATGGCGCAGAATGTTGGCCGACCAAGAGACGACATATCCAACAGTTAGGTGTAGCGGAGATGCGCATGTTGAGATGGATATGTGGCCACACAAGAAAGGACCGGGTTAGGAATGATGATATACGTGAGAGAGTTGGGGTAGCACCAATTGAAGAGAAGGTTGTCCAACACCGTCTAAGATGGTTTGGTCATATAGAACGTAGGCCTCCGGAAGCGCCATTGCATACCGGACGGATAAAGCGGGATGAGAATGTTAAGAGGGGTCGTGGTAGGCCAAACTTGACATGGGAGGAGTCTGTTAAGAGAGATCTGAAGGATTGGAATATCACCAAAGAACTAGCCATGGATAGGGCTGCGTGGAAGTTAGCTATCCATGTGCCAGAACCATGACCTAGTTTCGAGATCTTATGGGTTTCAACTCTAGCCTACCCCAACTTGTTTGGGAAAAAAGGCTTTGTTGTTGTTGTTGTTGTTGTTGTAAGCATTCGATCTTCAGAAGCTAGAAACAGCTACTTGCTGGCTAACTCCCATGGATGGCTCCAAACCATTTCCATAGTGGCAAGGTCTCACCACGGAGCTCAGGAAAGCTCTCTCTACCTCTTCTGATGGATTCCTTCTGAGCAAGCACATGACATACTCCATCGTTGCTGCATCACATGGCAGTATGATCCTCCCATCACTTGTGAAGCCAAACTCATCCTGAGACATCCTCAGGAGATCCGCAATGATCGCTGTGCTCAGGTACACCAATGGCACCTCGAACCGCCTCCCGTCAGCAGTGTACATCGCACAATGGCCCTTCACAGCCATTGATGTGCAGCACTCATTGACTTCTTTCTCTGCCGTCCACATGAGCCTCTTCCTCCCGATGGCTGCCACTCTTTGCCACTTCTTTATCATTTGAGACAGTCTCTTGGCACTGACCATGGTTCTATCTCCTTCTCTCTTTGCAGAAAGCTCAGAGTTTTGTGTCAAGCATTAAGCTAGCTGTAGTGCTTTGCTTGTGGATGGAACCGGTGGTTCAGAGCTGATGTATTTATAGGTGGGCGGAAGATAAACATTCAGCTTAAGTGCAGCTGTCAAAGTAAGCTAGAAAGGGACAAGGCCATGCCTTCACATGCAATGTTTAGAGGCTACCTCCTTGGTACTTATTGGAGACGGTGGTGGTAGTGTTTAGGTGATTGGATGTCACAATGTGCTGCCATACTGACCTGTTTAATGGCTCAGGGGCATGCTTCATGACGACTACATATATGTCGGGCCCAATGTGTGAACAGTGAGGGACAGTTCTGTTAGTAGTGAGGTATCAATTCTTTAAAGATCTGGACATCCCCTGAGATTTAGTCTGACGGTTGTCCATGCCCACAATTCATTGCTTCTAAACAACCAGTTTTAATGTGTTTAGTGGTTCAAACAAGTGAACAATTAGCCCGATAATTTCATTAACTCTTCTGTTGGCTGATGTTTGATTAGCAGCATCTCATGTGAAATCCATTTCGTCGCTGCTTCTTACACTCTCCAATACGGACCTGTTGGACTACAACTAACTTATTGTCATTATTGATTGTAAGAAGTTCTACTGGATCAATTTCTCAGTTGTGACTTGAAGCAATCATATCTCTTTCTGGAAAATTGCAGGAAAGCTACTAAATTCATTGATTAAAGCAGGAACTTACACAACAGCAAAAGAAACGCAAACAAACAGAACAAAAACCAGAGGTTTATTTTTTTTTCCTAAGAAACTCCTGTTGAACGATTCCTAGTCATCTATTTTAAAACTTCAAAGTACACCAATGAAGTCGATTCAGTCTACTAGCTATCTTAATCATATCTAGAACATTTGGGAAGTAGCAACACAAATGATGAGGGTGTAAATAATCATGAGAAATGCAAAACTTCCAGCAAAGTTATCACACTGGTTTGCTATAATGAGAAAACTGGAACCTTAATTTCATTCCTACAAATTTTATCATTTACATCCAACTGGACAAAACCAGTTATCGCTAGCTACAAACAGAAAAATGCTGACTAAGTCTCACTGAGACCACACAACTCGCACTGCGGCAAGGCCTTGCTATGGAGCTCAGGAACGCCTTCTTAACCTCTTGAAAAGCCTCTTTCCTAATCAAACACATCACATACTCAATCACAGAGGCATCAAAAAGTAATGTGATCGTGCCATCGCTAGAGAAGCCGAATTCCTCTTGAGATATCCTCAGGAGCTCACTGAAGACTATTGTGCTAAGGTACACCAACGGGACCTCGAACCGGGATCCATCGGCAGTGTACATAACACAAATGGCCCCGTCGGTGTCTGCAGTCTGCTGGCCACTGGCTGCCACCATCCTCTGCCACTTCTTGGCAAATTGAGCAAGCTTCTTTGGATGGATCATGGCTGTTATGTGTTCTTGGCTAAAGTGCACTTCTGCTCTGATGGTGTGATACTTTTGCACAGATTGGGTTGGTTGCCGATGAAGAAGTTGTGTTGAGCAGGCCATGGATTTATACTCGAAGGAATGAGCTATGTCTAGCTATCAGCAGAAGTGGTGGGCAGGACAGCAAGAGATAAGGCCATGGGTGCTCTGCATGCAACGTTGCAGCAGCAGACAATGTGATAAATGATTTTGATCAGATTTTTCTGGGACAAAATTTTCTGTTATCAGTGAGGGGTGGAGCCAATGCTTCTGCTTGCATGATTGCTGATGTGCTGTGGTACTGATCCGTTTGATTTTTAGAGGCAATAACCTAAAAACATATAGGAGTATAGGACCGGCCATCCGTATCACTCTGTCTCAAATGTGTTGCAGCATGAGAGGACTAATGGGGCCCATGGGTTATGGCCCTGCTCAAGTTGCTATTAAACTAAGACAACTTGCGGCGATAGCAAGAGATATGTTCGAGTTTTCATTTGCAGCATGCCATGTGATTCGTTTCATTCAACCCATGTATCCTTGTCGGTATTTTGCTGTGGGCAGTACCTGGTTTCAATTT
The DNA here is from genome assembly GCA_947311845.1 of Poa pratensis. Taxonomy (NCBI): domain Eukaryota; kingdom Viridiplantae; phylum Streptophyta; class Magnoliopsida; order Poales; family Poaceae; genus Poa; species Poa pratensis. The sequence continues at coordinate 37,603,340 of CAMZMU010000043.1, forward strand.
CAATTGGGGCAGCTGATTCCTCACCATCCTACGACACCTATACAGACTCAAATTCTAGTGGGATCTATATGATTGGAGTTTTAACCAGGGTGGTATCATCATGTATGATGTTGAATTTTTGGCTTATTGTGCATGCATCATTCAGGTCGGTGTGCAGAATTAGACCCTCTAACGCAGTACTCAAGAACAACATCACACATTCAAATGCAACCACGGATACATCCTTCTCTGGGACATATAATGCATCGGATTATTCCACAGAATGGGAACATTCTGAAATCAAAATGTACATCCACAAGCATGAGAGTATTCAGAGGCAACTTACAACTTGCAGAGCATTGCAGGAGTGACTTCCGGCCCTCGGCAGCTCCGAAATGTCGCGTTTATCATGCCAAATAACCTGCGACCAATAGTTATACGACGAGGTTTACCATTTGGGCACAATCTCTCACATAGCATGCAATCTGTCTCGCTATCGGTGTATCATTAGGCGACTCTGAATCTTATTTCTGCGAAACAGAAGTGCAAAAGCAGCGACTGGAAGAACCCTCCACTAGCAAGTTACTAAATCTACACAGAAGAACATTAACTGTCGGCCGTGAGCCAGTTACTGGAAGAAAGAAAATCGTTCGCGCTGCTATGTACTGCTGCTGATTAGAGGGCCAGTTCGATTCGAAACCCTCACCGGAGTGTGCAGTGGAGGAGGTGCCCAAGCCGTCGCGCACGCGTAGACCGAATCCTCGCCCGACGGCAAGGCCAGTATATCCCAATGGGGGGGGGCGGGTACGCGCGGCGGCGGCGGCAAGCAGGCAGGCGGGGCGGGAGCGACGCATGTCCGGTAGCATACTAGCATCCTCTCCTGGGTAAGCTGTAAATGCAAATATTCCAAGGGTCCCACCTGTGAAGATCAGTTTGATGCTCCGATACAGGTGCGCCTATCCCAACTCTCGCACTTGTTTATATTTTATATAACGCTAATAAAAAGTAGGTGAAAAAACTTGTCACTTGTTTACATTTGGGTAGTAGGATTCCGCTACCTATAAATCTGTTAGAAAGTTTCAAACAAAAATTTCGGAAGTACATCTGAACATTTTATTGTTGCCAGATTCACCTGCTCTAGATCTGTATCCAAATCTATCCAGGAGTCGACCTCTCTTTGGTGCCTCCATAGTGATGTGAGCTTTCAATAACCATGAAGTCCGCTGCTCCAACGATAGGTACTTTAATTTCAGAGTGTTATATCGTCTGCAGTTTATGTGTATGAGCAATATCTGTTTATTACGACAATGGAATATTCTATACAATCATAGTTTCGACTATACCTGGCCATGGGCCGGGCCGGGCCGGGCCTAAAAGAGCCCATGGTCAAAATCCCATGCCCGGCCCGACTCAACCATCGGGCCTATATTTCAGTCCCAGGCCCGTCCCGTGACGGCAAAATCCCGTCGGGCCTCGGGCAAGGCCTCTTCTTGAAAACACCAATATGCAAAGCTCAGACCCGTCCCGTCCCGTCCATCGGGCCGAAATCTGAGGCCCAAGCCCAGCCCGTGGGGAAGCCCAGTCCCACCCAAGCCCAGAAATTTTGGGCCAGGCCGGGTTTCCCATGGCCAGGCATAGTTTCGACTAAGTAGAGCTTAATTTCTATGCGACTAGGGGATTCGACAACTCGAAAGGCGGGGAATCGGGGGACCCAATCTCAGTGGACGCTCAGCACACGCCTTTGGGGATTAGGGATTGTTTGGAACTTCTAGCATAGAGCTGTTTTTTAACGTTATAAAAAGAGTGGTGACGACTTATTGGCATTGCGGGTATAGCCTCGGCGATTGGCGCTGACGTAATCGAGCTTCGAGCATCTCCAATAGGTGATGCAAAAGGGCAACAAAAACACCTTGATGTAAAATATAATCACCAAAAACATGATTTTTAGATCATCGAAAGTGTCCAACTCCAACAGGTGATGTAAAATAGGGCACGACTTCCCCAGAGGTGATGTAAAATAACTCTGAACATCACATTTTTTTACTAGAACATCTGAAATATTGATAATAATTCGACATGAACATTGAACTAAAACATCGAAATAAACATTGAACTAAACTTTGAACTAGGCATAAAACTAAAGATCATCCCAGTCGATTGAAGAGGATGAATCTGAGGTCCTCGAACGAGGAGGATGAAGAGTCGGCAGTGATCACTGTCGAGGGTCTAGCCTCGTCCTCCTTCTTGACTGCCGAGGGTCTAGCTCCGGAGACCATCTTCTTCCTGTCGAGATTGCGCTTCCAGTAGAACTCCCGCTCGTACTGCACATATTGCGGATTCTCCCGCGCGAACCTAGCCATTGCCTCCTCATCGGTCTCCTGACCGAGTCTCGGCTCCTCCTTCCGCTTCACGGAGCGGGTCTTCATCTTCGTCACCGGCGGACCGATGAACTCCACATCCTTTTGTGATTCGATCTCTAGATAGTTGAGCTCGGAGCGCGGAACCCCGAGCCTCCATCCGACGATGTCGTACGTGCGGGCGGCAATGTCGGCGTTCTCGAACGTGTCGAGCCAGTAGCGCACGCTGCCGCGCTGCAGCTCGGCGGCGTAGCGGCCGGACTCGCGCAGCCGCACCCCCTTGTAGCCGATCTTGCTTTTGGACTTGTTCCTCAGTGCCATTGGTAGGACGACGACTAGGGCGTGGAGGCGAGGCAGGAGGCTAAGGCACGGCGAGCCGGGGCACACCCAAAGCAGCGACGGATGCGGGTGGTCCTTGACGGGAAGGGGGCGGGGCGGACGATGCGCCGGCGACGAATCAAATTCGGTCGGGCGGGATTTGGGTCGACGGCGGCAGAATTAGGGGCGGCGGGGGCTGGAGAGCGAGTGGAGGGTGGATGCGTCGGGGCGGGGGGACGTTCCGTGCAGCAGTTAGCTGCGCGCGAGGGCGTCTGGCTTTTGGCACGGGCAGAGGTGATGTATATTTACATCACTGGATTGAAAATATACATCGCGCCTTAATTTTTTCTGCCAAATTTTGCATCATCGCTGTTGGAGAGTGTTTTTTATCCTAATGTAAAAATGGAGGTGATGACAATTCTGCAGAACAGTCAGAACAACCCCATCCAGATTCCATAGTCCACACCAGCACAACGAGGAAAAAAAAACAAGAAGCAAAACCCAGGAAAAACGCAAAGGCAAGAGTCTCTGCAAGTCTTCCCCCAACCCCCATCTATCCCCGTCCCGGATCCACACCACCGCCGCGATGCCGGCGTTCAAGGCCCCGGCGCCGGGCTTCTCCGTCCGCTTCAGCCCCTTCCACGAGAATCGCCTCCTTGCTGCCACCTCGCAGCACTTCGGTCTCGTCGGCAACGGCCACCTCCTCGTCCTCGACCTTTCCGCCGCCGGGCCCGGCGGCCCCGGCCTCGCCCCGCTCTTCTCCTTCCCCACCTCCGACGCGCTCTTCGACTGCGCCTGGTCCGAGTCCCACGAATCCCTCTGCGCCGCCGCCTCGGGGGACGGCTCCGTCCGCCTCTTCGACGTCACGCTGCCGCCCGCGCAGAACCCCGTCCGCCTCTTCCGGGAGCACGCGCGGGAGGTGCACGGCATCGACTGGAACCCCGTCCGCCGCGACGCCTTCCTCTCCGCCTCCTGGGACGACACCCTCAAGCTCTGGTCCCCCGACCGCCCCGCCTCCGTCCGCACCTTCCGTGGCCACGAGTACTGCGTCTACGCCGCCGCGTGGTCCGCGCGCCACCCGGACGTCTTCGCCTCCGCGTCAGGCGACCGCACGGCCCGCGTGTGGGACGTGCGCGAGCCGGCGCCCACCCTCGTCATCCCGGCGCACGACCACGAGGTGCTCTCCCTCGACTGGGACAAATACGATCCCTCCATCCTAGCCACCGGCTCCGTCGACAAGTCCATCCGCGTCTGGGACGTCCGCTCGCCGCGGGCGCCCCTTGCCCAGCTCGCCGGGCATGGGTACGCCGTCAAGCGCGTCAAGTTCTCGCCACACCGGCAGGGCATGCTTATGTCCTGCTCCTACGACATGACGGTATGCATGTGGGATTACCGGAAAGAGGACGCCCTGCTTGCAAGGTACAACCACCACACCGAGTTCGTAGCTGGGATAGACATGAGCGTGCTCACCGAGGGGCTCCTCGCCAGCACCGGGTGGGATGAGATGGTTTACGTTTGGCCATTTGGGAGTGATCCCAGAGCAATGTAACATAACACATTTTGGTACTTCAATCTGTATCATGTCTGTTGAGTAATACATTGGTTATACTAATAAGTGGAAGTAAACACCTCGTCAGTTGAAGTTGGAATAATGATATACTATCATTGTTGGCTTCGCAAACACGCTTTAAGTTCTTTCTGTGTTTAGTTGGACTGTCCGACTAATTGCTATTGCTAGTACTTGCTATTGCTAGTATGTTTAGAATTTAGATGTTGATTTTAGGACCGTTCTGTAGTGTCCATCTGATTGGTTTCAATGTTAGCAATTTAGGTGGACATTAGTGAGATGTGATGGCAATATTTTCCTGTTCAGATTCAGATTTAGGACCGCTCTCTAGTGTCATCTTGGTGGTTTCACTGTTAGCAGTTTAGGTGGACATAAGTGAGATGGGATATGAAAAAATTTCCTGTTCAGATTTTCGTCATATGATTTGACTGTGATTAGTATGCTGTTAAGTAGCATGTGCATGGGTTGTTAGTTATCCTCCACGATCAGACTGCATCCCTATAACCTGTTCCAGATCACCTCAACCAATCAAATATAGACATGAGCGTGCTCACCGAGGGGCTCCTCGCGAGTCGTGAGCACCGGGTGGGATGAGATGGTTTATGTTTGGCCATTTGGTAGTGATCCCAGAGCAATGTAACATAACACATTTTGGTACATCAATCTGTATCATGTCTGTTGAGTAATACATTGATTATACTAATAAGTGGAAGTACACAACTTGTGAGTTGAAGATGGAATAATGATATATCATTGTTGGCTTGGCAAACGGGTTAAGTTCTTTATGTGTTTAGTTTGAATGTCCTATGCATTGCTACTACTTGCTATTGCTAGTATCTTTAGAATTTAGATGTTGATTTTAGGAAAAATGCGTGCGAATTTTGGTCTGGGTGGTGGATACTGACAGGACCGTTCTCTAGTGTCATCTGATTGGTTTCAATGTTAGCAATTTAGGTGGACAGAAGTGAGATGGGATAGGAATTTTTCTTGTTCAGATTTAGATCATATAATTCGACCATGTACAGGGTGATGGGTTGTTAGTTAAGCTCCACGATCAGACTGCATCCCTAGAACCTGTTCCAGATCAGTTCAATCAATCAAATATAGCTATTTTTGTTTACAAAAGCTAGATGATTCAGAATCTCGGATGGCTATGTATTGGCAATACAGAAAAACACAGCTGAATTACAGAATGCTTATATGGACTATGGGTGTTGAGAAGCATATCAAATCTAGATCATCATACATTGCGAGAATGGAAAATTTTCTATCCGTACATGCTTTCTCTGGATTTTTATTTTCCTGAAGTAACAACCTTGCCCATTTTGGCAAACGATAGGAGTAATATCTTGAACTTTGATCTATCAGAAAAATACAGGAATTTCGTGCAGTTCAAATAGATCTGTGCTATGTAATGTTATTGGGTAAATATAGTTAGAGTAAGCATTGACTTTGCAGTATGTTTTATGTACTTTAGTTTTAGTGAGTCACCTTAACAAATATATTCTCTAGCTTGTTTAGTAATTTAATCCCTGGAGATGCCATACTGTTACTTTTTGTTGATGTTAGAATTTAGGCTGGCTAAATTTAGGATTCCTGTGCACTATGATGAGAACAGAGGCTATTATCTACATTCCTGATCTGGAGTTTGTGCTATTTAATCTTTTTAAATTGAAGTATTTTCTTTCCTTGTGTATTTGTTAATTTTGTCTGAGTGGCCAGGCAACTGTTCCTTAGCAAAATTTAAATCTGATGAATATTATGTTCAGTTTATCATCAATATGGTTTGAAACTAAATAATGTAAGTATGGAATAAATCAAGGAGATGGTTAAATTTGGACACTTGGACTTGTTTATGCTGTAAACTTGTATTTATTGCTTCCTTTTGCATTTATGCTACCGTCTGAACTTATATGTACTACATTTTGGCAAGGAGGGAGTATCAATTGATTTGTAGAATTATCAGATATATGTTGGATATTATTGGATATAATAAATATGTTTTGTGATATGGTCATGTTGGACTTTTCGCATTACTCCAAGCTAAATTTTCTCAGAGCAAAGTAATCATATATGCTGTATTTCTGGCGTAATGCAATGCACCATGGCATGCAATGCACCATGGCATGCACTGCAACATCAGTCGGTAGGTTTGGCAAGCTGATCAAAACATGCGCTGTGGTAGAATCTCTCCATCTGCACGTTTCTATCCCATGTATTGAGCGATGGTCTCGAATGCAAAAAAGCTGAATGGTGTATTTTCTGCGTGCTGTTTTTACAATTACTTCGCCAGCAGTACCAGTGGTAATTTTTGTGAGCTGTTGCTGAGCAAACAAGCTACTAGTACTTGAGTCATTTTTCAGGATCGGTTGAAAGAACTGAATCCATGGTGTGACACCTTGCTCCCTGTTCCAATTGCTACACTGTGATTGCTGTTTTTTCCACAGAGCATGTGCTCATGTAATCAATATCTTAGCCTGAGTTAGTTTTATTTATTTATGGAAGAGCCTGAGTTAGTTTTTTTTTTTTTTACACTTGAGTTAGTTGTACCTAGGAGAATCACAAAATTTACAAGGACGGGAACTGAATCACTAAAAATTTGAAAGGCCCAAAGTAGACACAATTGCAGCCAGGGTGGGCCCAGAATTGGCAAAGGGGATGGGCCAATGGGTGCCATGTTTTGGTTGAATCAAGGAAAAAAAATAGCGTGCTATAATACAGTAGCGCCAGCGTTAAAATACGCTATTAGCCTGCTATATCGCGAGCGAGAAATTATACTCTGTTTTATTTAGCGACACAAGTCTCAAAACGCTATAGTGCGCTATTTTTTTCCATGGTTGAAAGGGTGAAGGCTAGGCCTGCCATTGATTGTAGCCATCCATTTCAAGTGCTCATGAAGCATGACCACACGGGGTATGTTCGTCTGCATGGAGCATGATATGAGGATTGAAGAACATGTTGGATTATTTTTGCTTCCCGATGATTCCATTAGAATAATTAAACACTCTATTTTATGCCAATATTTTTGGAAGAAAACTCGGATGATTAAGGTGGAAACTATTTGTGGTGTTGCTGCAAGAGATTTATAGTGGATTGCATAGTATAATATGATGTTATCTCATCAATAGAGTGGCTAAAACAAGGATGACATGGATAATTGGGCGGCTAGTAAACTGGATGAAATGAATATCTTGCATGTACAGATTGACTATCTAATACTCCCTCCGTTTTTTAATATAAGATGTTTTAGCTTTTGTCCAGCACATGCACACAAATGTATATAGACTCATTTTTATGTGCATGTTCACTCATTTTAGTGTGCATATAGACAACATATGTACCACCTAAAACATCTTATATTAAAAAAGGAAGGAGTAGATGTTAGTTCAGTTTTGCTTTATGAAAGATATAGAATTATAGATTGCACGTGATTTATAGTTGATTGCATAGGATAGAATGGTGTTATCTTATCAATCAGATGGTTAAAAAGATGGATTACATGGATGATTGGGAGGCTAATAAAATGGTTGATGTTGATAATTTGCACATAGAGAGACTATCATTAATAAGTGTTATTGAGGTATAGTTTGTGCGCTTGATCTTCCCTTTGTTGCCAAAATGCTCCACACTTTTGAAAGCGTGAGAATGTTGCGTGGGTGGTGTAAAGATGTAGATGAAGAATGTCCTTTGCCACTGAATTATCAGTTGGTCAGCAGCTATCTTAAGGAATATGTGACGGGGTAATATGGATTACACGGGCTTTGCTCTGTTGGTTCACAATTTGGCTGGACAGACGGTGCATTACTTTTGTGCATAATGTTATCTTGTTGATAGCCAAGGACCAGTGTACTTTGCCAACCTTTTGCACTTCTTTAATCCATTGAGCATTAGTAATGCAAATTGTTGTGTTGCCTTCTATCCAAGCTAGCAATGTTATACGCTTTTGGACAAACATATTAAGAATGTAGAAGATACGGTGGTGTAGTGTGCTAATCATCATTAGAGAGGAACAATCTTCCTTTCATGTAGGGGTGTTAGATACGGCCTGGCTTCAAACTGTCGAAACGATGTTCAGTATCCTTCGCTGAATATTTGTTTTCAAAATTCTCTCTCGCTCCGTTCCCCAATCCAGCGAGGTCAATGACAACAGCGCTAGCCAATGAAACCCTGGCGAGCAAAGATGCTAAGAGAAGAACTATACTCTTCACCGGTAAGCAGAGCATTTTCCATGGAAAAATGAGAGGCGAGGAAAGCGAAATAAGAACTATGCATCGCTTTGATAAGAGTAGAATTCTAACTTGTCTCCTTCTCTATTTATTTGTTATGAATGGAGAAAACAGAAAATTGGGTCTCTTTCTCCTTGTTTCTTTCACATCAAGTGGGAGACAAAGATGGCAGTTGCATATTTGCTGATTAATATTCATCGACATATGACCAAATAAATGAAAGGTCATCTTCTCCGGTGAATAGTACAGAATTCATGTTCTCACAACATGACGCAAAAGCCAAACAAATCCCTCCATAAGAATAGAGCCGCCTAGTTGCTCTACGTGGCAAAATCTTGTTGGTTCCCGCTTGTTTATGTTTATATTTTTTTGCGGAAAACACCCCAAATCTATTAGCAGAAACGCTTGTTACAAAGCACACCAGAAAATCAAAATATTACAACCAGGTCCATGAGGAATTAAACCACTATCATCACCTACACGAGGAGAGAACACGCCGCCGCTGCCGCGCCCCTCCCGGGGCGACGAAAACTTGACTTGATCTGCGATTTGATGTGCGCACGGGAAGTCGTCTCCTTCGCTTTTCCGAGCCGCACGACAGAGATGCACAAGATTGGAGTAATATTATTAGTTTGTTCAGCTGAACACAAAACTTAGCGATGGTTTTTCTTCTACGGACTCTCCCTCTTTTGGAGGATTTCCAATAGCTGCCCTATGTTAGGGCATAACTTTTTTCTAAGCCATTTGGGGGTCAAAATCGTACTCCACCAGCTGCTCTTGAGGTAAATTTTATTATAAAAAATTTGGGCCCAAAAAATAGCATCAAATATACAACACTTGGGTTGCTGCTGTAAGACAGAAAGGCTAACGTGCGGACGCCAACTGTCAATCGGAAATTCCATGTTATCCTCCCGTCTCTCCTCCTGTGATAACCGTGCCGCCTCCTCTGCCATTGATTTGTCTTTGAATTCGGCAGTTCCACAAACTCTGACCGATTCGGCGGCAAATACACCACCATTGCTTGAGGGAACCATGGATCATGAGGAATTCGGCCTCGAGGGATGCGATCACTCTCCGCCGGCGCGCGTCCATCATCGCCTCCCATCCGTAGCTCTGGTCGGTGAGCCAACGAGCGGCCCTCCTCTAATCCCCTTCCTCACGGTACCTCCTCCTTCACTCCAAGCACGTACACGAGCGACACACACTAGCTCTACCTCCGGCCACACCTCGACCAACCCCGGTTCCCACGTAGCCATCGGGCTCGCCTCGTCTAGAGACTAAAAAATCCACAATTGTTACTTTTCGATTGTACAGGTTATACTACAGTGATAGAACGATACGTACAATATTTGTTTGAGAAGTTTATGGATTTGTACCAAATCTTGAAAGATCCACTAATTTTTAGTAAGTTTAGCATGTCATATATTGATCATCGCAATAATACACTCGGACGCAGCAAAGCGCGCCAACCCCTTCTATTAGGCTTCTAAACAGACATGGGACCACCAAAGGCTCACACAAGAGTAATACACAACACTCATATCCGACATGTTTATAGGGTCAGCTTTTCTATCATCCATTAGGTGAGAGCACACTTTTCCTCTGTCTCCAGCCTCACCACGCCACACCATGCGCGTCGCATTGATCGAGGTTGAGTAAGAACTTTTTTTTGGTGTATAAGATTAAATATGTTCGGGCAGGTTTGGGCTTTTAGTCGGGTTAGACTCAGGCTTGACTATTGGTAATTTTTGGGTTCGGGATAGACTCGGGCTTAAAAATTGAAACTAGGGCTTTTGCAAGCTGGTCTGAAACCCGACCTGGCCAAGTTTTGCCAAAGCGTAGGAGACACTTCCCGTTTTTCATGCGAAGAGAAAAGAATCAGGCTCCGTTTGGATGTATTTTTTTTTCAAATACCATGGTTTCTAGAAAAACTTCAGTTTTAAATACTTGGAGGTGTCTGGCTACACTAAAATACAAGGGCATTGAAATCATGGTTTTCCAAAAACAGAGTTATTTTCACCACATTGAAAATAAAGTCTAGATCTCTTTTTCCAAAAATACGTGGGTTTACAAATGACTGAAGTATCTCTTGACCATGCAGTGAAATATCATGGTTTTGGAATTCTTCGGTTAACTAAAACCGAGCTGCCAAAGTGAGCCTTATATTTGACAATCGTTATATTTGCACGACTATTCGTTATAGAGTGCGTCGATATGACTACCGGACGCCAGGTAGCCCTTTTTATTTTATTTTAAAAGTTCAAATTAAAAGCTTTGCAAAAATTCATAAACAAATACCACGGTGTAGGCAATACTATGCACTACAAGTGTAAAAAAATTGATACTATATATTTTGTATCCTAGACTCTGCAAAAATGACAGAAATGTAGATCTTGGTCGTGAACACAATGCAACTCTTTTTCCTCGGAAAATGTTGGATTTACCTTTATTGCTGAGCCCAAAATACGAGGTATTCCATATTGAAAATTTGCACGCTTGTAGTGCCTAGAGTTGGCTACATACAGGTATTTTTTTCGTATTTTTTGAAACGTTTTAATTTTTTTCAAAACGGGCTGCCTAGATCTGCTCCATTACGACTATTTGTTATATTTGCCTCCTATTACATGTCTTTTTTCGTGAGGAAAACGACGGTTGTTCTACCAAATCAATTAAGAGGATAGAAGTTGTTCGTTACAAGCTAGAGAGGGACTAGCTGTGAAAAGAGAAAAACAGTAACTGCAAAAACTAAGCGGACTACTCCCAAATATCAGGCTCAATGCTTGTCTTAGCTTCGGCTTCCTCCTGTGTCAGCTCCTGCCTGTATGTGCCCAACATCAGAAAATCATCCTTGATCCGATCAACAAGCTGCATTTCCGAAAGAGCATCTTACTGAAACACCCGGTGACATCTTTCCTTCCAAATGTTCCAAGCCCCATATATTGCCACCAGAAGCTCATCTTTTGTCAGCGCCACAGAAATGAATTTCCACCATTACATGTCTTTTCAAATACGAAATTTCGTGTGTTTTCGAAAAGTACGAAATGCTCTCCTGGGTTCGTTATTACGCATATTATGTTTGTTTTGAGTCAAAATTATAAATCACGAACGAAAGTTATGTCCTGATTTACGTTCAACTCCTAAAATGTCAGACATGAATTTATTATCGAATATTTGTATTTCCCTATCCGCCCTACATCGATGCTTCAGCCAGAGACCATGTACGCTTGTGCTTTGTCCTTTCAAGTTGGAACATTGTAAAACCTTCCTCATGGCCAATGAAATCGATGAAAATTAATTAGTAGTCTAGCTCCGGTGAGGGAGGGGTGAGGCGGCGGCGCATCTTCGGCTCGCTTCAGTGTCTATATTGGTCGCTAGGTTGTCCAAACACCTATTTGTATACTCACTCCATTCCAAAATAAGTGTATTAGATTTACACTTATCTTGGAACGGAGCAAATATTTTATTACTTTTAAAATTCTTTATACCTTCAATAGATTGATGAGTCTTTTCGCAAAAAAAAAACACTCTGCAAATGGCCAAAGACTAGCTGACGGATTTAACTAAGATGCAATGATTAAATGACTCTTGTACGCCTTAGTTTGGTCTAGTCCTGGCTATGGGAAGGCCGGCCCGAAATCTCGGGCTTGGGCATCAAATCTAGGCTTGACGGCTATGTTGGGCCGGGTCTGTACTTTGTGTTTTCGTTGTTCTAGGAAGAAGCCTGATCGGCAGCCCGACGGGCTTTCGGGTTTTTTGGTCGGGTCTGAGTTTTCAGCACCGGGCTTTTCTTGACCCGGCCCGAGGTATGGCCAGGTATAGTTTGGTCAGACGGAGGCCCGTGATGTGGACGGCGTTGGCGCCGTGTTTGCCGCCGTACCGCGCACACGCACGCCACGGTTGATGAGTATGGAAGGTTTGGCACGATCGAGCGGGACGCGTGCAGCAGGTTGTCATCATGGTGGCAGTATATCCGATCGAGCATCTTCGCCCCTCGGCCACTGGAAGGAACGCCAAGATCTTTGATCGAGGATATCTTCTACAAAACCCCCCGTTGATCTCCTAATGTACAGCAAGGCCCTCCTGAAATGTTGGTGTCGTTTCAAATTTTAATTTGAGATAGCGACAGGTTGCAGGTTCTGTGATCTGCGCTCCAACGTGAACACGTTAGTAAATTACTCCGAGTCGGAGTATGATTGGGACTTTGCTACAAAGAGGATATTGTCACCTAAACTGGAGCTAGCTCGGCGTGACATCCCACGACACCTGGACGTTGGAGGCCGTAGAATTAAATTAAGAGAAAAATGAACGGCCATCCGCAAATGTTGAGATGCTTGATTCGTCATACACTGACTAGTCAACTTACGGATGGCTCTACGCGATATTGTAATCTACCAGCGGAGTACTACTACTCTATGTAAGACTTGGAGTATTAGACGAGCAAACACCAAAGCCTGCTAAGCTAATATAGCAACGAAATAATAATAGAGGAGGAAACGAAATTGGCAAACTTCTACTCCCCAAACATCGAGACCACGACATCCAAACAAATAGTCCCTACAATAATAAATAAACTAAAATACGCTACTTCCAATGGCGCAGAGCCTCCTTCATGCCAAATAGTGAAATATAATTGATTTTGTATTGCGAAATGTCAATTCAAACAACTCTATTTTACACGATGTCCTACCCCCCCTTCCCACAGAATAGGGAAAAAAATTCAAAATAACAAGGGCGGGGAATCACTTGTAAAAACAAACCGGTTCACGCACGACGGTTTGTCTACGAAATTTGTCTGATGCTTAATCCAACGGTTAATCCGATGGGAGTTAGGCAGGTCCGACGGTTTGATGAGATGTGTCAAATCGGACACAAACTGTCGTACGTATAGCACAATTCTTCTACGAAAATCGGCGGGTTTGATTTCATTATATGTTAGTTTCCAGTCCCTTTTAGCATGTCCTACGCCACTCTATCAGCGATTGGACGACGGGTACGGAGTTAAGGCCTAGATTTTTCTTTTTTGAAACGGTGCAAGGTAGTGATCGATCTCAGACATTTCGTCGGGAAGTCACGCTTCTTAGAGAAATGCTCCTTCCAGATTTCTCAGCACACCAAGGTAGTGATCGATCTCAGACCTTTCGTCGGGAAGTCACGCTTCTTAGTGAAATGCTCCTAGATGTCAACGGTGCGGATACGCGTGTCCACTTCTGCGCATGCGTAAAATTATGGAACCACCTCCCCCGTTGAAACCGATCATCCGAATATCATATAGATGAATGGTCTTGAAAATTTAAGATATATAAATATTTTTATACGAGGTGATGGATCGTGGGCTTGGTGATTAGAATTATAGGATGCAAATTCAGTTCGTTCTCTCCTCTCTAAAGAATAACTTTCTGCTTTAGAGATCGAGTGCATGTTTGCTCCTAGCTATAGCTACAATAATCAATTTCCCTAATAAATTTGTTGGCCATGCCGCTCCCTGCCAATAGTTAAGATCTTGCCTTGACATAAGTCATAACATGCAATATGCTCTCATGCTTTGCGGATGCGGCCATTACTACTGAGGTCATGGAACGACTGGGCTGGCCCGGCTTGGTACACTAAAATGGTTCCCAATATCAACTTTGGTCCACTACGTTGCATTCATGTCTTTTCATTTCATGAAAGAGTGTATTTACTCGAGTAGCGACAAAATGACACCGTGTCATGTGCTTATTTGAGAGGTAGATTGATATTTTTTTTTACGAAAAGGGCGAATGATCATTTGTTTCACCGTACGTCATTTGTGTTGTAGGTGTCCGCATTCGCTGGAGTAATTTTTTTTCCAGGATGGTCCATTACCTATAAATTTATTTTTCAATGGGTGTGGCTTCCCATGTAGAAAATGATTAAGAAAAAAGTCCTGCCCGTCATTTAAATGAGAATTAGCTTGCTCATTTAAATAACATCATCCATTTTAAAGAGAAAATTTGGTTGCAATCAGTTTAACCAGGGGACTGAAAAATAATTAGTTACAACCTGTGTGAAATTAGAACAACTGCGGTACAAAATATAAAGATTCAATTGCAACCACATTGTAACAAGAGTTGCAACTGAAAATATCTCGTTTGCATGTAACGGAAAAATCTCACTTGCAACTTATACGTAACTTACATGCTGCAAGTATCATGATGCAAATCTGACGGCCCTAAAGTTGAATGAGTTCTAACTTAAAACTCGAACGAGTTTTCAAAATCGTATGAAAACATAGATTTCATCGGCTATTTAGGATTCTAGTTCAAATTTCTCGCTGCCATGTGCGAGTATTCTCTATAGATGTCACTCGGCAATACACAAAAGTGTAATTGTGCGCGCTTAGAGAAACTCTAGCACAGCATTTGTCCGCCCCAAACTTTTGGGACATAGGTTTCTGTTAGACTGACCCATGTGCCATTCTCTGGTCCTTTTCTGTACAGACATCCTATCGGGGTTGTTGTTGGGAACACCGTATGAACATGGTGTCCGGACGCTCCCAAACAGACATAATTTGACGACGGCCGGACAAAATTTTGGGGACACCACGGGAGATGCTCTTTGTAGCGAAGTACTCCAAAGCAATGGGTTGCGCTGTGCGGCTTATGCTTTGGCAGTGTTGCCCATTATGTGTCGATCAAAAGTTTGAAGTAATTTTTTTTTGGCTTGAGTAACTGAGACCACGACCAGAATTGTATAACAGAGGTACGCACTCCGTTTCTAAATATAAGGTGTTTTAATTTTCTGTAGATTTATACGTATCTAGACACCTTTTTAGCGTGTATCTTTATCCATTTCAGTCCGTAGCTAGAGCATATTTGAAATAGCTAAAACATCTTATATTTAGGAACGGAACGAGAGTAATAGGTACAAGTGTTCTTACAATTTAGACAAACAACTATCTCTTCCAAAAACCACTTGCATAGCCCATTGGAAGTTCAGACCCGTCTTGCAAATCCAAAATCCTGCAAGTACCGTTCGCGAAATTGCTCACCACAAGATTCCGAAACATAAACCTTCATTCATTCATCAAGTCGAATCGAATGGATCTCTCGCTCCCATAAATAACACACACACTCCAACTCCGATCTCTGCCTCCCTCCCTATACTTCCGCCCCATCTCACGCCGACGAGGCTCCACCGCCGCGGCCACGTACGAGGACGCGCCGGCGCATCCGCGAGAGCTTAGCCGGCACACCGCAGCCTCCCCCCTCTGGTGGTGGTGGGGGGATCCGCTTGGTTCAGAGCAGGCGCCCGCGCGCGCAGCTAGCGATGGCCGCGCCGCCCCCGGGGAAGGCCACAATGGAGCGTCACCAGTCGATCGACGCGCAGCTGCGGCTCCTCGTCCCCGGCAAGGTCTCCGAGGACGACAAGCTCGTCGAGTACGACGCCCTCCTCGTCGACCGCTTCCTCGACATCCTCCAGGACCTGCACGGCCCCCACCTCCGCGAATTCGTACGTCCCGTCCCGTCTGCTTCCCAGATCCGCACACCATGTGTTCGACGGCATGCTCACACGGGTTCTCTTCTGCTCTGCAGGTGCAGGAGTGCTACGAGCTCTCGGCGGAGTACGAGACCGACCGGGACGAGGCCCGGATCGCCGAGCTCGGGGCCAAGCTCACCAGCCTCTCCCCCGCCGACTCCATCGTCATCTCCAGCTCCTTCTCGCACATGCTCAACCTCGCCAACCTCGCCGAGGAGGTGCAGATCGCCAACCGCCGCAGGACCAAGCTCAAGCGGGGGGACTTCGGGGACGAGGCCTCCGCGCCCACCGAGTCCGACATAGAGGAGACGCTCAAGCGCCTCGTCTCTGACCTCGGCAAGTCCCGGGAGGAGGTGTTCGACGCGCTCAAGAACCAGACGGTCGATCTCGTCTTCACCGCGCACCCCACGCAGTCCGTCAGGAGGTCCCTGCTCCAGAAGCATGGGAGGTGCGGTGATGCGCAATGCTTTTCTTCTCCTGCTGACTTCGCTCGCTTGCGTGGTGGCGCTGAATGTTTGTGGTTGACTTTCTGTGCAGGATTCGGGATTGCCTCAAGCAGTTGTATGCCAAGGACATCACTGCTGATGACAAGCAAGAGCTTGACGAGGCTCTGCAGAGGGAGGTAATTTACACACATTGAGAGGAAATCACCTCCTGTTTTATACTCTTCTGTTCCATCATGTTTTTCCTTCTGACCTACACATTTTACAGATTCAAGCTGCCTTCCGAACTGATGAAATCCGCAGGACACCTCCCACTCCCCAGGATGAAATGCGTGCTGGGATGAGTTACTTCCATGAAACTATATGGAAGGGTGTACCAAAATTCTTGCGTCGTATTGACACTGCTCTGAAAAATATTGGGATTAATGAGCGGCTTCCTTACAACGCTCCTCTCATTCAGTTCTCCTCCTGGATGGGTGGTGACCGTGATGGTACTTTCTCCTATCCCACTTGATGAACAACTAATTTTTAAGAAAGGGACGGACATAATTATTCTGTGAAGAGTTTCTGTCACACATAGCAGACTTCATATAGTGGTTCACCTGAAAGAAGATTAATTCGTTTCTTCTATGAATAACACTGTTGTATGTTCTGCTAGCAATTAGTATGTTATCCATTCTCCATTTATGTAGTTAACTAAACTTCCTTTTTTTTTGTAAATTACATTCATAAGCCGTAATTTGTAAGGTTGAACCAGAGTCTGTTTTCCCGTCCAAGAAATAATGGTCCAATGCCTCTTTTCTAGGAAATCCAAGAGTTACACCGGAGGTTACACGCGATGTTTGCTTGTTAGCAAGGATGATGGCTGCTAACTTGTACTTCTCTCAGATAGAAGATCTGATGTTTGAGGTATTGTAGAAGCACTACTCTTAAATACTTATAGGTAGTTCTGCAATTTCGATTTTCCAATATTAACAACATGAGATGTTTTTCTAGCTCTCTATGTGGCGCTGCAGTGATGAACTTAGGATCCGTGCAGATGATCTACATCGGTCCTCAAAAAAATCTGCAAAACATTACATAGGTAACATGAATATAATTCTTCTAATAAGTGATTTTGGGTCAATTTGTATACCTGTTTACAAGCTTATTATTCTAAAGGAAAACCGCGAGGAGCTGTTCATGCTTTTCTTTGTCTCATGAAGTAATCACTTCAACAAGAGAGTCAAATCCAAAGCCCGCTCTAAGAAATTTTATGGAGCTTCTCTTTTCGATATTTAGCCCTGGTTTGTTAGTTTAGCCACATCGTACTTACCTATAAGGTCATGTTAAATTCACTTTAAAATCATAAGCTTTAGTGGCTTTGAACATAAAAATGTGCATGCCTATTGCTATTTATAGTTTAGTATATGTTCACTGGCGGAGCTTCGCAAAAACAGTTGGGCGGGCCAGCCCATATAAGAACCTGTTTTTATTTCATTTTACAGCCAAAATTTCTCTATTCCTTAACAATTTTGGTCTGACCTGGGCGGGCCACAGCCCAGGTTGGCTTCAACGGATCTCCGCCACTGTATATGTTGTCGATGCTATCACTGAAATTTAGCTCGCCAGATAATTTTACAACTGGATATGCTAGATGAAATTGCTAGAATCTTATGGTACTGGCACATTAATCTGATCTTACATAGGTAGGCAAGGCTTGATATTCTTTTATTTTGGATAGATAGGGTGTCGATATTCATTGACTCTAGTGTCTGTGGAAGTTCTCATTAAAAACATCAATCGTGTAGTGTTGTGAGAGAAACAGAAATAGCTTGGGTAGGATATGGGTCCGAAGATTGGGAATAGGGATTTCAGAAAAATCTACCTGCCGTTAGAGTTTAATCCCTTTCGTGGTTGGAGAGCTCCGGGACTGGTCATGGTTTTCTTTTTGTAGGGAAAACAAACTCGAACCCTAAGAAACATATCTGCATCTAAGGAAGGCAATCAATCTGACCCCCTTCTCCTTCTTCCTGAGTAATGTGATATATTTCCTAACTTAATAGTTATCTTCCCTAACTAAATAATCCTTATCTTTATTTAATTCGTCCCAATCCACTGCTAGCAGATTGCTGCCATTCAGTGCAATTGCTATGTGTGCCTCCTGCATAGGCTGGCCGCACAATGTGCCATATCGAGTAGATGAGGTTACTTTGGACTAGAAACTTTAATAATTATATCTAGTAATGGTTATGTATGTCCATTTGAGCAGTCCTTTCTTTTCAGCAGCTTTGGCACAAAAATCATTTGTTGTTGTGTACATCGCTTAATTTTACTCCCTTTGTTGCCAAGCATGATTTGCTTGTTGAATTTGCTTATTACTAAGAAAATATAATTGCTGCAGAGTTCTGGAAGCAAGTTCCTCCAAATGAACCTTATCGTGTCATACTTGGTGATGTCAGGGATAAATTGTACTATACGCGTGAACGTTCTCGCCACATATTGACAACTGGAATTTCAGACATTCCAGAGGAGTTAACTTTTACTAATGTTGAACTGGTGAGCTCTTATTGTGATGGAGACTTTGTGAATGTTACTGTCACTAGTTGTCTAATTATCCTCCTATGTTGCAGTTTCTGGAACCTCTTGAGCTGTGCTACAGATCCTTATCTTCCTGTGGTGACAAATCTATAGCTGATGGAAGCCTTCTTGATTTCTTGCGTCAAGTATCAACTTTCGGGCTTGCTCTTGTGAAACTTGATATCAGGCAGGAATCAGATCGACACACTGATGTCCTTGATGCCATAACGACACATCTTGGGATTGGGTCCTATGCTGAATGGTCTGAGGAGAAACGCCAGGAGTGGCTGTTGTCCGAACTAAGGGGCAAACGCCCGTTGTTCGGTTCAGATCTTCCTCAGACTGAAGAAGTTGCTGATGTTTTAGGCACATTTCATGTCCTTGCAGAGCTCCCAGCAGATTGTTTTGGTGCTTATATCATCTCAATGGCAACTGCCCCATCTGATGTGCTTGCTGTTGAGCTTTTACAGCGGGAGTGCCATATAAAACAGCCTTTGAGAGTTGTTCCACTATTTGAGAAGCTTGCAGATCTTGAATCAGCTCCAGCATCTGTTGCACGACTATTTTCAATAGACTGGTACATGAATAGAATCAATGGCAAGCAGGAGGTTATGATTGGATACTCAGACTCTGGCAAGGACGCTGGGCGTCTCTCTGCAGCGTGGCAAATGTATAAAGCACAAGAAGAGCTCATAAAGGTGGCAAAGCATTACGGAGTAAAATTGACAATGTTTCATGGAAGAGGTGGAACGGTTGGCAGAGGAGGTGGTCCTAGTCATCTTGCTATATTATCTCAACCACCAGACACGATACAGGGATCACTTCGTGTAACCGTTCAAGGCGAGGTCATAGAGCACTCATTTGGAGAGGAACACTTGTGCTTTAGAACTCTGCAACGTTTCACTGCAGCTACTCTTGAGCATGGAATGCATCCTCCAATCTCACCCAAGCCAGAATGGCGTGCTCTAATGGATGAGATGGCTGTTGTGGCAACAAAAGAATATCGATCAATTGTCTTCCAAGAACCACGCTTTGTTGAATACTTCCGCTCTGTAAGTTAACCTTTATCCGATATTATTAAACACTTTGCACTTAAATTAGCATAAAGTACGTCATGGTTTGTTACGAAGCTGCAGCCAAAGGTTTGTAGGCTATGATATTTTGAGTGTGGCGCTCATGATTTTC
This sequence comes from Poa pratensis, assembly GCA_947311845.1. Classification (NCBI taxonomy): domain Eukaryota; kingdom Viridiplantae; phylum Streptophyta; class Magnoliopsida; order Poales; family Poaceae; genus Poa; species Poa pratensis. The sequence goes on from CAMZMU010000043.1 coordinate 37,623,471, forward strand.
TCCAATATTATTAAACTCTCGTATTACAGTGTTTACTGTCAAGCTGGCCTAGAGCTTGGTGGATAACAAGAACACCTGATGTGTACTAACTTGTCCATCTGCTGTTTCAGGCAACACCTGAGACTGAATATGGTCGGATGAATATTGGTAGCCGGCCATCAAAGAGAAAGCCCAGTGGAGGCATAGAATCGCTCCGTGCAATTCCATGGATCTTTGCTTGGACACAGACAAGGTTTCATCTCCCTGTATGGCTTGGATTTGGTGCTGCGTTCAAACATATCATGCAGAAGGACATCAGGAACATCCATATTCTGAAAGAAATGTATAATGAGTGGCCATTCTTCAGGGTCACCATTGACTTACTTGAGATGGTTTTTGCGAAGGGAGATCCAGGAATTGCTGCTTTATATGACAAATTGCTTGTGGCTGAAGATCTGCAGCCGTTCGGAGAGCAGCTGAGAAACAACTTTGAAGAGACAAAACAGTTACTCCTTCAGGTAAAGTGCTAAAATATCTAAATACTCTCCCTGTGTTCACCATACAGTTTGTTTTAGAGTCCAGAGTTAATCCTTCAGGTGAAGTTCTAAAGTCCACAGTAATTCCTGATATTATGGCTTCAGATAATAAATCTTGTTTTAGAGTCTACCCAGTCAAACGTCATAAGTTGCGACTGAATATAGCAAAAATTTACGTCTGCTCCACGAAATTGATAACACTAGGTACATCTACTTTGATTTCTTTGAAGAAAACTATCTTCCATGAAAACTGATGTTCAAAAGTAACCTTGGAGTACCATTTTCAGAGGTAGAAGGAAAAAATAGAAGTTGAATGGTTTATTTGAAAATGTTTTCAATTTCTTTGTTCTGAACCATTGCAGATAAAACAAGCAGTTGATCAGGAATAAATAACTACCAAAATCTCTGCCCATAGTTGTATCTGCCCATGGCTTAAATTGTCATAGCATAGAATGGAAGTACCCCTTGACATACCAAACTCTAACCATTATTAATCTCTGCAGGTTGCTGGCCACAAGGATGTTCTTGAAGGGGATCCTTACCTGAAGCAGCGTCTGCGGTTGCGTGAGTCATACATCACGACCTTGAATGTTTGCCAAGCCTACACCCTGAAGCGGATAAGAGACCCTAGCTTCGAGGTGACACCACAGCAGGCGCCCCTGTCGAAGGAGTTCAGTGGTGAGAAGGAGCCTGCTGAGCTGGTGCAACTGAACCGCGAGAGTGAGTACGCTCCAGGCCTGGAGGACACCCTCATCCTGACCATGAAGGGCATTGCTGCTGGAATGCAGAACACAGGCTAGGCCAATCTTCCGTATTGTAATAACGTCTTCCGTCAGATGGTGGATATGTGTAACTAGTTCGCCAATTCTAGTGAACTCTGGAGGAATTCACCACTTACGTGCCTTTTGCTTATGCACTTGATCAAGATGTCAAGGCTGTTTAAGCCTGATACAAATAAATTATGGAACAATGATATTCTGCTGTATGCCTGTATCTAATAGCATGCTTGTCTCCTGCATATATAATACGGTAGCTTATTCACTGTTTGTTAATGTTTATTTTCTTTCTTTTCTATTGTGCACATTCATCTTCAGGTGCCGTCCATAAGATATCTGGTTGCCATCTGTTACTCACCTTGTAGAGATTGTATATGATGTGGTCACGATTACATTGTATTCCTTGTTCTTTTCATTTGGGGCGATGTTAGACAAGACGTCCAAGCGGTAAGGTTTTGGGAAGTCGGTCTGTCAGAGTAGTGATATCGAAGCTGTACTACAAGGAGTGAACAAGTGAACAATTTCGTTTCTGAACTGAAAAGTTCTAGTGCCAGTATGCACCTTTATTAATTTCTCATCTGAAATGAATATGCAAAACGTACATATACATGTAATTTCTCATTCTCTAAAAAAACAATACACGTAGATCTGTGAGCAATATATCTGACTATACATATGCACATATGTGCGTGCGGCAGAAATATGCACTCAAGCAATGAGACCGGCAAAGGCAAGCAATACGGCGAGGCCAAATCCTGTAGCTCCGACAGAGGTTGCGGCGGAAGATGGTGACGGTAGGGGAGAATTGCCTGCACCGGGACCAGGAGCACCAGCCGGGGCCGGTGACGACGAGGAGCCTGTCACGACGTCGATCTTGACCTTCATGCCGCCGGTGCCGGTGGTTCTGCAGTGGCCAGGGATGCCGCAGATGAAGTAGCGGGTGCCGGTGGCGGTGAGGGTGACGATGTCGTTCCGGAGTTGAAGGTGGTGATGGGATTGGCGTTGTTGCAGGAGTCGTAGTCGGCCTTGCTGACCTCGAGCACGTCGTGCGCCTGTGGGGAGTACTTGAAGACGACCTGATCATTGGGGTGGAACTTCTTGGAGGACACCCAGTTGCCGTAGTCAGTACTCAGGTCCCACGCACCGCTCTGCTCGCCGACGTTGTAGATCGCCGCGGACGCCGTGCTGAGGACTGCCATTGCGGCCACGGCAAATAGAGTGATTCTCATGGCAGCTGCCATTGCAGTTGGAAGTTTGAACCGGAGGAGCAACGCAAGCAGAGGAGATAGTTAGGTGGTGTGGTCTGTTGATCCTAAGGAGGGGCTTTCTGTTCTGTGATTGTGCGGCCGTGCCGGACTCTGTATATTACCTATAACTATATAAAGAGGCGAGACGGCTCTTTTACAAGCGCGCGAGCGCTCGCTCGATCTCGCTCCGCGCTGGCGACGCACCGTGGTCCCCTCCGTACTCCTATTCCCTTTACTTTTTTTTGTGTATTCCTATTTCCTTTACCTGCGGTTGAAGACTTTTATCGTTTCGCGCATGCCGCGTGGTGACCTCGAATACGTGCGCGTGGGGCAGTGGACTTGGTAGTGCGGAGTACATGGAACTGCATACACATGGGCTGTGGACTGGCTAATTACTCTAGTGCTCCTAATCTTGCTGCCTAATCTGCATACGGGTGCATAGCTTTCGGTCTGTAGTAAGTCTCTGCTACACTAGCTTCTTACTTTTCCTGTATACGTGTTCTATTAATTGTTTTCTTTTTTCTCGTGCGTACACCTATTCTCCTTTTCACTTTTTCTGCCTACACGCCTCTGCTGTTTTGTCAATTTCATGACGGTAAAAACTAAAGGTTATTAATTGGGTCTTGAAACGAACAGCTAAGGTTATGGTTGGCGAGTCGAAGACGAGCCGCGCGTCTCAAGGAAGCAGCGGCTTAGGGTTAGCCGAGTCGGGAGTGGACGTCGGCGCGGTTTACCGCGACGACGGACACGGAGACGAGCTGTGAACGAGTCGTAATTGGACGTCGGCGCGATAGCGACGCGGCCAAGGAGACGAGCCCGTGACGCCAGGTCCCCACAGCGGTTATGGTTGGCGAGTCGAAGACGAGCCGCGCGTCTCAAGGAAGCAACGGCTTAGGGTTAGCCGAGTCGGGAGTGGACGTCGGCGCGGTTTACCGCGACGACGGACACGGAGACGAGCCGGGAGCGAGTCGTAATTGGACGTCGGCGCGATAGCGACGCGGCCAAGGAGAAGAGCCCGTGACGCCAGGTCCCCACAGCGGTTATGGTTGGCGAGTCGAAGACGAGCCGCGCGTCTCAAGGAAGCAGCGGCTTAGGGTTAGCCGAGTCGGGAGTGGACGTCGGCGCGGTTTACCGCGACGACGGACACGGAGACGAGCCGTGAGCGAGTCGTAATTGGACGTCGGCGCGATAGCGACGCGGCCAAGGAGACGAGCCCGTGACGACAGGTCCCCACAGCGGTTATGGTTGGCGAGTCGAAGACGAGCCGTGCGTCTCAAGAAAGCTGCGGCTTAGGGTTAGCCGAGTCGGGAGTGGACGTCGGCGCGGTTTACCGCGACGACGGACACGGAGACGAGCCATGAGCGAGTCGTAATTGGACGTCGGCGCGATAGCGACGCGGCCAAGGAGACGAGCCCGTGACGACAGGTCCCCACAGCGGTTATGGTTGGCGAGTCGAAGACGAGCCGCGCGTCTCAAGGATGCAGCGGCTTAGGGTTAGCCGAGTCGGAATGGACGTCGGCGCGGTTTACCGCGACGACGGACACGGAGACGAGCCGTGAGCGAGTCGTAATTGGACGTCGGCGCGATAGCGACGCGGCCAAGGAGACGAGCCCGTGACGCCAGGTCCCCACAGCGGTTATGGTTGGCGAGTCGAAGACGAGCCGCGCGTCTCAAGGAAGCTGCGGCTTAGGGTTAGCCGAGTCGGGAGTGGACGTCGGCGCGGTTTACCGCGACGACGGACACGGAGACGAGCCGTGAGCGAGTCGTAATTGGACGTCGGCGCGATAGCGACGCGGCCAAGGAGACGAGCCCGTGACGCCAGGTCCCCACATCGGTTATGGTTGGCAAGTCGAAGACGAGCCGCGCGTCTCAAGGAAGCAGCGGCTTAGGGTTAGCCGAGTCGGGAGTGGACGTCGGCGCGGTTTACCGCGACGACGGACACGGAGACGAGCCGTGAGCGAGTCGTAATTGGACGTCGGCGCGATAGCGACGCGGCCAAGGAGACGAGCCCGTGACGCCAGGTCCCCACAACGGTTATGGTTGGCGAGTCGAAGACGAGCCGCGCGTCTCAAGGAAGCTGCGGCTTAGGGTTAGCCGAGTCGGGAGTGGACGTCGGTGCGGTTTACCGCGACGACGGACACGGAGACGAGCCGTGAGCGAGTCGTAATTGGACGTCGGCGCGATAGCGACGCGGCCAAGGAGACGAGCCCGTGACGCCAGGTCCCCACATCGGTTATGGTTGGCGAGTCGAAGACGAGCCGCGCGTCTCAAGGAAGCTGCGGCTTAGGGTTAGCCAAGTCGGGAGTGGACGTCGGCGCGGTTTACCGCGACGACGGACACGGAGACGAGCCGTGAGCGAGTCGTAATTGGACGTCGGCGCGATAGCGACGCGGCCAAGGAGACGAGCCCGTGACGACAGGTCCCCACAACGGTTATGGTTGCCGAGTCGAAGACGAGCCGCGCGTCTCAAGGAAGCTGCGGCTTAGGGTTAGCCGAGTCGGGAGTGGACGTCGACGCGGTTTACCGCGACGACGGACACGGAGACGAGCCGTGAACGAGTCGTAATTGGACGTCGGCGCGATAGCGACGCGGCCAAGGAGACGAGCCCATGACGACAGGTCCCCACATCGGTTATGGTTGGCGAGTCGAAGACGAGCCGCGCGTCTCAAGGAAGCTGCGGCTTAGGGTTAGCCGAGTCGGGAGTGGACGTCGACGCGGTTTACCGCGACGACGGACACGGAGACGAGCCGTGAGCGAGTCGTAATTGGACGTCGGCGCGATAGCGACGCGGCCAAGGAGACGAGCCCGTGACGCCAGGTCGCCACAGCGGTTATGGTTGGCGAGTCGAAGACGAGCCGCGCGTCTCAAGGAAGCAGCGGCTTAGGGTTAGCCGAGTCGGGAGTGGACGTCGGCGCGACCCGTGACACCAGGTCCCCACAGCGGTTATGGTTGGCGAGTCGAAGACGAGCCGCACGTCTCAAGGAAGCAGCGGCTTAGGGTTAAATTTTTTTCCCTTAAACACAATTTACACTAGTTGCGTAGTTTTCTAAACATTTTACACTAGTTGGAAGTGGAGTTTTTTTTATTCATATTTTTTGCACTAGTTGGAAGTGGAAATTTAATTTCTCCCTCCCTTTTTTACACCCTAAAATATCTCTGCCCAAAAAGGGAATAGAGAAAAAAAAATCATCCTAACCGTTCAAATTTTTTGGCGCCAAAATTAAACACAAATGAATAAAGGGAATAGATAAAAGGGAACACATATCCAGCGGGGAAACGTTATTCGCACCAAAGCAGCGCGCGCGCAAAAAAAGGAATAGAAACTTTGGTCACGATACATATACGTGTACGTCCAAAAATGGAATAGAGCGCTAATGAGATCCTTCCGTTTATGGTAAGAGCAGCTTGTCCGAAACCGATCGATCGATCGGGTTCGATCGCGCGCGTGCACTAGCCAAGCCCATAAAGAGGGGAGTGCAAATCGCCGCTCCCTCCGCATCCCACGTCGGATTCCACTGTTCAAAGAATAGTATCACGCGCTTATCTGCCCCTCCAATCTTCATCCAACGGCTCCTAGCCTCTCCCTGACCATTTTGCAATAACACCCCTCACGAACCCAAAAATTACACCCGCAGTCCACAACTTTGCACTACGAAGGACTAACGTGCAATTTCAGCTAACATCGGGGGCCTCTCTGCAAAACCGTCCGCACAACTCCCCTCCTCTCTCTCTCTCCTGCGCGCCGCCAAGTTCGCCGTCCGCCGCCGCGCTCGATGCCGCCACTCCGGTGCTCCCCCCCTCAAATCCAAGCATGCACCGGCCTCCGCCGCCGCTGCCTCTCCCTCCTCGCCCATTCTCGCGTGCCGGAACACCGCCAGCTCGCCGGAATCGACGCCACCGCGCCCGCAGCCCGCCGCCGCGTCCACACGCCGCCGGCGACGCTACGGCGACCTAAAAGTGGCGTCGGCGGCCGAGTTCGCCGTCGGCCGCCGCGCTCGATGCCGCCGCTCCGGTGCTCCCCCCTCAAATCCAAGCATGCACCGGCCTCCGCCGCCGCTGCCTCTCCCTCCTCGCCCACTCTCGCGTGCCGGAACGCCGCCAGCTCGCCGGAATCGGCGCCACGGCGACCGCAGCCCGCCGCCGCGTCCGCACGCCGCCGGCGACGCTATGGCGACCTAAAAGTGGCGGCGCCGCCGCCAGCCGCCACCCCGCGTCCGCGCACGTCCCAAGCCCGCACGCGCGCGTCCCGGCTTGCTCTGCTGCGGCTCAGCGCGACGTCACCGCAGGCCTGGGCCGGGCAGGCAGCCTGCTAGCTGGGCTGGGCTGCTTACTGTGCAGTCCGCTTGGCCCATCTTTTTTTTCCTTTCTGATTTTTCTCTTATTTTCAAAAACTTTCAAAACTTTTCAAATACAGCTCCAAAAAAATTCAGACCAGCTTTAATAAATTTGTAAAAATCATAACCGTCATTTCCAATACTTTGGAACATTTTCCAAATTATTGCAAATCATAAATATTTGAAATTATACATGGAGGCTCATTTGACACCTTTACGTCAATTTAAAAAACATGGATTTTACAAATTTCTTCTGAACTCAAATAAAATCCACAGAAACAATATCAGTAATATCATTCAATATGATAAACCCAATAAAAGAATTTAGTACAAACCATCCTACTTAAATAGTGTTTACTAAATCAAAACTACCACACACGTAAATAATGAAAAATAGCTTTTTTAAAATTATTTTCCAAACCAATATATTTTAATCATAAACCAGATTCTAAAATAGAACATGCTTTAGATAATTTAAAACACTTTATATATATTGTTTTACGGTATTTAAACAATTTTGCAAAACTACTAAATGCTGCAAAATCAGTAACTTCAACTATATCCACCAGAAAAAATTGAAACAATTCATCAAAACGATCACACAAAAAAAATGCAAAATACAATAACCGATTTATATCATGGGCTTAAGAATATGAACATAAAAATACCACAAATGTAAATATTAGGAAATAGCTGTTCTAATTTTTTTCCAAACCAGTATATTTGAATTAGAAACCACATTCTAAAATAGAACATGCTCTAGAAAATTTAAAGCAATTTATAGATACTGTTTTATAGTATTTAAACAATTTTGCAAAACTACTAAATGCTGCAAAATCGGTAACTTCAACTATATCCACCAGAAAAAAATGAAAAAAAAATCATCAAACACAATCATGAAAAAAACCTTATGAAATATGGCCAAGTTTCAAAAATGAAAATTTCAAACATTCAAATGCCTCCAAAATCCACCAAGGGCGCGCCGCACCGACGCGCTGAAATTCAACTAGTACAACTATGAAAGCAAGTAGCCGGTTGGTGCGCGCGCACGCAGTACCTTCGTCGAATGGTATTTATTTGATTATGGTGTTAAGGTATGCTACGTTGGAACACAAGCTAGTCTTGTTGCTACTAGGTCAATGCTCATACACCTCGGGGCTGGGTAGTTGTCCTGCTGATCGCTGACAAATCACGGCTCGCTCAATTTCTGATTTCAAATCGACGCGGTTTACTCTACCTGCCGTAGACTATCTGGATGTAAGACATGGTCCAAATCAAATCATCTGACTGCGTTAACAGCTTTCAAAAAAAAAAAAAAACTTCAACAAAACGGAACAAAAACCTGAAAAGCCAAAAAAAAAAGGTGCTCACCAAAAGCACGACCACACCACCACTACTGAAGACCGAGCCTAAGGAACCCCATTGGGAACATGCCCACTTCGACAAGACAATGGCGAATCAAAAATGCGTGTGTGCAATAGTAAATAGACGATTGCCGCTGATGTTGGTTATGATAACCACATCGGCCATGGACGTTTTCCATATGTTCTTTTGAGATTTTTTTTAGATAAAGAGCACATATTAATATCGCGAAGATGCTAATTACACCCAGCCTCTGCAACGGCGTATTGCCCTAGCGACAACACGGATGCACACATCCCAGAAAAAAGTAGAAGAATTACATAAAAGAAAAGTCCCGCCACAATGATCTTCCTTGTAACACCACCAAAACAGCACCAGAAGTACAACTTCTCCAAAAGCGACGCCTCCAAGAAGGGAACAGTGCTATAGCGCCGTCATCGTCCTGATCATAGATCATAGGTTTTCACCCTGAAGAAAATCCACACTCGCAAAAACAATGTCTTCAACAAGGCCATTGCCAGGCACAACCAATTAAGGTCAGACCTTGAGTTTTCACGCTGAAAGTTGAGACACTCAACTTCTCCTTTGCTGTCGCCCGCACTTGCCTTTGCCGCTGCTCCAAGTTACGAATCACCAAGCAAATTCCTCATCGCCACCAGGACTGAACCACCATTACTAGTCTTCAAATCTTGGCCTCCATGTCATTCTCCGCAGTATGACTTCACCATGAAACAGAAAGGCATGTCCACGATGGCAATAGGCAGCAGAGTTTCGCAACGCTTCCTCTGAAACCAAACGGTCAGAAAAACATGGCTGCGCGCGACCGAATCCCACCCGATCCGGCAATCTCCAGGCTTGGTTGCCCAATGGAGTTCGCCGATGGAGCCTTCCGGAACTCGACAATCCGGCCAGATCGAGGAAAACAGGTGTCAGGCAGATCTTCATCTTGGCGCAAGAGAAACCAAATGACCGCCACCTTTATTGCGCAGATCAGCAGGCCCCCACGCCGCTGTCCGCCAGCCGCCCCCCTCTGGCGGAAGAGGAGGCACGACAACGAAGAACCACGCGCGCGCGCCGTCCCGCTGGTAACAGCAAGGCCGAACACGAGCACCGCGCCGCCTCCCCACGCACCTCCGGGCGACCGACGACCGCACCGATGACGGGAGCCTAGACCTACAGCCGCCGCCCCACCTCACGCTCAAACGTCCATGGGAGGAAACTCCGTGCAGACGCTATGCCCGAGAGAACTCCGCCACCGCCGCAGACCCGGTTTGCCGCCCCGGATCCCGCTCACAGAAGAACAACAACGCTGTCCCCGAATGACACCGGTGCTCCGCCGCAACGATGCCCCCCAGCACCATCGGCGCTGGGCCCGCCGCCACCGCGGCCCTCGCCGGCGGCAGCGGCGGCAAAGGAGGTCAACGAGCGAAGCTCTTTGGGCGACGAGGGTTTCGCCCCGGTGCCGCTTCGGGGGACAACACGGGAGCGGAGGGGAGGGGTGGGGGAGGGGGCGTGCGGCGGAGGAGAGAGGCCGGCGGCGGGTCGGGTGGCGGCTAGGGTTGGCGAGCAGAGGGTCGGGCGGAGGGTTTGGTTGTTCTTTTGAGATGTGAACCTCTTCGTGTGAGATGTGAACTTCTTCAGTAACAGATGCTTAACTCTAACTATTGGTGATGTTCATTCGCAAACAATTTTAAGCCGCACCCCGATATATTTAAATGGAACTGACCTAGTGTGAATGTCTTTGACTGAAACAGCGGGTCATCAACAACGTAGTCTAACATCTATCGATGTGGTGGTAAGGGGCGGAACTGCACCCCGGGCAGCCGGGCTACAGCCCCGGTCGTGGCTCTCGAAGTACCTCTACTAATTTTCACCAAAATTTGTACATCCAGGTAGTTCAGCCCGTGTCCCTGGGCCAAAACGACCAGGGCTAGGTCACGAGGCCACCAAGGCAGGAGCAATCGATCAGCGCACGTTCGCGTGGACTGCGTGTTCAGTTCCTATCCCTCTGCTATTTCGTTTCGATCGCCGCCTCTAGGCTCTAGCCCTCGACGAAATCGCGTCAGCAGCTAGTCCCTGTTGACCCCATCGCGCTGTCGCCGCCGTCGCCGTCTCCGCCGCCGCCACGCCGTTTGAGCCTGAAGAACCGCGAGTCCGCGACGGGCGCTTGCCTATCATCAACTTGTCGTCGTCTCATCTTATCGTCTTCTTGCGACGGACGCTTGCCAGTAGGTAACTAGTTTTTTTTTTTTGAGAGTATATGCCAAGGGCATACCTTATTTTTATAGAAGGCAGAAACATATTTTTTTATCTGTTTAGGGCAGAAACATATTACAAGCACTCTCCCCAATCACAAATGATCAGGTAGCGCGAACACCAGAACACCACAAGAAAAAACTAAAGCTAAAGCTAATCTCTTGCGTCATTAGTGAAAACATCAGAGAACCCTCTCCTGACTCCAGCCCAAAGCCTGAACTCCTCCAAGATCTTGGTCACCATCTGATCTGGCCTGAACTGTTCCCTGGCGTTATTAAAAACCCAGGCGTTTCTATTTTTCCACAGCCGCCAGCAGGTTAGGATCACCATGGCATCAAAGTCCTTCCTCACTTTTTTGCTTAGCCTTGCTCGACTCGTGCTCCACCAGTTCTTCAGGTAGCAGGTGCTGGTTGGTTCCGTGATGTTCAGCCTAAGCTGTCGGAACAGCGTGTACCACACCTGTCTTGCATGAACGCACTGACACAGTATGTGCCCCACATTATCCTCGTCCTGGAGGCAGACATAGCAGCTTGATGGTTGGTCCTGCAGCCCATGTCTTGCCCGGCGATCAGAGGTCCAAACGCGGTGTTTCAGAGCCTGCCAAAATTCAGAACTGAGGAGGAGATGATGCGGGTAAGAAAAGTTTGTGAAGAAGCGGTGAGAACAATATCATCAACATAAAGAAGCAAATAAGCAATTTCGGAATTGTGGTGATAGACAAAAAGAGAAGAATCAGAAAGAGAGGGAATGAAACCAATTGTTTGAATAAAAGTGGAGAAACGTTGGAACCATGCGCGTGGAGCTTGTTTTAAACCATAGAGAGACTTTTGAAGAAGACAAACATGGTTGGGATTGGAAGAATCGGAAAAACCAAGAGGTTGCTGACAGTAGACAGTTTTCTGAAGAGAACCATTAAGAAAAGCATTTTTGACATCTAATTGGTGAATAGGCCAGGAAGAAGAAATGGCGATACTAAGAACAGTGCGAATAGTGCTGGGTTTGACAACTGGAGAGAAAGTTTCATCGAAATCAATGCCATGTTGTTGAGAATAGCCGCGACAAACCCATCTAGCCTTATAACGTGAAAGACTGCCATCAGAGTGAAATTTATGTCGAAAAACCCACTTGTCGGATACAACATTAGCACCAGAAGGACGAGGAACAAGACGCCATGTTTGATTTTGAAGGAAGGCATGAATTCTTCTTTCATGGCGGCAGCCCAATTGGGATCGAGGAGAGCGGCTTTATAGGAAGTTGGAAGAGGGGAAATAGAAGGCGTAGCATGAAGATTTAGGCGATCAACAGGTTGACGAAATCCGGATTTTGCACGGGTGCGCATGGTATGATCGTTGAGAGGTTTGGTTGTGGGAACAACACGAGATGGAAGTGAAGGAATAGGAGGGGAAACAGTGATAGGATCAGTGTCCGGCGCAGCGGATGAAACGGACACGGGAGACAGAGAATCAGTCGAGCTAACAGGACTGTCGGGCGCAACAGAAGAGTGCGAGCTTGGGGTAGACACGGCAGGGGTGGGTGGAGGTGTTGCAGCATCGGCAGAAAAATCTGGAGAAAACGGTGTCGCGGCAGGGCTGGGTGGTGAGAGGGTGGATGAGCAGCTGGTACGGCCGTGGTAGGAGTGAGCAAGGGTTTAAGAAGGGGACGGCTAGGAGATGGGGCGCGGATGCAGTGTTTGCAGGAGGGGTGCGGCTAGCAAAGGGAAACATGGTTTCAACAAAAGTAACATGGCGAGATATGTGAACACGGCCAGAAAGAAGATCGAGGCAACGATAGCCTTTGTGCTCATCGGAGTAGCCAAGAAATACACACGGAAGGGATCTAGGTGAGAGTTCATTAGGCGAGGTGGCACAAGAATTTGGGAAGCAGAGGCAACCGAAAACACGAAGCTCGCGATAGTTTGGGTGACAAAGAAAAAGAGAAAAATATGGAGTGGTGTTTGGGTTAGATTTAGAAGGTCTAATGTTAAGAAGATAGGTTGCAGTTCGGAGAGCTTCGGCCCAATATTTTGGTGGCATGGATGCATGAATTGAAGAGTACGAACGATGTCATTTAGAGTACGAAGAGTGCGTTCTGCCTTGCCGTTTTGAGGAGAGGTATAAGGACAAGAAAAACAAAGAAGAATTCCATGCTGAAGGAAGAAATTACGATTTTGAAAATTATCAAACTCACGGCCATTGTCACACTGTATAAATCTAATGCGGTGAAGAAAGTGGACAGAGACATATCGTTGAAAATTGAGAAATATAGTGTGAACGTCGGATTTATTTCGTAAAGGAAAAGTCCAAACAAAATGTGTATAGTATCAAGAATAACAAGATAATATTTGAAACCGGAAATACTAGCATATGGTGATGTCCACAAATCACAATGAAGCAATTCAAAAGGGAAAGTACTAGTAGCTAGATGAACTAAAAGGTAAATGAACATGTTTGCCTGTTTGATAGGACTCACAAACGGAAGCACTATGACTATCTCTATTACAAGGAATCGAAAACTCGCTAAGAAGTGATGATAAAACGGCAGAGTGTGGATGTCCTAATCGTTGGTGCCAAAGATCAGTGGAAGCCATCATGGATGCAGGAGATGCGGCAGTGGGGGCTCCATGGAGAGAGTAGAGATCACCAGAACTAGTGAAGCGTGCGATCTCCACCTTGGTCAGAAGGTCCTTCACAGATAAACCTAAAGGGATCAAATTCAACGGAAACACCATTGTCAGAAGTGAATTTACGGACAGAAATTAAATTTTTGATAAGTGCGGGTGCACGAGAACATCACGTAAAAGAAGAGGTTTAGTGGTTGTGGGAATATGGGTGTGACCAACACAATAGATGGGAGTGGAAGAACCATCGCCAAGAGTAATAGAAGAAAAAGGAGAAGAAGAACAAGATGATAGCATATTACTCGATGAAGACATATGACTAGAAGCACCAGAGTCGAAGATCCAGTCCATACCTGAGTTCCCTTGGGAAACGAAGTTGTTCATGGCCTGCAGGAAGGTGGCCTGGTCCCAGTTCGGCGTCGAAGCAGGCGGCTGGAGCGGTGCTGATGAAGTGTGGGCAACAAGGCAGGCATCTATGGCAGCGAGAAGGAGGCGCTGCCGTCGATGGGGGCACCATACGGGTAGTAGCCGGGAGCAGCGTAGTAGGCGTTTGCAGGAGAGCGCGATCCGAGGAGGCCAGGAGCACCAGTGTGGGGACACATGCCGGGCATCCAGGAGCCGGAGTAAGCCGGCGAGGCACCGATCGGAGAGGGGGCGGACCAGGGCATGGGCCACGCCTGCACCATCCTTGTCCACGAGTCATGTGGAGAGCGCCAACTTGCCAGAGAGGTCGGAGCTGAAGGAGGCGGCGGAGCACTGCTGGAAGGAGCTGTCGAGGAAGCTGAGCACGACGGCTGGTACGTGGGGTTTTTGCCGCGGTAGTTGGGGCTAGGGCGCCAACCAGGAGGAGGCTGCACCGAAGGCGGGGGCGGCACGTCAGCTGGAGGTGTGGCCGGAGGAGGTGGAGGCGGCCGTGGGGTGGCGGTGAACACCTGGGGGCGTGCTTCCTTGCGTGCTTGAGTAAGATCAGCCCACTGCAGCAGCGAATGGACCTCGGCGAAGGAGGGGAGGTGCCGCATCATGGGTATGAACGATGCCTGCTTCTCGAACCGATTGCTGAGACCAACCAGGAGAACGTTGATCAGCCGCCGGTCCTCCACGGGATCTCCAAGTTCACGTAGTTCGTCGGCGATGGACTTGAGTCGCTGGCTATACACGCCGACGGAGGAGTCGCCTTGCACGGTGTTGCGGAGCTCGGTGTTGAGGTTGTTGACACGGGCATCGACATTGTCTTGGAAGAGTTGGCGAAGAGCTGCCCACAGATCGGCGGCGGTGGCGGCATCACGGAAGACGAGATTGAAGATCTCGGTGGACACCCGTGTGTAGATCCATTGGATGATAGCAAGGTCATCTTTGACCCATTGGGGATCAGTGGGGCGAGGAACCGAGCCGGCGGCGACATGAGCTCGCAGATTGCAGCGACCGAGGTGCACCTCAAACAGATGGCGCCAATGGTAGTAGTTGTGTGCGGCAAGGTCTAGGGTAATAAGGATAAAAGGAGATACATCGGCTATGGTGTCGGTTAAGGAGACCGGGGCAGCCATTAGGGTAGGAGGGGAAGGGTTTGGGGTGGAAGAAAGAGGTAGGTGGGAGGTTTGCGTCGGGGCGGCGGATTGTGCCTTGGCGGCGGCGATAGTTTCTTGGAGGAAGGTGGCCGGAGGAGGAGGCGGCGGCGTGGGAGGCGCAGCCATGCCTAGGATCGAAAATCTGATACCATGTAAACTTGAGATAAACTTGTATATTGATTGATTGATTTGAGCCGTATTACAAAGTATATAAGGGGAGAGGATAACCAACCTAGACTAACCGACCTTGGAGTATCAGATTCTTGACACCCAGGCCACCGAAGCATGTCGGTCTTGCCACCATTTTCCAAGCAACTAAGCATTGGCCCCCAAGCACCTTCTCTGTACCTGCCCAGAAGAAAGCCGTCATCCACCTCTCCACCTCCTCAAGTAGCCACACCGGCGCATCAGCAACGAGCAATTGGTGCACTGGCTTTGCTGCGATCACCGTTTTAACCAGTGTGAGCCTGCCTTCTCTAGCAATCATGCCTATTTGCCACGCCGGGATAAAATCAATAACCTTGTCAAGCATCGGCTGCCATTCCGATTTGGACAAAGGTCTCAGAGCTAAGAGAAGTCCTAGGTATCGAATAGGGAACTTAGCAATGGGACAGTCAATTTCAGTGCAAAGTCGGTAACTAGTTGGTTTCCAGTGCAAAGTCGGAATTTTGATGAAGGGTACAGTCAATTTCAGACTTTTAGTAATTGAACTGCTACAAATTGGTACAATTAGGTTTAGCTAATACTAATTTTTAACTTTATTTAATCTTCATATTGGCAAGCATGAAGGATGATAAGATTTTGGAGTGTTTTCAAAGTATGAGGTCACGCAAGAATCAATTACCACGTGTGGCTAGTGGTAAGTTGTTTCTTATCAATACAACCTATGTATCGTGTATTTATCGATATACTATTTTCTGATTATTTTTTATTACTTTTGTAGGTTCTGGTTCTTCTCCTATGATCGATGAGGAAATGGTAGGCTAGGATCAGATCAAAATTTCGTTATTTAGGTATCAAACATGTGTCTCATTATGCTATTATGCCACCATTCTATTTTCTTACTTTTCTTACTGTCATTTGGAACATACTAGATCACCGGTTGCGCCACCGGCGCAGGTGCCGAAAGAAAGACTGTAATGTAGCCTTAAGTTTTATATATTTTGCATATATTGTTGTATGTGTTTGAAATTCTTGTGGCCATCATGTGGCTACCATCGGTAATATATGAACAAATATGAGTAATAAAAAAATAGATGGTATATTGGTGAAAATTAATCATCTTGTGAACATTAGTTTAGCTCAGTTTTATACGGATAGTAACTTGAAAATGGCGATGTTGTATGTATGAAACATAAGGTAAAAGTGGATTTAAATTTGTGAATGCGCACGAACATAAATTATTGATAATAGATTACCTAAATGGTCTCTCTGGTGTGTACTGTTGATGAGCTCCCTAATTCTGAGCATATATATAACTGACAATTAACATGACTTCAAAAAATTTCTATAATTCACACGATTACAAAATGAACATTTGTAATAGCGAACACATTTGAAATATTTTGTGCAATCTCAAGAAGTATTATCTTGAAGTACCAGATACCACGGTAGGAGGCTAATTCAGAATCAACATTGTACCCAGTTAGAAACCTATGTAAGAAAACATATTGTAAATGGTAAAGAGAAGCAGAAAGAAAGAACATGTACTCTATTCCTAGGTACCAGAGGTCCAAAAAAAAAATCTCAAATCAAATGTGATTTTGAATCCAAGGTGCATTATTTAAAATAGGTGCGGTTACATGGTCCTGCGACATATGCAGTTAAATACACAAGGGGCATCATTTTGGTTGTACATCACAGCTGCTGTACTACTTAATATACTTTAAGGTACAACAAGCATAATGCTTATTTAGATAGGTCACTTGGTTTTGTGAATCGACGATATATCTGTGATGCTCTTTTGAACTTGTCGTGCTACACATCCAAGATTAGCAGCCATCTCCTCAAATAGTGTCATATTAATCCTTTCAGATTGGTCACCTTGCCCAAAAGAACGGTTAGCCACAATTCAGAGATTTCACGAGAGAAGGAAACCATCTTCTTGGTAGCAAGAAGTAGCTCTTTTTTCAAACTATCTTTATCTACTTGCACTGCCTTTAGTCGGTCTTCGACATCCATCTTAACGTGTCGCACATACTCCAGTTCACTATAGTGTAAGTCTTCTATCTCAATACCTTCCAAGATCTTCAAGTATCTTATACCTTCCCTAGCAGCAGATTCATCTGCTACTTCATCAGCTGCATCGTCATCTATTTTGATTGCATGAGTCAACTTTCCAGGGGTATGCGCGGAACTGTAGAACATCACAGTGGCAGAAACCTGAGCACGTTCATCTATATCGAAGTTATATCTTGCCTTCGGATTACCAAGGTCATCTAAAATTGCATCGAACATTAGCTTGCAAGGAATCTTCACCACACGCGTAGTTCGGGCACCACTTGTTTGCATCATCGGTGTTCAGTGCGAGAACATTTTGCAATCAGTAAGTAATTATAGGCATTTAGAGGTACAATCGATGTTTGAGACTGAATTGTAGCCTTAAGTTTTACATACTTTGTGTATATTACTGTCCGTGTTTGGGATTTCTACGGACTTCATGTGGCTACCATCGATAATTTATGAACCCATATAAGTTTTGAACTTATTTGTATATGACTAACCTTTGTGGTAATCGTAATTTTTATTTTTATTAAGTCTTCAACTGGAGAAACCATTTAATTGGGTTGCAGATGAACATGCATGTTTCAATGGTAGTGGATTTAACTCAGCCAATATATAAATCTGTTTCTATGGTTATGATTGGATTCGAGATGAACATGCATATTTCTATTGTAGATGAACATCCTATTTATGATCCATATGATTTTTAACCCGCGTTCTGAATTTATTTGTGTATGACTAATCTATTTATGAACCCCGTTTCGCCTCCGCCGCAAATGCCGGAAGCAAGACTGTATTGTAGCCATAATTTTTATGTGCTTTGCATGTATAGTATTGTCCGCAATTAAGATTTAATAACATTAGGGTTAGAAATTATAAGTGTCAGCAACACAGAGTCAATTGAAAGGGTTGCTGATGAGTTGAATCGTTTTGGACTACTAAGGATGCTTGCAAGGGTTTTGTGGCCCCTTTTCTTATGATAATCATTATTATTCTTCCATTGGGGCGGGTGGCGGAATCGGGCCTGAGTAAGAGCCATAGGTTTTATCTCGTGATGTTGCTGCATGTTGGCGAAGCAGTAACAAAAGGTGTGGCCTTTTGAACCGTTTGGACATTTACTTTTACCGTTCTTTGTTCTTGATGGATCTAGGGTGCAGAGCTCCTTTTTTTCAAACAGAGAGGGCCATTTTGTTTTAAGAGAGCGTAGATGCCGGAATTGAGATCCCCTGATCTTATGGCTATTTATAATGAACCGGGAGCAACGTAGTCCTTTGATACAGTGGAATGACCGGTCCGAATACGAATTCTTGTGGTTTGTATTGGTACCATAAGTAGTAGCTAGTATACTATTATTACCGATGCCTGTATGAAAATGCTAGAAAAACTTGGATGTTGTATTTGTAAATGAAAAACTTGATGAAAAGTAGGCAGATAGATCGATGTAAGTTGAAAGAGTAATACACTTACTATCCTGGTCTTGCCTTGGATGAGCAACAATGTAAACAAGAACAAATGGCAGATAAAATTCAAGAGAACGCGAGCAAATAGATCAGAATAATTTTCATTTGTCAAATTACTGCGAGCAAATATTTTCAAGAGGTCGTAGTCGCTCCATACACGAAAAGAATGACATCTATAGTGCGCTACATGCTGACGGGAAACAAAGATCGCTCTTACCATCTTGTTTTGTCTTGTTATTGGTATGTTCATCCAGATGTAAAATGCAATTGATGGCCTGATTGATTTTATCTACTCCGCTCATGGTGGTTGAATACTTTGGAGTGAATACCTGCCTACTTTGGAGTGACCAAGATTTTACATTGCATCCTACTTCCATTTTACCGACGAATAGCAGATGAACCTACAAGCTGATAAATAACCCAGGGCATTCTTCTAGTACTCGAAGGAGCTCAACCCAAACTTTATCAAGAAGAAAGTGAGCTACAAAGGGCAGCTCAGCAATCTTCTGTAGAACTTCATCTTCTTCTTTCATAGAACACCCGAACCAAAAAAATAGAGATGAATGACAATACTGCACCAATATATTAGCAGGCATGAGAACAGAGCAGATTTCACGGCAAATTGTGTACTTTTCTAATAATTTCTCAATCTTGATAAGAGAGAACAAAATTTCTGCAGGCAGCGTTCGGATTGCGGTACTTCCAGATTTCAAGGATGTGCAAGCACCAAGGAGTTAAATGGCACTATCTTTCTAGTCCCACCACAAAAAGTACCCTTCTTTTTATTTAATTAGCAACTACATATATGGTTATTTATAGAATAAGAACATTTCTTGAATTCTAGAACTGAACATATTCACATTAATAAGGTGTACCATATGTTCACGTACATGAGTAAAACTATGAAAAACAAGAGAGGGGGTGAGGGAGGGAATGAGAGAAGAGTTGACCTCACCTCACCTAGCTACTGGTCATCAGCCGGCATCGGCGAACACCAAGTTGGCCAAGCCATCAGAGATATCCTGCTCGCGCATGAGGTCGCCACCAGTGCCCGCTGCTCCACTTTCCCTGTCATTTTGCTGAAAATTCTTAGGAAATTGCAATGCCTGCTACCATGGTTTCAAACTTAGCTCATGTTTTGTCTAGGCAAATATATATACCTTTGCATATGGCCAGACAATGCTATTCCCTGAACCCCTGCAGTAAAACCAGAGAGCAAGCTTGACAGCAGTATGCCCAGACAATGCTATTCCCTGAACTTCATACAAAATTCTGAATCCTGCAACACAACAACCTGAAGAAAATTAGCTTTTTCATATTTCTTGTCCAATTCCATATCTGAACACGCAAGCTACAAGTAAAAAGCAGCATTGAGTGCTATGTAGCTAATGCAGGAACTTCACACTATGTGCTCTGTTTAGTAAAACACACAACTCAACAATTAACAACCTGCGACACATAGCTTCACAAATATAAAACCCAATTTTCTTTTTTCTGTTGCTATTTATAAATCTACACGCAAGCAGATCATCAAGCACTCAATGTTTCTTTTTTCAGCAGGTTGCAGCAGGTTTTTTTTCCTCAGATTAACTATGACATGCTGATAATACTACTTATCCCAAATTGTTTCAGAATAACACATCAAATCAGCTCCAAAATACCTGAACGATAATAAGAAAAAATCCTTGTGATATGTATCAATTGCCAGCAAAACATCCGCTGCTTCATGTGATCCTGCCACGCCTGAAGATACAGATTTGAGAAATAGCATGAGTTGGACGGAGTACATGAGAAGAAACGGTGGAGAGAGATTAGGATAAGGAAGTGGAAAGAGAGATAAGGATAAGGGAGTGGAAAGCGAAGAGAATGCGCATACCTCGATGTGGGTGAATCTCCCGGACAACCAAACCCTAGCTGCGAAATAAATAAAAATGGGAAGTAATCATAAGGAGTAGCCCGCGTGGGAGGACCAAATGAAAAAGATTCACCTAGCCGGTCCAGATCGAGGGGAGGTCCAGACGAGGTCGCTAGGAGATACGGCGGCGACAGCTCGGTGAAGGACGCCGGCAACAGCAGGAGGGCGCTGGCAGCCGCCTTCATCGCCGACGCGCGCGACGAGGAAGAGGCGCCATCGCCGGCTAGCGGCGCGACCCGCAAGGCGAGGAAAGCAGCGGCCCCAGCCATGCACCGCTCCACCGGGAGAGCAGCGGCGGCGCGAGCTCGCCTCCCTCGTCGCCCTTGCTCGCTTCTTTACCCCACCCGTGCTCGCATCTCATCTCCTTGATCCACAAATTTCGGGAAAGGAAGAGGGGGAGAGGGGATTGGCTGTGGGACGGAGAGCGGGGATTGGCCTAGGGTTTCACTATAGGCGCCGCTTTTGTCTCACGCGTCGCGCGGTGGCAGAAAAGAAAGGGCGACGCGCTGCAGGTGGGCCCGCCCCGATGAGAACCCCACATGTCATGGACGTAACGGGTCTGCCAGTTAGTGAAAAACGAAAAAACGAGGATCCAACGGCTGTCAAAGAATGGACGGTGGAGTTAAGCTGGGCTAAGGGAGAAGTTGGGCTGTGGACACTCCATGCCTGTGGTTGTCATTTATAAGGTAACTGCTTCTGTCAAACTCCATCGATACATTTTTTGATGTGCTTTGCCGAATATATTATGCTATTGGGAGGGGATCAATAGGTAATTTTTTTCATAGTTTTCTGGGCGTTAGAAATTAGCCCCGGTCTTTCCCAAATCCTGGGTCCGCCACTGGTGGTTACTGGAGAGCGTCCACACATCATGGCCGGCTCTGGGAAGCTAGTTTGGTCTCCGACTTCCCACATTTTCGCAACCGCCACCTTCTCCCTAGGTCTTCTCTCTGTCCTTGTATATTTCTATCTTTTAGCGTCAATTTATTTGTATTAGTGATGTTTAGTGTTAGTTATGCTGTCTCCCGGTCAGTAGCATAGCTAGGAATGAGCAAAGCCCAAGGCCAAATGCATGCTACAATGCATAACAGTGCTCAACAGTAGATAAAATCGCTACAGTCAACAAAGAAATTAGTTGCCATGCCCCAGGCCAAGGCCTGGCTACGCCCTGCTCCCGGTCACAGGCATCATCGTGGAATATCCGTCACCGGTTTGTCGTGGAGAAAGCGTCACGGAATATGTACCTTAGAGCATCTTCTACCGGGTGGCGCAAACGAACACCAAATTTGGTCCGATTTTGTCCATTTGGGGTGGTCCGCGGACACATTTTGTGTCCCTGTCCGTTTGGCGTGAGGAGTGCCCCCAACGGCAGCCCGCAAATAAAAAAACACAAACACAAATTTTGGCTAGCTAGTATCCATCCATCGATCGATTGGCCGCGTTGTTCAGCACGGTGAGGAAGAGCAGCAGCAGCTTGCCGAGAGGAGCAGGTCAGGGCCATCGCCATGCTCAAGCACGACGAGGAGATGGATGGCGCATGGAAGCTGGTCGACGCGCACTGCCGCGTGCGCTGGAACTAGTTCCGATGCAGCACTCCACCCGGTGTGCCTGGCTTTCGCCCGGCGTGCTTGACAGGAACCGGATCGCCGTCCGATGCAAACCGGTCGCGAGCATGGTGCCGCAGTCCAGCGCGGCAACAGCAGCAGCCGTAGTCCAGCCCTCTCTCGCACGCGCACGCCCATGGAGCGCGGCATCTCCGAGGCCATGGGGCAGCGCGCGGAAGGCGACCAGCACGCGGAGCGCGGCGAGCTCGAGGGCGTCGTCTCCGAGACTGCGGGGAAGCACGGGGACGACCCGAGGTCAACACCGGCGCCCCAGCCCGAGGAGAGGACGGGCAGCGGCGTGCGGAAGGCGATCAACAGTTTTAGCTGGCGGCGATGTGTTCCGATTTGTCCGGCGGCGGAGTAGACCTGGCCAGAGGCGGCGTGCTCCGACCTTGCCGGAGGTGGCGTGGTCGATCTTCCTGGAGGCGGAGGGGATCGTGGGGAAAAAGAGAAAAGAAACGAGGGGAAAGGAGGGAGAAAGAGTGGACCTGGTCTTTGTTTCGCTAGCAGCTGGGCAGACCGGACACGGGAGAAGGACAAAGCGGACAGCGGGACAACATCTTTTGCCCGCGCTCACCCCAAACCCGGATCAAACTTGGGCCAGCTTTGGTCCAGAACGGACTGTCCGCCAGCAACATGTCCGTTTGCGCTATCCCGTTGGAGGCAGTCATTTGTCCGGCCGGACAAAAACGGACAAGGCTTGTCCGTTTGCGCTTTGCCGTAGAGGTGCCCTTATGTGGCATTTAGACATAATCACCAATTGATATTTAAACGTCGTATTTTAGCTGGAAATATGTATCATTTTCGGTGACAAAATATCATCACCAGTTTGCAACAACGTGGCGGTTTTGGGAACTCGTTTCATCGGGCCAGAGCACTAATATTAAAATTATACTGGGCAACAAGTGGATGAATGTGTTCATCAAGTCAGCACACTAGAAGAGTTCAACATGTGTAGTCTTTCTCTATTAGCTCATTTTAGATGGTTGATGTCAAGGAAAAGTCCCGAAGGAACCTCTCGCGTAGTGTTGTTCGAACGCAGGGGACTGAAACACGCAATCAACGAAGTCCTCGGCGACCTCGGTGAAAAGACACACACACGGCAAGGGGACACAACCGTTTACCCAGGTTCCGGCCACCGTGATGGTGTAATACCCTACTTTCTGCATGTCTAGATTGCACTGCTTGGAGAGGTAACAGTACAAGTGTTGGAGCTTGGAGCGGATCCCCCTCTAAGGCTACGGCGATGCCCTATTTATAGTGCTCCAGTCCTCTTTCCAAATGTCTTGGCGGGAAGGGTTGCCACATAGCACCAAAAGAGGGTACCGGCGTACTTCCCTAACACAGATAAAGCCACCGTCCATGGCGTAGTCGCAAGGACTTGTCGGTGACGTTGTCGATGACGCCCACGGTGGCGCGTAGCACCGGTCCGGCCGTCTTGCACCAAAGAGGAAGTTCTTGGGCTTCACTTTGTTTGTCGTGGATGGTCGGCATCCTTTAACCACCAAAGTGGAAAGCTTTGGCTGACACGTCTGCATCGGAACGCAGGCGCGCGCGTCACTCTGAAGGAGACGCAGTTGCACATGGCCCCTGGCGCGGAGTCACGGGTGTGCAGTGTTGTTGTCGTATCGGCATCTGAGATAGGAGACGGGGTCCTGCTAGCCGAGGGTAAACGTAGGGCAAGAAGGTGGACGTCGTTGAGGTCGGGATCGAACAAGGCAGTTTACCTAGCTTCGGATCTCACGGCGGTGGTGAGATCCTACGTGCTGCTATAACTCACTATAATGGCAATAGCCTTGGTCGAGTTACAATGAGTATGATAATATGTTGAACGTGTGAAAGTATGCCCTAAAGGCGTTCCGAGGTCCGGCTTATATAGGCGGCCGAACCTAGGGTTACAAGGGCCAGACGTGTCCGTCAAGACTACAGAGTCCTAAACCTATCCGGCAAGTCACCGCCTTCCATCTTGGTCCGTAAGGTGGCAAGGGCTTCAGTCTTGGGCCTCTGTCTTGTCATCCGTCGTCCATCTTGTACTCCAGCTATCTGGGCCGCCCGGCAGGCCAAAGCCTTTGCCACCATTGCAGGCCACCCTCGACTAGCCGGATTTATCCATGTCAGTGATACCCAAGTGGGTATATCCCCAACATTAGCCCCCGGAAGGGTTGAAGCTCTCCAGGTGCCATCTTTTTTCATCTACGATATACGCCTTGTTCTTGTAGTAGGCGGCTGAAGAGCTTGAAGCATTCCGAAGTTGAATCAGGCGGCAATCCGACTCAAAGTTGCCGGATACATTGCCGCCAACATGGGAAAGACGGACTGACTATTGTCAGGAATCTTCCAGGCAAGGTCTTGTCAGTTTGACTGGTCCGTCAAATGTTGACGGATGACGTCATGAAGTCCACGACAGTTTGAACTAAAACATGCGTCATGATTATCTCCCGACTGTGCACGGGAATCGAGGCGACGGTAGTAACGCCGCGGCCACGACGTGCAAATCGTGGGCACGTGGCAGAGATCGTGCCTCCGCCAGACTCGCGCACGAATCTCAGCGTGGATGGTTAAATACCCCAGCACTCCACGGGGTTGGATTTACCTCTCCATTCGCAATCACCGCAGCCACCTCCTCTCTCTCGAGCTCTCTTCCACCTTGCACCCAACTCCGGCGAGCACACTCGAGCAGCGCTCCGTGCCAAATGGCAAGCAAGAACGAGCAGGCATCAGCGGCGGCGGCGGCATCGGCTGTAGCGGCGATGGCTGCAGCAGGATCTAGATCAGCACCAGCAGCGGCGGCGGCTCCCGCGAGCACCGCGCCGGCGAGCTCCTACTTCCCCGCCGCGACAACGGGCGGGGTGTCTTCTTCTCCATCTTCGGCGGCACCAGCGGTAGCCACGCCCACGTTTCCCCTTCCATCCCTGACGGCGACTGACACCGAGACTACGGCGGAGCCAGAGGCTGCCGCCGGCGACGCTGCCGAGGAAGAAGAGGAGGCGGCGGACCTGGGCTCTAGGTATTGGCTGCCGTCATGCATGACGTCAGCATACCTGCAGGAGCTGGAGGATGGCGGCTTCATACCACCCAAGGCGGACAGCGCTTGGCGGGTACCAGGTGACGAAACCGTCCCCGACCCACAAGACGTCGAGCGCGTCATGTTGGCGTCGCACAGTATCCGCGGTATGTCATTGCCGCTTTCCGCCTTCTTCTTGGCGGTGCTTAGTTTTATGGGTTGCAGCCGCATAACATAGTGCCCAACAGTATTCTAGTGCTAGCCGGCTTCCAGGTGCTATGCGAAGGGTACTTAGGCATAGCTGCATCCATAGAGCTGTTCCAGTACTGCTTTCTGTGCCGCCGGCAAACCATATCAGGCGGCCAGCTGGCAACTTGCGGCAGTGTGACTTTCAACTGCCGCCAACCTGACTGGTATCCAAAGATTCCCAACATTGAGTCGGTGAAGAATTGGACCAGCACCTTCTTTTACTGCAAGGACATCCCAACACCCGGCATTACACAAGGGATGCCTGTATTCGTCAATGGTCCGCCAATTCACAAGGCCTGCTGGACGGCAAAAGTGACACTCGGCAGCTTGTCGAATGACCTCCGCCTTGCTGTTAGGCGGATTGAGTTTTTGACCAAGACGATGGAGGCTCCACTACTTGACGGAGTAGACACCGTCATCTGCTGGTTGTCAAGGAAGATAATGCCACTCTGCCATCGCCCACTGAAGATGTGCGAGTACAAGGCGAACGACGCTGGCAACAACACTCTTGATCAGGACGCGCTGCTATACCGGCTTAGAGAGCTTGTCAAGCCTCTATGCGTGAAGGCGGCCGAAGGCGTCGCCATGTTCACTCATGACAACCCAGCCCCAGCGGTAAGCTGGAGCTACCTTGTATTTTACTTGACTTCTTTGTCCACTGGATGCTGAATTGATGTTTTGCCTTTTCCTTTTTAGCTGCAAACCTTAAAGGATGCCGACTTGGCTCCCAACTAGTTCGACACCAGTGCCAGCAAGTCGAAGAAGTGCAAGGTAGGCGGCTCCACCAAAGATCTGGAGAAGAGGAAGAAGGCGGCCACCTCTGCTGATGCAGAGGATGAGACCTTGGGGGAGAATGTCCCACTTAAGCGGTAGGCAAGCTTTTGCTTTCCCTGACTTGTCATTTGATACAATGAGTTTTAATGACAGGCTTGTACTTGTTTGTAGCGCCAAGCCTGCCATTCCCAAGCTTCGCGCCAATCTGAAGGTTGCTGCCGGTAGGGGCAAGCCGCCAAGGTCTTCTCCAGCCACCGCACCGACAATGCATGGCGTCGGCGTTCCCGTAGTCGTTTGCCTGGGAACGTATACAGCGAAAGACATGGCGTCTACTGGTACCGCAGAGGCGGCTGCGGAGAAGATGGCGGGCAAGAAATCTGTTGCCAGCCCTAGTACCACCAAGACGGCTGAAGCTTCGGCTAATGATGCCGCTCGATTTATTGCTATGAAGCAGGAGGCGGGAGACGAGATGGGGGAGAGCCTTGGCGCCTCCTCCTCCAAGTCTGGCCCCAACTTTGCCGTGGGAAGGAAAGATCCCCGCCAAACATTGAAGACCATGCGCGAGGGCACCAAGTTCTGTCACTCGCACATGGAGCAGCTCTGCGACTTGCTTCAGAAAGAACTTGAGGTAATCCCTAGTCGCAGCCCCCGAGCACTTTGGCGGCTAAAAAAAGGTTGTTTTTAGCCGGCGGAGTGGTCTTTTGATTTGGGTCTCAATTGTTGCGTTTCTGTTGTAGGCAGCTCTCGCGTCCAACGCAGAGCTTTTTCAAGCCCAGGGCAGGAAGAACACGGAGTGCCGCCAACTGCGGCAAGACGTCGAGCTTAAGAACGCCCAGATTGCGAGCTTAGAAGATGCTCGCAAAAAGGATGAAGGTGACAAAACTTCTTTGCCTTCTTTTCGTCCGTCTAGTTTGAATTTTTCCTTCCGACAAGTTATTTAGTCGGCTTCCTCATGATTTGTAGAATTGCTAAACACTGCGCAAGATGTTCTCAAGAA
Organism: Poa pratensis; assembly: GCA_947311845.1. Taxonomy (NCBI): domain Eukaryota; kingdom Viridiplantae; phylum Streptophyta; class Magnoliopsida; order Poales; family Poaceae; genus Poa; species Poa pratensis. The sequence goes on from CAMZMU010000043.1 coordinate 37,650,366, forward strand.
CTCCACTGACATGCAAGCTTTGATGAACGAAGCTGCAGATCTTGCCAAGTTGGTGTCGAAGTTGAAGGCGGACCATGCCAAGGAGCTGGAGCAGCGAGATCTGGCCCATGCCGCCGAGGTTAGCAAGTTGTCGGGGCAACTGGAAGCCTTGGGCAACAACCTCGCCCAGGTGAACAAAAATGCCAAGGAGCAGCAGGACCAACTTTCGAAAGCGGTCCAGCTAGCCCAAGAGACGCTTGCCGGCCACCTGGATGAGGTCAACGCCATCCATGAGCATGTCCTAGGTAAGACTTTTTTCCTTCATCTCCCTGTTTACCTTGAATTCTTGAATCACAAACCGCAATGTGTAACTATTGTTTGAATTATGCAGTGCCGGCCAGCTTAGGCGATGACGTTGATACAACGCCCCACCTTGCCCGAATCTTGATGGTTGGCGAAATAGTCAACCAGATTGTCGGCGCGGGTGTGGCGCCCCGACCCGACTGCTATACAGTGATGCTGTGTGTCACCGGTTAAGCGATACAACCGGAGGTTACGGGTTTACCAATCCCCGGCCAAAACCTTTGGCATGCATTGCTCGGAATTGATCATCGGCAACGCAACACCCCGATTGATGCCTTAACACAGGCACAACTATCAATGCATAATAGAAAGATCAAGACTTGTGGAACAACTGGCACATCACAGACTCTATGACACAAAGCTCTATAGTTCAACTCTTATAATAGAGAAAGATAGCAAATTACAACCAGAGGTCACAGACCCAACATTACAACATGCGGAAGCGAAATAGGTTGTTCTAAACAACAAGATCCAAAATATGGCCTAAGAGGCCTACAGATAAACATTCAAGCGCCAGCTGTTCCGGGATGTTCCAAGCTGCCACCTGGGAACCCCAGACTACTCGTCGACGTCCACAAAGAACCCACCTTCGAGGTCGGTGAAGTCCTCCTTTGAAACAAAGCAAACGACGTTGAGTTCGACGAACTCGCAAGATTATATATAGAGCTTTAGCTCGATGAGACTTCAAAGGTTTTATGGCTGTTTTGCATAAAGTTGATTTTATTTATGAAAACATAACTCCATGGCATCGACTAATCAGAGTATTTTTAAAAGGGGGTAAGAAGTAACTCTTTTCTTCTGATCACCTTTCTCATCATCAACCACCATCATCACTGTACCTGTTCTACTGTAACAGCCCCAAGTTTGTGAACCTAAAATGTGAACCAAATTTTCACTTTTGCATTCATTCATGCATCTTAGCATTATCTGTTTTTAGTGTTCAAGTTGAACAAAGTGATGAAAACAAATTAAAACAAATGAAAACAAGGGCACCAACTAAATTCGATCCCTGCAATTCAAATGTGTTTGTTTTTGACAAACACAAATACAAATGCTAATCCATATTTGTCAAGGAAGTTCCAAGAGTTCAGAAATAATATTTTGAACTTGCTCTGAAAATTCTAAGGAATTATAAATTTGGAATTAGCAAAATTGCCATATCAAACCCTATGAACAAATCTTGCTCAAAACATTTTATTTTGAGACGCCAATTTTTGTGGAGCCTCTACATGATATGGGGAGGCTGCCCAAATATTTTCATAATTTTTGAAATGAGTTAAGTACCCCTAATAAATCAAAAACTACCTCTGTTTTAATATTACAGAACAGGAAAAGGACAGAAAATAGAAAAGGAAGAAAAGTCCGAGGGGGTTTTCGTAATTTCGCCATCTCCCTCCTGTAGCGCGGGCAACACGCCGCCGTGTTCCCGCGAGCCGCACGTTGTCGTGCTCCTGCGCGTCGCCGCCCGGGGCCCTGTGAGGACCCCGGATTAATTATCCGAGATACTCGTTATGTTTCCTGCAACAATCCCATGATCAGTGAGTTGTTGCACATAACTGAGTTGGTATCACAGAACACCCACATATACCGGCAAAATACTTACGTGATTGAAGTCATAAGCTTCAACAGGAACTTGCAGCGGAATCACCAAACAACGTGGAGCCCAAGTCATTGCCTTAACCCTACAGGCAGCTGACTGGGAAGCGCCCTAGTTCGCAAAGACGCCAGTGAACTCCTCTTCTTCGAACTGCTCCTCCTTAAAATCTGGCTAAGACAATAGCCAGGGACGAAACCAATATGAGTACATTTGATTGTACTCGCAAACTACCCCAACTTGAGCATGCACTAGTTTTGATAATCTTTCATAAAACCTTTATTTTTAGAAAAACATCTCTATACCTTTATTGAAAAAGGGAAGAGTAGATTTTTAATCTTGTTGAAGGTAAAACATTTTGGAAAGTCGTTTTCTCGCTATCTTTGTTGAAAAAGGTAAGAAGTCTTTTTAAACATTTTTCTCGAAATAAACCTTTGTTTAAAAAGGCAAGAAATCTCTTTTAAAACTTTTCCTCGAAGATCACCATCTTGTCCCTCTCTCCAAAACTTCTCCTTTTCCGAACATAGCCCCTTCAGGGTCACTCATTTTCCAGCAACCTCATACCAACTCATTGGTACAGTGCATAAAACAATCTCCACCTCATTTTCTTTCAAACTCAAAACTTTGTAAAACTTGCACATGGTCTTGGACAGCCTCCCAACTGTCCATATCCGAGGACTCGGCTATTCGAATAGTTTTACCCTCTGCAGAGGTAGTACGCTTTTCCCACACCCATCCGGTCACTCATCGTGTCAGCCACGTCCCGCCATACCAGAGGTATGCGAAGTTGAGTTCCCGGCCATAGCCTGTCCTTTGCTCATGCTAGTATAGGACCCTGCCTACGACACTTTCCACGACACTCAAATCCTCAGAAACTAAGTGTGGGACTCGTAGTTCTGCCCGGCGGACCCAAGGGAGCCCTTCAATCCTCTTCCTCCGACATGTTCATACCGGCTTCCGGTAGACTTCAATGAAGAGGACCCAGGTCAGGGGGTAGGTCCTCAGACCATCCCCTCATGGAACGAGGTCATCCTCGTTATTGAGGTATCCAGTACTAACACGAGCAAATTATATGACTACGCCCTTGCCCATATGTGGGTAAATGTGGTCGCACAGGTTATCGGCTGGTAGTCATGGTACAAAGACACAATGTGCATTTTCCATAAACATCACCACACTTCACTTCTCCACTTCCATACCGACATCCCGGTATACCATAATTCATCCAGGGATTTTCAAAGGAGTTTTGAATAAACAATGTTTTTCCCATCCTATAATTTTATATAAACAACTGATATCTCTACATAGAGTGACAAAATAGTTTTTCATAAACTTTTTGAAAAGGTTTTCACGATCATTTCCAATTTTCTTAGCAAAATACCTTTAACCAAAACTTGGGTGGTTCGTAATCCCACCAAAAAGATTTTCACAGAAGGTTTTGGAGTAAACAAATTCCTTTCGAAATCATTGTATACCACTGACACCTCTATATCGGGTGTCTTAATAAAATACTTGTAATTTGGAAAAGGGTTTTCAAATCATAGCTTTCGTGGCAAACACCACATAATTCATTTATGCTACTTATAGTAAAACAGGTAAATCAAAATAGAGGTATATAGATGCAAGCTCAGTGAAGTAGCTTGCCTGGCTTCGCATAACGTCCTTGGTCTTCTTCTTACTGATTAAAGAAATAAACTCCGATTCTCTCAATAAATCCTCTCCAAGACCACTCCGGTATCGGTATTATCTAGCGTCGCAAACAGGGAATAACAACACTTAATACACCAAACGAAACCACAAGTGTTGCACAACAAAGATAACCACAAGCATCAAACTAATTGTTTAAGAAACAGACTAGGGTCTACGCTTACAAGGGTCTCTTACAAACCAATGGTCTAGCATTTCTACACAAGCTAGGGCCAAACAGTAGGGCAAGGGATGACATGCTACATATCAGTAGCTAGAAATGCTACTGATATTCAACATCAATTTTGAAATTCATGCACACAAATGATTTTATTTGCAAACAATCTGAGAGTTAGGAAATCCTAGGAATACCACACTAGGGACATTATTCCCCAATGAAAACCAGTAACACTAACTTCTTCTAGCATGTGATCAAACCAGTAGCAATATGGCATGCTACTGATGATCTAGCAATGCTATCTAAAATAATGTCACACTAAGGAACTTCTACTAAAACCAGTCCTATTAACTAGGAAAATCTAGAGGATACTACTCTGTACTATTAACACTAGATGACTAAATGCAATACTAAACTTTTTCCAAAGTGCTAAATACAGAGCTAACACACTCCTAGTAATTAGTATCACACTTATACACGCTAGAAAACACAAAAGAGACACTAGCACACCCTATATAGTAAATAAAACTATAAACATTCATTGGCAGAAAAGCATACCACCTAGTTATTTACACCTAAAATAAACTATAGCTCTAAAAATCACACCAAGCTAGGATTAGGTACTCCTAATCATACAGAAGCTCACACAAGTGGATTCACACCAAAAATCATCACCAAATAATTTACAAAAAACCCTAAATGGCTCTCTGGTCATTTACCAAAGTGGATGCCATTTTATTTAGGAAGCTCATTTGCATGAGAGGCAAATTTCTACTGCTAGGTATCACTCAGACCTTTCCAAAACAGTTGAGTTTGCATCAATAGCTATCATAGAAAAATAGCTATTGAGTTTTTGGTAAAAAGTAGTAGTTCTGGCTCACATTTAATTTCTCCAAAACTACTCATCCAAAAGTGTTTCTACCACTTGGATCTGGCTGGGAAAATGCTAAGGTACCTCCCTGATTTTTGGTTTGGTCAACAAAGCACTTAAACTATTTTGAAACTATTTAAACTAAAGGTCCAGAAACAGTTCTAGAAGTAAAAGGATAAGCAACCTGAAAAAAAAGAAGAACGGGCTGGATCTGCTGGATTTGGGCCGTGTCGTGCGGGAAGAAACCCAGCTCGCGGCCCACGAGCTTGAACGAAGCGGTACGGGCCGCTTCCTTCTTCCTCGACACGAGCAGGGCACGGACGCGGCGCTGCCGGAGCGCGGCGACAATGGCGACGGCGGCTCCGACGTCCTGAAAAGAAATGGGGATGTCTATGAGAGAGAACATGGCAAGGGGAGCACGTGTGCACAAAAATGGCGGAGAAAGGTGGCCTGTGCCCACCGCGAGCTTCCCCGCATGTCCGCGGCCGGAGAAGAAGAGAATCGGGACGGCGACAGCGATCCCGTGCTTCCCTCTTCGATTCCTCGCGCAGAGAGGGGGAGTAGGGCACGGCGAAGCCGCTGGTGGTCGGGGATTGGATTGGGGAGCTCTCTATGGCCGGCGATGCGCGACGGCAACTTCGGCCGTGGTTCACTTCGTGGAGGCAAAAGTGAGGGAGGGAGTGAGGGGAGGAAATGAGTGAGGGGGTGAGGGAGCAGAGGGGTGCGTGCTTCTTATCATCTCCTTCTCAGCAAGGAGGGACGAGCCACGGCGTTGACGAAGAGGAGAGCACGGCATCGACGGGTGCGCAACACGGCGTCCGTGCCGTGCCGCGTTGCTGCAGCAGGGGAGAAGTGACAAGGGAGAGCAGAGGAGGCAGCGTGCAGCGCTTCATCGCTTCCTCCAGGGCGTGGCGTGCGTCAGGCGAGGCAAGGAGAGCACGGCGTCGACGGTGGAGGGAGCAGAGCGTCGGTGGCGTGCGGCGTTGCTGCGACAGAGGGTCAACTGAGGTTTTGCAAAACGCCCCCTAACTCTTTTTTCCTCTCACGGACAGGTCCTCGGATAAAAATCCTTTATTTCCTTTTTGAAACCAGTAGGGTTTCCAGAATTTATTTGAGGGGTTTAAACATTTTACAAAATTTAGAGAAAATTTATGCAGCCTCCCATATAGAAAAGGAAGCTACACAAAAATTGGTTTTACAAAATAAAATGTTTTGCTCCATTTTTGTTCATAGGATTTAAATAAACCATTTTTGGAAATTAATAATTTGGTACCCTTTAATAATTCAAAACCAGTGGTAAAATAGTGTGTAGAACCTTTGGAGCTTTCTTGACAAATATGATACTTCAAATAAGTTTTATTTTCATAGAGAAAACATTTGTTTTGAGGAAATAGAGAAAATGGGAGGGAATTTATTTATCATTTTAACTCATGACCTTCATTTCTTTAAAAGAAGGGAGGGGTTTGTTTTTAAATCAACAAGTAGGTTTACTAGAGGAGGGAGTGATATGAAATGGAGAGAAGTATCATTTCATCTCCCTTTCTAGAATTTTGATAAAGAAAGTATATTGGTTTTCATAAAAATAGAGGAATAGGTAAGAGGGAGTTTTATTGAAATCATCTCCCTAAGTTTTAGGAGTTTAACTTGGGGTGCATAATTGTAGAGGATGTGTTCCTCTTCAAGTCACACTCCAAATTTGGTGGCCAAGGGTGTCCTAATTTTGTAATAACCCCACTGAGGAATTATCCTCACCAGAAAATCACACACAACAGCAAAATCACAGCAATAGCAATAGCACCAAAATACCTACAACACAACAATATCCACAACTCAAACAAGACCACACACTTCAAACTACAAGGATAAATCACACACCTTTTTCCATAACTAACAATGCTATTTTGTAAAAATGGTCACACTCAATTATGACAAGAGGTTGTTTAAGGGATATATCAACCCATAACTTAATAGTTTTCAAAAAGATTTGAAAAGGGAAAATATGTGAGGTAATATATTTCCCACTAGTATTTCTTTTAAACAGAGTTGAAACATTGGGGTTTATAAAGATAGGAATTTTGAATTTGTCAAGGTTGAAGAAAGGATAGGAGATCACAGACAGTTCTCCATATTTTATAAACATGAAATTTTGGAAATACTTTCACTGCCTCAATTTAAAGGGTATTTTATTTGTTGCTAGAACCAAATCATTTGTTGAAATAAACTTTTGGCCAACATAAGAATGGGAAAGACATATGGAATATATTCTTGTCATAACATGGTCACCAGTGTTGTAAATATATTTTTACCTAGGTTGGGTTCTTGAGTTGACAAACACAAGTCAACAATCACAAACACCAAGTTACACAAGGTCAACCAGAACAAAATAAGGGAAAAACACAATCAGTTGTGAAATAATTCAAAAGTTTTTGTTGGTTCTGAAATTTGGGTCTTGTTTACTCTGGTTATAAATTTGGGATGTTACAGATCCTTCCCCCCTTAAGAATAAATCTCGTCCTCGAGATTTGCCCAGGGGTACAGGGGAGATACGAGGGCAAATTTTTTTATTTTAGAAAAGCTGTATATTCACTTTCGTGTATACACGGGTTTTGAAAAACAACAGGGTTTTTCTTCAAAATACCCCTAGCTGTGCCACCAATAATTGGCTTATGGACACAGTGGGTTTGGTTTATCCGAGGAAATTATCTTTGCAGGGGTTTTTACAGGAAAAGCGAGGGATAAAGGATAGAGGGACACGGGGGGTTTAACTGCTGACTCACTGGCATGTGGGGCCGGGGCCCACCTGGCGGTCTCTCCTCCTTTTCTTCTCTTCTTCTTCCTCGCTCGTCCTGGTTCCGCACTCGCTCCGTTTTCAGTGCGCAGAGCACTCACCCGCGGTACTGCTGCGCGTGCTGTCCGTCGATGCAGCGGCAGACACGGCTTTGGGGACACGATGCCTAGGTGGTTTCGCGCCATTAAGGCGAGTACGGCTCGCGATTCCTCCACTTTCCCGCGCAGTGCGGTGTCGAGGAGCGGCGTCCGAGCTCGGTTTATAAACTAGCGACCTCAGAAAACATTTCTTCTATCGCGTCGTCACCATGGGCTTTATTACCGATTTCTTCAGAGCCTATGTTGATGCGATGGAGGATGCGGGCTTCCTCGAGGGCTGCTTCGTCTTCGTGCTCTTCGTGTTCTTGATTTCGACGGTGTTCAGCCTGCTGTTCGCGGTAGTGGTGCTCCTAGCCGTGGCCTTGTGCCATTGGCGGTCTGGCGCGGGGGCTGGTGCTGCGACAGTGGCGCCTGCTGCGCCGGAGGAGCCAGATGCGGCGGAGGGGCTTGTGGCGGTGGAGGAGCAAGTTGCAGCGCCGGTGGAGGAGGTGGCAGATCTTCCGGCTGGAGGTGAGCAGGCCGCTCGAGCCGTCTGCCGCCGTCGGGCGGCGCGCGACTCGGCTCTGAGTGAGCCAGGCTCATCCTCTGGTGGCGTCATGGAGCTCGAGAGGGAGTAGGAATCTCTGGGGTGCCGTTGCTGAGTACTGGCAGTGTTCTTCGTAGGAGTAGAGTCTGTATCCTCTGTTTGTTTTTCTGAAATTCTCGCTTCTGTACTGCACTCCGTAGTTGTATTGATCTTGTCTTTGCTGATGACCTGGGACAAGATTTGCATTGTCGAAATCTTCTGGGTTGTCATGACTCTGGTCTTGCAGCACAGATAGGATGCAGAGGTACTAGAGTAACCTTGCTTTGGTGAGAAATATATATTTTTAAGGGAAAATAACACTGCATTATATGGTCTCAATCATTTGCAGTGGCAGCACACATTTCAACCATATAGGCTGAACACGACAACTAAGAACACCCTACAAGATGTCCTTCTGTGTTCCAGCGAGCATTTACACTTCGCAAGCATTTTAAGGCTTGCGAGGTTCACATCTCGTGGAGGGCTCGGGCCCCTTTCTTTAACATGCAGGATGCACAAGGTTCATATTGGGTGAGGAACCTTGTGATGATCACATGTAGGAGACCACACACAAAATAGTTTGCATACTACAAAATAGTCCGATTCCAAGTTTGCATTAATTCTCAGGGGTATGCGTCTGGGGTCACATACTGTTCCTGGTTTAAGTGATCTGTTGTTTCTTTTAAAACTTTTAACTGAAGAAAAAGCATGACATTCCATCAGGTGCCAACCAAGTGGTTAACAAGATGATAAGAATACCAAGTTTTTATTTCGGGCTGATTTGATATCAGCCGGGGAACAGACAACAACCTCGCATTACAAGAAACACTAGAAAACAAGCAACAACCCAACAATGGACTAACAACTGGTTGCTCCACACGCACAAACATACAAGCGCTGGTCAGGCTGACTAAACCTGGGTTCTACTCTGCCTGAGAGGTTCTAGGAGTCGGTGAAGCGTGGCCGAGACAAAGAGTGGTGTCCACACTTCCATCTTCCGAGGGGTGGGGAACTACAGGCACGCCTTCGGACCACACCTTGCCCTTGGGGTGGCTGCTGAACTCGGGCGAGGGCTTGTGTCACCGAAGCATCCAGCAAATCATCTAGGATCGTCTGTCTTGCATCCTGAGCTTGCCCACGGTGGGAAGTGGGTTGGTTCCTTGCTCGACCTAGTTCCCGGCGGGCACGAGCAAGGTGGCGCCTTGTGGTCATGAGTTCCTCCATCAGGGAATGGCTGAATCTTGTCATTGCAGCTCCATAGGTGACCAGGGTGATTACGGCAGGGTCAGCTTCCTGCCCCATGGAAGCTTGGAAAGCCTCCGCAACATGCTGAGGTATGGCTGGGAGAAAGTGGAAGGCTCGACTCAGCGCCATCGCCGGTTCTGAGTACCGGAGACGGACGAGTCCTTCCCAGGCTGCTACCTGGAGGGCTAGATCTAGGGTAGGCATGCTCTTACCCTGGATCAAGTAAGTCGGACTTATGCCCAATGGGCACGAGCCGATATGCACTTCGACTTGGAATTCACTCCCGGCAAGCGGGAGAGAGTTCTCGGACACCACATATCGAGGACGGGCAGGCCGACCAAGAACGTGGCAGACGGCCTTCCAAAGCATCAGTGGAAACCCACTATGCTCCTCGGCAGTGGTTTCCATGATAACTCTGGGGTTTGCCATTGGGTTCTTTTGGATCTGGATGAAGAATAAGAACACGGGATTCTTGCCTCAGGAGATTTGGGTCGCTAAGGGTGGTGAGTGAGGGTGGGGATAGATGGCAGATAACGGGGTCTTTTATAAGCTAGGGTGGTGTCGGCTCCTTTCCACGGAAGAACCCGGGGAGCGTCTCTCAGGTAGTGGGGACAAACCCTACTGTACGCTACTGTGAACCGACGCCTGGCCATGCCGGTTAGGCAGGGATAGGTCAAATCCGTCGGGCTCACTGTAGGGGAACACCTCAAACAAGCAATAAACACACAAGGTACGTTTAGTACCAATGGACGCCTAATACTCGTAGTAGCCGGGTAGTATGACTAAAGTTCCTATCATAAGTTGTTCCTATGGGTCTTGGTTAGACAGGGATGCTGAAATCTTCATTTCGTCGCCTTAGTCTTCAACTGGAGACACTGAGATTGTCGAAGTAGCCACTTGAGTAGAATTGCTGAGGTTGAGCTGAGGTCTTCAGAGATCTCTTGATTTGGTTGATGTCGATGATCTTGACATTTGTAGACCAATGAACTTGATGTTGAATGTTGAGTATTTGAGATGGTTGCTTCTTCTTGTAGGTGCTAGCTAATTAGGTCTCTTTTGGGTTCATCGTCAAGTATTTTGAACAGGTAAGAAGGAGTAGAGAAAACCTTGGAAAATTTAAAATAGAAAGGTAAGACTCAGAAATAATTTGAGAAGACGAAAGAGCGGGAGTCATTTTTGGACTTCCCTAGATAAGGATATATTTTTGGTGTTAACATATTTTTAACAAAATATTCTCCCTAACTAACGTCCATGCTAACTAAGGTCTGTTACAGTCAGGATGGCTCTGATACCAAGTCTGTGAGGACCCCGGATTAATTATCCGAGATACTCGTTATGTTCCTGCAACAATCCCATGATCAGTGTGTTGTTGCACATAACTTGAGTTGGTATCACAGAACACCCACAAATACCGATAAATATACTTACGTGATTGAAGTCATAAGCTTCAACAGGACTTGCAGCGGAAATCACCAAACAACGTGGAGCCCAAGTCATTTGCCTTAACCCTACAGGCAGCTGACTGGGAAGCGCCCTAGTTCGCAAAGACGCCAGTGAACTCCTCTTCTTCGAACTGCTCCTCCTTAAAATCTGGCTAAGACAATAGCCAGGGACGAAACCAATATGAGTACATTTGATTGTACTCGCAAACTACCCCAACTTGAGCATGCACTAGTTTTGATAATCTTTCATAAAACCTTTATTTTTAGAAAAACATCTCTATACCTTTATTGAAAAAGGGAAGAGTAGATTTTTAATCTTGTTGAAGGTAAAACATTTTGGAAAGTCGTTTTCTCGCTATCTTTGTTGAAAAAGGTAAGAAGTCTTTTTAAACATTTTTCTCGGAAATAAACCTTTGTTTAAAAAGGCAAGAAATCTCTTTTAAAACTTTTCCTCGAAGATCACCATCTTGTCCCTCTCTCCAAAACTTCTCCTTTTCCGAACATAGCCCCTTCAGGGTCACTCATTTTCCAGCAACCTCATACCAACTCATTGGTACAGTGGCATAAAACAATCTCCACCTCATTTTTTTCTTTCAAACTCAAAACTTTGTAAAACTTGCACATGGTCTTGGGACAGCCTCCCAACTGCCATATCCGAGGACTCGGCTATTCGAATAGTTTTACCCTCTGCAGAGGTAGTACGCTTTTCCCACACCCATCCGGTCACTCATCGTGTCAGCCACGTCCCGCCATACCAGAGGTATGCGAAGTTGAGTTCCCGGCCATAGCCTGTCCTTTGCTCATGCTAGTATAGGACCCTGCCGCTACGACACTTTCCACCGACACTCAAATCCTCAGAAACTAAGTGTGGGGACTCGTAGTTCTGCCCGGCGGACCCAAGGGAGCCCTTCAATCCTCTTCCTCCGACATGTTCATACCGGCTTCCGGTAGACTTCAATGAAGAGGACCCAGGTCAGGGGGTAGGTCCTCAGACCATCCCCTCATGGAACGAGGTCATCCTCGTTATTGAGGTATCCAGTACTAACACGAGCAAATTATATGACTACGCCCTTGCCCATATGTGGGTAAATGTGGTCGCACAGGTTATCGGCTGGTAGTCATGGTACAAAGACACAATGTGCATTTTCCATAAACATCACCACACTTCACTTCTCCACTTCCATACCGACATCCCGGTATACCATAATTCATCCAGGGATTTTCAAAGGAGTTTTGAATAAACAATGTTTTTCCCATCCTATAATTTTATATAAACAACTGATATCTCTACATAGAGTGACAAAATAGTTTTTCATAAACTTTTTGAAAAGGTTTTCACGATCATTTCCAATTTTCTTAGCAAAATACTTTAACCAAAACTTGGGTGGTTCGTAATCCCACCAAAAAGATCTTTCACAGAAGGTTTTGGAGTAAACAAATTCCTTTCGAAATCATTGTATACCACTGACACCTCTATATCGGGTGTCTTAATAAAATACTTGTAATTTGAAAAGGGTTTTCAAATCATAGCTTTCGTGGCAAACACCACATAATTCATTTATGCTACTTATAGTAAAACAGGTAAATCAAACTAGAGGTATATAGATGCAAGCTCAGTGAAGTAGCTTGCCTGGCTTCAGCATAACGTCCTTGGTCTTCTTCTTACTGATTAAAGAAATAAACTCCATCTCTTCAATAGTTCCTCTCCAGAGATCACTCCGGTATCGGTATTATCTAGCGTCGCAAACAGGGAAAACAACACTTAATACACCAAACGAAACCACAAGTGTTGCACAACAAATAACCACAAGCATCAAACTAATTGTTTAAGAAACAGACTAGGGTCTACGCTTACAAGGGTCTCTTACAAACCAATGGTCTAACATCTACACAAGCTAGGGCCAAACATAGGGGTAAGGGATGACATGCTACGATATCAGTAGCTAAGAAAAGCTACTGATGTTCAACACAATTTTGAAATTCATGCACACAAATGATTTTATTTGCAAACAATTTCTGAAAGTTAGGAAATCCTAGGAAATACCCACACTAGGGATATTATTCCCCAATGAAAACCAGTAACACTAACTTCTTCCTAGCATGTGATCAAACTAGTAGCAATATGGCATGCTACTGATGATCTAGCAATGCTAACTAAAATATTGTCACACTAAGGAACTTCTACTAAAACAAGTCCTATTAACTAGGAAAATCTATGAAAATACTACTCTAGTACTATTAGCTCTAGATGACTAAATGCAATACTAAACTTTTTCCAAAGTGCTAAGATACAGAGCTAACACACTCCTAGTAATTAGTATCACACTTATACATGCTAGAAAACACAAAAGAGATACTAGCACACCCTATATAGCTAAATAAAACTATAAACATTCATTGGTAGAAAGCATACCACCTAGTTATTTACACCTAAAATAAACCATAGCTCTAAAAATCACACCAAGCTAGGATTAGGTACTCCTAATCATACAGAAGCTCACACAAGTGGATTCACACCAAAAATCATCACCAAATAATTTACAAAAAACCCTAAATGGCTCTCTGGTCATTTACCAAAGTGGATGCCATTTTATTTAGGAAGCTCATTTGCATGAGGGGCAAATTTCTACTGCTAGGTATCACTCACCTTTCCAAAACAGTTGAGTTTGCATCAATAGCTATCATAGAAAAATAGCTATTGAGTTTTTGGTAAAAAGTAGTAGTTCTGGCTCACATTTAATTTCTCCAAAACTACTCATCCAAAAGTGTTTCTACCACTTGGATCTGGCTGGGAAAATGCTAAGGTACCTCCCTGATTTTTGGTTTGGTCAACAAAGCACTTAAACTATTTTGAAACTATTTAAACTAAAGGTCCAGAAACAGTTCTAGAAGTAAAAGGATAAGCAACCTGAAAAAAAAAGAAGAACGGGCTGGATCTGCTGGATTTGGGCCGTGCCGTGCGGGAAGAAACTCAGCTCGCGGCCCACGAGCTTGAACGAAGCGGTACGGGCCGCTTCCTTCTTCCTCGACACGAGCAGGGCGCGGACGCGGCGCTGCCGGAGCACGGCGACTGGCGACGGCGGCTCCGACGTCCTGAGAAGAAATGGGGATGTCCATGAGAAGAACACGGCAAGGGGAGCACGTGTGCACGAAAATGGCGGAGAAAGGTGGCCTGTCCCACCGCGAGCTTCGCATGTCCGCGGCCGGAGAAGAAGAGATCGGGACGGCGACGGCGATCCCGGCTTCCCTCTTCGATTCCTCGCGCAGAGAGGGGGAGTAGGGCACGGCGAAGATGCTGGTGGTCAGGGATTTGGAGGGGAGCTCTCTATCGCCGGCGAGGCGCGTCGGCGACTTCGGCCGTGGTTCATGGAAGAAAAGTGAGAGAGGAAGTGAGGGGAGGAAATGAGTGAGGGGGTGAGGGAGCAGAGGGGTGCGCGCTTCTTATCATCTCCTTCTCAGCAAGGAGGAACGGGGCCACGGCGTTGACGAAGAGGAGAGCACGGCATCGACGGGTGCGCAACACGGCGTCCGTGCCGTGCCGCGTTGCTGCAGCAGGGGAGAAGTGACAAGGGAGAGCAGAGGAGGCAGCGTGCAGCGCTTCATCGCTTCCTCCAGGGCGTGGCGTGCGTCAGGCGAGGCAAGGAGAGCACGGCGTCGACGGTGGAGGGAGCAGAGCGTCGGTGGCGTGCGGCGTTGCTGCGACAGAGGGTCAACTGAGGTTTTGCAAAACGCCCCCTAACTCTTTTTTCCTCTCACGGACAGGTCCTCGGATAAAAATCCTTTATTTCCTTTTTGAAACCAGTAGGGTTTCCAGAATTTATTTGAGGGGTTTAAACATTTTACAAAATTTAGAGAAAATTTATGCAGCCTCCCATATAGAAAAGGAAGCTACACAAAAATTGGTTTTACAAAATAAAATGTTTTGCTCCATTTTTGTTCATAGGATTTAAATAAACCATTTTTGGAAATTAATAATTTGGTACCCTTTAATAATTCAAAACCAGTGGTAAAATAGTGTGTAGAACCTTTGGAGCTTTCTTGACAAATATGATACTTCAAATAAGTTTTATTTTCATAGAGAAAACATTTGTTTTGAGGAAATAGAGAAAATGGGAGGGAATTTATTTATCATTTTAACTCATGACCTTCATTTCTTTAAAAGAAGGGAGGGGTTTGTTTTTAAATCAACAAGTAGGTTTACTAGAGGAGGGAGTGATATGAAATGGAGAGAAGTATCATTTCATCTCCCTTTCTAGAATTTTGATAAAGAAAGTATATTGGTTTTCATAAAAATAGAGGAATAGGTAAAGAGGGAGTTTTATTGAAATCATCTCCCTAAGTTTTAGGAGTTTAACTTGGGGTGCATAATTGTAGAGGATGTGTTCCTCTTCAAGTCACACTCCAAATTTGGTGGCCAAGGGTGTCCTAATTTTGTAATAACCCCACTGAGGAATTATCCTCACCAGAAAATCACACACAACAGCAAAATCACAGCAATAGCAATAGCACCAAAATACCTACAACACAACAATATCCACAACTCAAACAAGACCACACACTTCAAACTACAAGGATAAATCACACACCTTTTTCCATAACTAACAATGCTATTTTGTAAAAATGGTCACACTCAATTATGACAAGAGGTTGTTTAAGGGATATATCAACCCATAACTTAATAGTTTTCAAAAAGATTTGAAAAGGGGAAAATATGTGAGGTAATATATTTCCCACTAGTATTTCTTTTAAACAGAGTTGAAACATTGGGGTTTATAAAGATAGGAATTTTGAATTTGTCAAGGTTGAAGAAAGGATAGGAGATCACAGACAGTTCTCCATATTTTATAAACATGAAATTTTGGAAATACTTTCACTGCCTCAATTTAAAGGGTATTTTATTTGTTGCTAGAACCAAATCATTTGTTGAAATAAACTTTTGGCCAACATAAGAATGGGAAAGACATATGGAATATATTCTTGTCATAACATGGTCACCAGTGTTGTAAATATATTTTTACCTAGGTTGGGTTCTTGAGTTGACAAACACAATCAACAATCACAAACACCAAGTTACACAAGGTCA